>JANZXR010000001.1:10901168-10938167 GCA_027575705.1 Erythroxylum echinodendron
TGCATATATGAATGCATGCATATGTCACTATACATTTATACTCTCCTAAACATGGCAATTTACCAATATACCCTTCCTATTGGTGAGGGGATGTTACACAAAGGGTAGTACATAAATTCTAAAGTAGTCTTTGCTAAATTTGGGCTTAGCTCTTAGATGACCACATTTTTTAATTATTCATTTAATACATACTCGTCCCTAAATTGTTACTATTAGCTTCTCTTTTAATACGTAATAGGCTTAAGATTAGGCTTATGCTTATGCCTATTGTATAGGTCATTAAAGTAATTACATATTATTTAATTAATATTCAATTTGAATTTATATACTTCATTTATTTTATAAAAATGTTTATTAGTTAATGTAACAATTATTTGTCAAATTATTTTAAATTAATTTAATTAAAAAAATTTGTACATAATATATAAATTATTAGTTATTACATAACTATCTAACACCAAATAGTAAATCTTTTACGTGCTAAAAGAGAGGTGGGCCATTATATGTAGCGGATAAAGATATGTCAATGAATGTACACTTTTTTAAAGCAAATATCAAATATTACGAAAAATGCCACAATAATTATATTTTTTTCAATTTTTTAGTATATACTTTTAGAGAATGCCTATCCATTCTAATCTAATTACTAATGGGACCCACTATAGCTTAGTTGCTCCTAGATAAGATCTTATCTTACTCATTTAAAAGTTTAAAAATTTCTACTCTCCAAGAATCATTAACCTCACATAGCTGTCATCCCAAATATGTTTCCTTCAAATTTATTTTAGATTTTTGTTAGTAAAGAACATTGTATAATAGAATATTTACATTAAAATATAAAGGAGTCATCTAAACGTGTTATTGAAAGTTTGAGTTTAAATGAAAAGTTAAAGATTGAAATTCCAATCATACATTATGATCAAATATTATTATAGAAATAAAACATATTGATGTTAATAGAGATGTTAGCATATATCTTTAACAAATTGATCTCAAAATTTCCTTTTTTTAGGTCTAATGTGGAAGTGTGTATATTTATCATCCTTTAACTTACGTAAAAGTGCACATCAAAAACAAATGAAAATAAAAAATATAAAAGAGAACTATAAAAAGGACTTGTTCTTTTCTTCTCCTTAATAAGATTGAAACAAAATCGTTAAAGCACCCAATTGATGGTTGGAATTGAACTCTTTTTTAGCTCTATTCAGTAATGTTTGTTATTCAGAATAAGAAACTCAACTACAAATTTTTTCTTTTCAATTCCAATAAGGCAAAGTGCCAAGAAACCTTTTAATATATATAAACATCTTGAAGCAAATTTATAAAATTTTCAGTTTCTACCCCTTTTAATGAATAACTGTATTAACTTCTAAATTTTCAAGTCTTTTAACAAATAAATTTGCCAATTTTTATTTTAAAACTATTTTAATGAGTGGGCCCTTATAAATCTATACCCTAGGCATAAGCCCTTCTTCCCATGGCCAGCACTGCCCACATTAATAGTAGAAAAAAGGGATAGCCAAACCTTAGTGTGTCATTGATGGCCCACGGAAGTGTGTAGTTATTAAACCCATTTTTTACACCATAGACCTCAACTAAAAGCTCATATTTGACCTGTCTAGATGATTCATGCTCCCTTGAAGCACCAAAAGGGCAAAATTTTAGAAATACTAGTTTAGAGTCTTTATAATCACTTCATTTTCCCTAAAACATTTATGAACATAAATCATGCAAAAGTAGTTGCTAGGTATCATCTAGTGATTATGTAGTTACATGTCAATGTATTTTGGTAAGAGTAAGGGAGTGAGAAAGAGACTTAAAGGTAGCTCCATGTGCTATGTGAAACCTCCATATCAAAATATTCAAGAAACCTTCAGTGGCCATCATTACCATAAAGAACTTAGACACTTGTTAAAGTATTATAGTTTTACAATAATAGAATTTTCATTTTTCAATAGTACAACTATGCATATTTTTAGTAATATAGTTATTATGTGGAGGAAGATGAGTTTACGCTTCAAAGGAAAAATGTGACGAACTTACCCCTTGTCATTGTGTAGAGAATCACTCTCATCGATGAAAATTATACTAATTGCACAAGCTCGTGCTAGATCAAACAAACACCAAACCATAACCTTGTTTCGTAAAAGGATGGTTAAGTTATCACGTAGGTTGGTTTCAAAAAGAGAGGAGTAAAAGGAGAAGCACACTTAGCAAGAAAAAGAGAATCGACAATATCATTTCATTAATGAAATTGTTGTTAATTTGTTACTCGTAAATAAAGACATGCTTATAAGGACATAAAAACTATTTCTAATTTTAATATTAAGATTAATTAGTTTATTAATTGATTTTCTAGTTAAATTTGTTTAATTGTTTATTTATTTATGCATATTAATTTATTAATTATTTCTAGTGTTTAATTTTTAATTATTAGTTATTTTCACAATTAATAATTTAGTGAGCATAATAAGTGTGGGAAGAAGCGTGCCTTTGTAAATTATATGTCCATTTTCTCACACTCATTCAAGTTGTAGGCATAATGACAAGATCACAATATTAAAAGAAGACCCCAATGAAGACACAATGAGGCGAAGGATCCTCCACTATAGTTCAGGCCCTAGAGAGGCCGCAGATGCTACTGTTCAATGCTGGGTGTTCTTCAAGGTTACATGCGCCAAATTTTACTATTTATAACCTTGGTAATTACTGCAAGCACACGAGTCGTTTGTGTAGTACCTAAGGTGTCGAACCCATAAGGAAGGGAACTAGTCCTAAAATCTAACGGCAGCTAAGTTCGTAATACCTAATTAAACAACTACTATAGAAATTAAAATTAATCAAAAATCAAATCTGAGAAATCAAAGCACCAAAAGAATGAAAAAAATAGCCAGCTCACACAAATAATCCGAAACTCAACCTAGAAGTGACCAATTGAGAGAAAGGGGGAATTAATTTGAAACCAAAGAAAATCTACCCAATTATGTAATTTTAGACTTAAAGGGCCTAGACAGTCCTAGAGTGAATTACTCTCTCTCGAGTTATAATTCTTGACCCTAATTAATAATCCCTAATTCAAATTATGGAAATTGCTATCTCTCGATTCGCAATTGGTCTAAAACCTAAATTAGTTCTAACATTGCCTATTAACCTACCGGGAATCTATGTTTGATCTCTTATTATATAACTCTACCGATTTGATTCAACTCTCTACCTATCAATTTACCTAACTCTCGTTAGCCTAAATCGATGATTTTCATCCAGCTTACCCTCTCAGTTTGTTGCCAAGTTATGAAGAATTGAAATTGAATCATAAATAAATTGAATAAAACACACTCAAATAAATTTTATTAGTCTCAAGATCAAAAAACCCGAAGGTGAGTTTAGAAAAAAGATCAACACTCAACGACAATATTCCTAATCAATATCCAAATCTCATACATCAATGAAATCGAAATAAAAAGTAGAAATACTGTCAGAATGGATCTTGGAGGTAGCGACTGCGGGAAACTCCCTATTCTAGGAAGTACGTCACGTCAAACGTATTTCTATGCCTTTCCTCCTTCATCTCCTTCCTCAATCGCTTAACCTCTCTCTAGGTATCTCTCGAATTTTTGCAGAATCTCCCTTTGTATAGCTCTCTAAGTTTTATAAAAACTACTGGTGGCTGCTAGGTATTGTTTTATTTATTCTGTAGCAATCCTAGGTTAAACTTGGGGTTGAAACGGTCCAAAAAATCACCCAAAAATTGAGTTTTCGTGTAAGCCCGATATAGGGCATGATCGTGGCTAGCACGTTAACCTTTCTGTCATGATCGTGGCCTGAAGTGCACGATCGTGGCCTGACTTGACACTCTCTGTCACGATTGTGGCCCATGGTGCACGATCATGGCCTGGTTGCAGCTGGCTCTTCCTCTTCTGTCATGATCGTGGCCAATGTACACGATTGTGGCCTATGTCTTGTAGACCAAAACTCTTTAAATCTTCACGTTCTTCCATGTTTACCGTGTAACACTAACACATATATCAAGGTACCTAAAAATATACAAATTAAGGACAAAGATTTAAACTAACTCGTAAAAACACTTAAACACAAAAACTAACCTAATTAAACCCTAAATGCATACTCAATACTCAATTTAACACAAAATGCATAATAAATTAAATCCTAAAACATCATACAAAACACTACTATCAACATCCTCACACTTAAACGTTTGCTTGTCCTCAAATAAACAAAATAACAAAACCTAACAAAACAAACACACCATGCAATAATGTGACAATGGCTCTAATCTCCATGAAATAAATTTAATCTTAAACATACCCATTCAATTTATGTCCAATCATTAACATGCAAAATATGCGTCTAGGGGCTTTGAACTAAATATACAACTAACTCAAGACCAAGTGTTAACCTATTTACTCATTTCAATTATGCACACACATTAATAATTTTTTGATCCCTCAGACTCGGTAACTATTCGTAGGTATAGTTCTATGAAACTTCAAGTCTATTACAAGTTCGGTAGATTTTTATTTAAACACACAATTTTTATTTTTATTTATTTATTTATTATTATTATTTTAACCTAGAACTTAGCCTTTTACTCAGAGGCAAACATTTGTGATGAATGTCAATCTAGTTACTTGACTAAGTCATTTATTAAGAGCTTGTTTGAAACGTTATTATATCCTTCTTACGCGAGCGCACACATTTGTGATGCGTGTCAATTCGGTTACTCAGCTACATCACGTTTTCAACTGACTACTAACTCTATTCATAACCCGAAGGCTAGCGAAATAGTGATTATTGAACACTTATTAAACACTTTTTTTATTGCCTACCTTATTGCTTTAAACAATTTGTTTCCATGAAAAAAATACTATTTAAGCTACTTAACTAAAAGGCCTCAAATTATGAATGAATGTGACAATCTATAGGGTGCTAAATTTACAGTAAGTCCTAGTTAGGCTATATATTTATCCAAAGGTCCCCTAGTTTACTAATTTCGCATGCTAATGATTGTTCACAACCTAATAGACTATGTCCAAGACTAAAAAAAATTCAATCAATCTAAGCCATTGACAAATTCACACACTTCACACCATGCAACCAAATATTATCATATAGTATGCAAAATTCACATACAAAAGAAAAACACAGAATCCCTCCCCACACTTGAACAACACATTGTCCTCAATATGAGAAAGAAACACACACGACACATATATAAACGAAATATGAAAAAATAAATTAAAATAACAAAGAACAGATAAAATTAATGATACAAATAAAAATAATAGAAAATTAGACAACACAAAACAAAATGGAATTGAAAAAATTTTGGATTAGACTTGAATCCCAAAGAGATGGAGGTGGTGATGGTGTGGGAGGTGGTAATTGAACACCCCGAGACTCGAAATACTGACAGTTTATTGAAAATAAAACTACTATCATTAACATTTTCAAACAAAATCTAACTACTTGCTAGTTTATGGTCTTTAGCTTGACCTTTAATTCAAAAGGCATTTTCAAGTAGTCGGAGACAAGAAAATCACTTCCTTATTTGTGAGAAGTGCTCATCCAAAATATAGCTTGCACGGTGCCCATTGACTTTAAAAGTCTCTTTATTAGCTTTTTCCAATTTGAGAGCTACATGATTGAAAACTTGAATCACCGTGAATGGTCCACTCCATCTAGACTTCAACTTCCCTGGAAGTACCCTTAACTAGGAATTATATAGTAGAATGGTGTCCCCTACTTTGAAATACTTTTTCTTGAGATGAGCATCATGCCATTTCTTAACCTTTTCTTTATAGAGTTTGGCATTCTTGTAAGCATTAAAACGAAACTCTTCGAGCTCGTCCAGTTGTAGAAGTATCTTCTCGCCGGCTTACGTACAATCAAAGTTTAATGTTTTAATTTCCCAATACACTCAATGCTCTAGTTCAATGGGCAGATGACATGCTTTCCCATACACAAGTCTATACATAGTTGTTCCAGTGGGTGTCTTAAATGCTATCCTATGCTTTACTGCCCAATCCTTTTGGGAATTGTTCACTGTCTTTTCCAGAATTCGTTTTAGCTCTCAGTTGACAACTTCCACTTAGCCACTAGTTTGCAGATGGTAAGGTGTAGCCACTCGGTGGCGTACTCCATATCGTTTTAGGAGGGCATCAAAAGATCTGTTTCAAAAATTTGTACCTCCATCACTCATTATTGTACGTGGCACTCCAAACCGATTAAATAACTGCTTAATGAACTTTTGCACCATATTTCTATCATTGGTTGGAGATGTTATCGCTTCGGCCCATTGTGAGACATAATCGACTCCCACCAGAATGTACATGTTTCCCATCGAAGATGGAAATGGACCCATAAAGTTTATGCCCTAGACATCAAAGACCTCTACCTCTTGAATATTTGATAACGACATCTAATCCCTCTTGGATATGTTACCTATCCTCTGGCATCGATCACATTGTGCTACATAGTTTTGTGCATTTTAAACAGTAGTGGCTAGTAAAATCCACTTTTAAGTATCTGAGCCACCGTTTTGTTTGCTCCATAATGTCCAACTTGTTGACCTTCTTAACATTGCTTAAGGATGTCTAACATTTCCCCATCCGGGACACAACATTGCATTAACCCATTTGCAGAAATTTTATATGGGGTTGGTTCATCCCATATATAGTGGTTACAATCATGTAAGAACTTCTTCCGTTGCTGGTAAGAGAGATTTGAGGGAATTTACCACTGGCCACATAATTGGCGATATCTACAAACCACGGTATAGTCAAGCTCTTGGGTAACATTAGAGTTTCATTGGGAAAATTGTCATTAATATCATTACTTAGCTTTCATTCCTCTTTCTCAAGTTCGGATAGGTGGTCAGCTAACACATTTTCTGCTCCCTTTTTTCTCTTACTTATAAATCGAATTCTTGCAAAAGTAACACCCATCGAATTAACCTAGGTTTTGTGTCTTTCTTTTTAAAAAGGTATTTTAATGCTGTGTGGTCGGTAAATGCAATCACTTTTGATCCCAAAAGGTAATGTTGAAACTTATCACAAGCATACACTACTGCGAGTATTTCTGTAGTGGTGTAATCTAATTAGGATCCTGCAAGAGTCTTACTAGCACTTGTCTTTCCGTTGACCCAAAACACAACCTATGGCTTGATCACTTGCGTCACACATCACTTCAAATGATAACGTCCAGTCAGGTAGTGATAAAATTGATGCTGAAATTAATGCCTCCTTTAGAGTATTGAATACAGATATATACTTATTATCAAACATAAAGGGTACATCCTTGACTAAAAGGTTTGTTAAAGGTCTTGCAATTTGTGAAAAATCTTTGATTAAACGATGGTAGAACCCAGCATGACCTAAGAATCCTCGCACACCTTCTACATTACTTAATGGTGGGGGATTCTCTATCACCTCTGTCTTTTCTCTGTCAACTTCGAACCCTTGATGTGAGATTTTATGGCCTAGCACTATCCCTTATTGTACCATGAAATGACATTTTTCCCAATTCAGTACCAGATGTAATTCTTCACACCTTTGAAAAACTCTATCCATATTGGTTAAACACTTTTCAAAAGAGTCTCCAAAGACTGAAAAGTCATCCATGAATACATCTATCATATCTTCTATCATGTCCGTGAAAATTGACATTATGCATCTTTGAAATGTGGTTGGGGCATTACAGATTCCAACGGTCATCTATCTGTATGCAAACGTACCACAAAGGTAAGTGAATGTGGTTTTCTCCTGATGGTCAAGGTAGATAAAAATTTAATTATAGCCTGATATCTATCTAAGAAACAATAGAACAAATGGCCAGCTACCCTTTCTATCATCTAGTGTATGAATGGAAGAGGAAAGTGATCTTTCTTAGTCACTGAGTTAAGCTTCTGATAATCTTTGCATACTCTCCATATTGTAACTGTCCTTGTAGAAATTACTTCTCCACTTTCGCTTTTTATCACTTTCATTCCTGCTTTTTTAGGTACACTTTACACCTGGCTGACCCACTCACTATCAGAGATGGGATAAATTATCCACGCATCAAGGAGTTTAATGATTTCCTTCTTGACTACGTCCTTTATGTTAGGATTCAACCTCTGTTGACGCTCCTGAATCATTTTACAACGATCCTCCAAATTTATCCGGTGCATGTAAACATTCAGACTTGTTCCTCGAATGTCAGTAATCTACCATCCGATAGCTTTCATCTGCTTCTTGACAACCTCCACCACCTTAATTTCCTGTTTTTCACTTAATTGGATGGAGATTATTATTAGTAAGGTTCTACCTTTTCCAAGAAAGGTATACCTGAGGTGTGTAGGTAATGGCTTAAGTTCTAATATCGGAGGCTTCTCTGAGGACGGTGAAGTGGGTGCTTTGGTCTGAACTAATTTTTCTTGATGCACTGGAACATCTGTTCCCTCTATCTCATCATCTTTTGTAGATTCAGGATTCTGGTGCTCAAGACTTCACTTCTACAATGCAACTCTTAATTTGTTCTCGCAGTTGCTGATCCAATATTTCGACCTTCATGCATGCATGGCTCGTTATTAGATTCTTTAAGGCCTTATTCATATTGAATTCAAACTGATCTTCTCCTATTCGAAGTGTCAATTTACCTTCATAAACATCAATTATAGCCTTTCCTGTATTCATAAAAGGTTGATCCAAGATCAGTGGGTAGTTCTTCTCTTCTTCAAAATCCAGAACCACAAAATCTACTAAAATAATGAACTTGTATACTCACATCAGTACATCTTCCACTATTCCCAATGGCTTTTTAATGGATTGGTATGCAATTGAATTAACATCGAGGTAGGCTTGACCTCTCCCAGTCCCAACTTCCTGAATATTGACAAAGGTATAAGATTGATGCTAGCTCCCAGGTCGCATAAGCATTTAGTGAATTCCAATTCACCAACCATATAAGGTATTATGAAACTTTTTGGATCTTTCAATTTTGAAGGCATTTGACTAGTAACTATTGGACTGCAAGTGCCAGTTAGGGATACCGTCTGATTTTCCTCCCAGGTACGCTTCTTAGATAATATATCCTTTAAAAATTTTGCGTATTTCAGCATATAATGAGAGATTTATCTATAGCGTCCTTAACTTCTCAACGAACTTTGTAAATTGTTCATCTAACTTCTTCTTTTGTAGTTGCTGAGGGAATGGTACCTTGGGCTAATATGGTGGAGGTGCAACATATATAGGGTATTCCCTCATATCCACTTCTTTCTCCTTTTTTTGATTCTTCTCTACTGGCTAGGCAGGCTCCTCTCTTATCCTTATAGGCGGTCAATTTCCTTCCCACTCCGAATCGTGATAGCTTTTAGTTGCTCCTTTAATTTGTGAAGTGCTAGGAATATTTCCAAACTTTTGCATAGAAAAGGCGTTTGTCAATTGACCCACTTGGGCTTCTAAATTATTAATGGAAGATGTATGTCTCTTAGTGACTTGCTTAAATTTATCTTCCAACTTCTTATGTGTATTATCTAAAGTTCTAAGCTTATTTAGAATTATATCCAATTTGGCTTCCATCGAACTTGTTTCGTCCTGTTGGAAGCTCGATTGCCCTTGGGGTCTAAACTGCCCTCCATTGTTGTTGTTAGACCAGGAGAAGTTTGGGTGATTCTTCTACCCAAGGTTATATATGTTGGAGTAGGGATTATTACCCCCTCCATGTACAAATTGGGCCCTCATATAATTAACTTACTCTGGGTTATAGTCTCTCATCAAATAGTAGTACACTGTATCGTGATCAAATTGGCCGCATAACTCACACTTCAATTGCACGACCAATACCATGGTTGAGGATGAAGCCTTCATATTACTGAGTTGTCGCATCAAGTTGTCGATCTTAGCTTGCATTTCCGTTATCTAATCAACAGCGATAACTTCCTTCTGTTCTCCAAAGTTAGTAGGTTGCCTACTACGTTCACTAGCCTATAAATAACTATTGCTAGCCATCTCTTTTATTAATTCCTCTACTTCATCGACCGTCTTTCTCATTAATGTTCCTCCCAACATCGCATCAATGGTGCCTCTAGTATATGGGTTCACTCCATTGTAAAATATCTATAGTAGGAACTCCTTAGGTAAATTGTGGTGTGGGCATCTCCTTTGCATGTCCTTGTAACGCTCCCACGCTTCATAAATAGACTCCCCATCACCTTATTGGAAGTTTGTAATTTTCTTAATAATTTTTGTGGTCTTTCTTAGTGGAAAGTATTTATCTAGGAAGGCACGCACTAGCTAGTCCTATGTTATAATGTTAGCGAGGCTCAGTGAATGATACTAAGCCTTCGCTCTATTCCTAAACGTGAAGGGAAACAGTCTAATTCCTACTACGTCTTTCGATATTTGGTGATATCGGAACGTATCACAGATCTCGAGGAAACTCACGATGTGAGAGTTTGGGTCTTCATTTGTAAGTCCATAGAATTGGACATTCTGTTAAAGCATGTTTAGGAGGGCTACCTTAATTTCAAAGGAGATCGCTTGAACAGGCAGCCTAACCACTCCTTAGTTCGCAGGATTGAACCCTAGCCTCATAAAATCCATGAGGGTCCTCTATTGTTGCCTGCCAGGGATGACTTCTTGATCCATATTTCTTTGGAATTCCTCAGTCATTTGTGCTTTCTCGATTTCTTCTTCTTCTTCTTCTCGCTGAGCTTTCCTAAGGGTTTGTTCTAAATGTGTTATGTCTAAATCTGAAGTCTCAATTGTGCGACTCGAACACTTTGTAACTCTTATGTTCATGCAAGAGCACGATTTCTAAGTAAAACAAACAAAATGAAAAAACAAATTAAAAACTACTCTAACGCCTTAAACTATATAACTAAATTGCCTTCCTCGACAACGACACCAAACACTTGTTCGCTCAAGGTTACACGCACTAAGTTTTACTATTTATAACCTTGATAATTACTGTAAGCACAGGGGTCATTTGCGTAGTACCTAAGGGGTCGATCCCACGAGGAAGGGAACTAGTCCTAAAATCTAACGACAGCTAAGTTCGCAATACCTAATTAAACAACTACTGTAGAAATTAAAATTAATCAAGAATCAAATATGATAAATTAAAGCACCAAAAGAATGAACAAAATAGGCAGCTCACACAGATAATTTGAAACTCAAACTAGAAGTGACCAATTGAGAGAAAGGGGCAATTAATTTGAAGCTAAAGAAAATCTACCTAATTATGTAATTTCCGACTTAAAGGGCCTAGACAGTCCTAGGGTGAATTACTCTCTCTGTAGTTATAATTCTTATCCCTAATTAATAATCCCTAATTCAAATTATGGAAATTGCGATCTCTCGATCCGCAATTGGTCTAAAACTTAAATTAGTTCTAAAGTTATCTATTAACCTACTGGGAATCTATGTTCGATATCTCGTTACACGACTCTACTGGTTTAATTCAACTCTCTACCTATAGATTTACCTAACTCTCGTTAGAATAAATCGATGATTTTCACCTAGCTCACTCTCTCAGTTTGTTGCCAAGTTATGAAGAATCGAAATTGAATCATAAATAAATCGAATAAAACACAATCAAATAAATTTTATTCATCTCAAGAACAAAAAAGCCGAAAGTGAGTTTAGACAAAGGATCAACACTCAACAACATTATTCCTAATCAATATCCAAATCTCATACATCAATGAAATCAAAATAAAAATAGAAAATACTGTCAGAATGGATCTCGGAGGTAGTAACTACGGGAAACTGCTTGTTTCGGGAAGTACATCACATCAAGCGTATCTCCGTGCCTCTTTTCCTTCTTATCCTTCCTCAATCGCTTGATCTCTCTCTAGGTCTCTCTCGAATTTTTGCAAAATCTCCCTTTTTGCACAACTCTCTTGGCTCTCTAAAAACTACTGGTGGCTGCTAGGTATTGTTCTATTTATTCTGTAGTAGCCCTAGGTTAAACTTGGGGTTGAAATAGTCTAAAAAATCACCCACAAATCAATTTTTCGTATCAGCCCGACGCAAGGCATGATCGTGGATCTAAATGCCACGATCATAGCTGGCAATTTAACCTTTCTATCACGATCGTGGCCTAAATTGCACGATTGTGGCCGAACTTGATGATCTCCTGGCTACAGCTGGCTCTTACTCTTCTGTCACGATGTGGCCAATGTGTATGATTGTGACATATGTCTTTTAATCTGAAACTCTTTAAATCTTCATGTTCTTCCCTGTTTACCTTGTAACACTATCACATACATCAAGGTGCTTCAAAAATATACAAATTAGGCTCAAAGATTCAAATTAACCCATAAAAAAACTTAAACATAAAAACTAAACTAATTAAACCCTAATTGCATACTAAACACTCAGTTTAACACAAAATCCATAACAAATTAAACCCTAAAACATCATATAAAACATTACTTTCACTGGGCCCCAGGGGGAATAGTATCAGTGATTGAAGGATAAGAACTTCAGCAAGCAGATACATCGACTAGGAGGCGCTAAAGCAAGTTGGCTTAACCCAACAAGTTCAGGATCTAGTTGCAATTGATGCAAGGTCCCAATTCTTTGAAATCATGGAACCATTATATCAGGAGCTCACATTAGAGGTACTTTCTATATCTTTCGTAGAGAGAGGTTGCTATTACAAGGATCGTCCGAACATGGTCCAGTTTCAAATGATGGGAGAGATGTACTAGATAAGCTATATAGAATTCTCCATCATAATGAATCTTTACAATCAAGAGTACGTGGGGACACCAGAGTACCTTGCATTACGAACTGACTTTTCATATAGATTGTCCTCTCCCCACTTATGGAGTAGTATCAACACCAAAGATGATTATGACCACAATAAGTCAAAGGCTTTGACGTTATGACTGCTAGTAGTGTGCTCTAGGCCAATGGTCATATGTGACTTTTGTACTGACATTCTGACTTATTATCATATATTATGAGGTATTCTTTTATATATGCATGTATATTGTTTATGTAATTTAATTTACATTCCATTAATAGTATTAGGCTTATGTCATCAAGTATGCGACTTGATAGTAAAACCATAAGCATTATAATACTATTCTAAATTGTCCCTGGCTGATCATTATTGGTGGAATAATAATGAACTAAGGCCAGTATGTGTTCTGATTGATGATCACATTTTACTAATCATGGATATGATTATCAAATCAGATACATAGATATATGTTAGAGAACATATATTGGACCGACCCACAGAGAGAACACTACCTGGTTTCATGTTATTAGTGATTCTCAATATAGTTTGACTTTAGTCTTTTGACCTAAAGTCATCATGGTTCCCTACATGAGGAATTCGGTGTTTTGACATTAGACTAAATTGTCTTTAACCGGATAACAAATAGTCCTATGTTGGACATTAAATGAATTATGCAGAGGGATGTGAATGACGTAGATGGGATTTGTACATCTCTTAAATGAGAGAGATATCATTTGGACCTCTTGACAAGTTTGACTGAAAAAATACATGGTCATGCTCAAATGAATTGGTAAGGAGTCATCAATGCCATTTGTTATAGTTTGTCAACTTGAGAATCAATAAACTATGATTAATCAAAGGTTGACATGTACCATGCCTTATGATTAATCTTGAAATTGTGTTACAAAGGGACCAAGTTTGTAACCATGGTTACAGGTTAAATCAGATTACCGATCCTTATTTGATTTGGGTAGTCATAATATCTTGCTAGAGGCCACTTATGACTTATGGGTCTTGAAATATGATCAAGCCCATTTCCAACATCAAATGAGCCTATAGGGTCACACACAAAGACTGGTGTGATTTTGGTATATTCTCTTGCGCCTAATTTATTAGGCACTTAATAAATATATATGGATATATTTATTGGGTTAGATTGAATTAAGTTATCAGGCTTTTATTATATGAGATATAGTATGGGACAAAACTTATTAGGCTTCCATAATCCTAATGGGTTTAGGATTATGATATTCTTAGCTTCTCTATAAATAGAGGGCTTATATCTCATTAGAAGACATACGAAAGCCCTAGCCACCTAGCCACTTGTTCTTTTTCCCGAGAGAAAAATTGTGTGGCATTCTAAAGAGTTTTAGAATGTGTTAGTACACATTAGCCGCTGCCCTGATAGTTCATCCTCATGTGGATACCGACAAAGGACGTTCGTGAGCTACAGCGTTAAGATATTTGAAAAGAATCCCAATCCGCGCACTTTAAGAGGTAATTTCATACCCTTCTTGTTGTGTTTTTTTGGGTCAACTAAGGCATAAAATCGAAGTCTTATAATCCATTCCATTGTATATTATGCATTCTCGGGCCATAAGCGATCCAACAATGACATCTATCACTCAGATACATCCACAATATTCTGAGTCACACGCTAAAAGGTCAAGGTGATAGTTGGGGGAGTTGTCAAGAATATGAATGTATACTACCTTCAGAGCGAAGATTGGAAGGTCGACACAATTTGTGTTGGATCTTATGTGACTCGATTGGCATGACGGATGGGTTGGTCTTTTTGATCCACTACTACCAATGCAGTAGATGGGTAGCATGGCGACACTTAACTTGGCTGTAATGCATGAGTATGGTACACAGATGTTAGGGCCCACATAAGATATCTACAAACTTTTTAGGCAGCCTGAAGAGATGGAATAAGAGGGTGGAGATAGAGAGGAGAAACTAGCAAAGAAGCAGTCACCATAACCACAGCCACAATTACTGCCACTAGAGAGGGAAGATGTCATTATAGAGTTGGATACTCTAAGAGGTCCTATAGCTAGGTTGCAAAACTTGGGTTAACTAAAGATAGCCTTATTGGAAAAATGGATGGGCCAACTTATGGGAACTCAATGGATACTCTGACTTCAGAAAGCTAGCTTCTAGAGTGGGTAGGATGGTTAGAGATGTAGATTGCACGATTGAGCAAGCTTCAGTCTATAGTTGGATAGATGGGAGAGCTGATGTTCTTAATAGTGAGTCATCTAAGCATTAAGTTCTCGCCTCTACCATCTGGCGAAGGCATTTCCTCAATAGCTCACCCACCCGATCAAGATCATCACCACGAGAATCCTCCTTTATCAAACTAACCAGGATCATATAATGAGGGAGATGTTTAGCCTTGTATAGTTTTTCTTTTTCTTTATCCTTTGTTTATATTTCTTCTTTTCTTTCCATTGATTATTTAGTCTCTCGAACATTATAGTTAATGAGGTTCTTATGGGTTATTCATTGTGTTAATTTTATTTCTTTTTATTTTTATCCCTTTTTCTTTATGTTTTGTAAAGATGTAATCTAGTATTGGATGGATCAGAAATTAGAAAAACCGCTATATTTAGGAAAGTACCACTAAACCTTCTCACTTATTAGAAATACTTATATTATGTGCATTGGGAACAATGTACAACTTTAAGTGTGGGGAAGATATTAATGATTTTTAATTATTTGTTTAAGTATGTTATAATCATGTTTATATGATTTTGTAAACTGATATTCTAACTTAATTGAAATCTATCCATTATATTGTATTGCATTATTGAATATTGATTAGAATTAATATGCAAAAGGACGAGAGTTAGAACAAAATTTCTTTTATAAGTTATATTTTTAGTAATCATTGAAATAATCAAATTGAATGACATTGCATATTATTTACACACATAAACCTTCTTTTGACCCTAAGAGAAAAAATTTCAAAATTTTAAGCTCATTTATTTCTTTCATATGTGTTATCATGCATTGTGGAACAATTCTAGAACTTGCTTTCATTATACATATTGACATCATATTCGAAAAATTAAAAGCATTGAAGTGATAAAGACACTTAGATTCAATAATTTGTTTTAGCCTACTTCTTTGATAATTACCTTACGTAAAATTTATTTTTAGAAATAATTGAGTTTGAGTCTTAGCCTTTTTCATTGATTATAACCCAATTACTAACCTTTATCCTAATTTCTTTGAAACCTTTTTATATTTTAAATCCTAAAATTTATTTACATTATTTGCTTGTTTGATAATTAAAATTATAGAAAGGTTCATTATTTCTTTAATTGTCGTACTGAATGCTCGAAAAATTGCTTTAGAATGAAAAAAAATGAGCATAGAAAAGAAAAAGAAGAAAAATATATAGTACCATTGGTTTTATAATGAAAGGACATAAGTATATTGTAAACAAGTTTCTCATTATAACTTTTTAGTAAATATCCTTCAATTTTATCATACTTTTATTTTCCTAACAAGACTATACCTAAACCCCAGTATAACTCGTGTAAAGACATTTTGATTTTTGTTTCTAGTTTACATAAGTGGTAGAGATGTGATAATATTGCAAGCATATGGTAAGAGTTCTACTTTGCATTGCTTTGAGAGTTTTGACACTTTTTATCCTAAATACTTGAGTGCATCGAGTGAAATCTTAGTGAAAGAATGACGAATTATGTTTTTAATTTCAATGCGATTATTAATATGGTTACTATTAATATTACTTAGGAAGTTAACTTTAGGATAACTTGACTTTAATTGTCTGTTAATTTGATTCAATATGATATGATAATTTATAGTATGACTGGACAGATCTACATTAAAAAAGGATAGATGTTGTAAAATTTATAATTTTGATTATAGTTTGCTTGAAGACAAGCAAAAGCTTAAGTATGGGATGTTTGATAGATGCATATTTAACAATATCTATACCTCATATTTGATACACTTTTGCCTGATATATTATAGTTTTATTCTATATTTGGTACTTAATTTGCTCTAAGTGTATTTATACGTTATAGTTCTAAGTGTATTTATACGTTATAGTTGCCTTCACTGACTAAAAGGAGAAGAATTTGGATGAAAACATGGCATAAAAAGAAGATTTAAATCAATTAAAGGATATATAACTATGTAAGTATCTCAGCCCATGTGAATTATGGAGATTTTAGGTTATACACCATCCAATATATGCCTATGTATCAAACTGCGTATCTCTTAGAAACTCTTAAAACTACTATAAAAAAATGTGAGCGGAGGCAAAAGAAGAGAGCAGATATTCTGAGGCGATTTAAGACGTAGAGATCATTCAAAAGGGGCAATATTAATCTAAAGAAGTGGAAAACATGAAGAAATCGTCGACAGATCTAATAGAATACAACATTAAACCTTTACCTTGCAAGAACATTCGACAGAAAAGAAGGGAGATTTAGAATTATGAATTCTTTGTTTTTTATTTGTTTTTCTATTAGTTTATGTTTGATTTCATTTTATATCATGTGTAACTAAATATCTTTAGTATCTAGGTGTGATGAACCCTCGTTTTTACTACAATATGTTTTTACTTTTTTATTTAATGCAATTGTTTTGGATTGATTTATTGTGATTCAATTATATGTTTAATATATGTTATAATAGATCCAGAATATTAGTACTTCTACCGTAATTGAAAAGAATTGACTGCAATCTTAAAGATAGGTCTTCATAAATCCTCTAGATAAGGGTCAAACCTAATAGCAGAATTCATAAATTAATAAAGCAATCTTAGAAATTTTAGCCTGAGTAATTTGGTTGATAACCCTAAGATTAGTTATTAGTAATGTTAAGTGAGTTATTAGCATATGATGGAAATTTTCATAGTCCAATAGTCAATAAAGCAATTGCATAATAAAAGGTTAATTAAGGGTTTTAGGGGGATTCATCACTTATGCACTAATTTTTGATAATGATTGTTTTTTAAATGATTTCTTTGTTCTCTACTTGCTATTGTTTCCTATTTATTTTTATTTGCTTAACTTTTATTTTCTTTATAAAAAAAACCAACACTCAATTCGTAGACTAAACAATAAGATAATGATAATTACTAGTATTCATTATCTTCGTGAGATTCGACTTGTACTTGATGGTACTAATTATAACTAAGTCGTGCACTTATGGTTAATTCAAATATTGACAACGTAAAATTAGTCAATCAAATGCCTTATTGTGAAAAGTTTGAAACTTTCAATTCCAAATCTTTAGCATATGCTCATTAATGATTTTTTCAAGGGCTTTTTGTTCCTTATCATTATTACTATTACTTCTTGAAATAACATTCATATAAAATGTTAGCTTATTTGAAATTTTGAAAATTTTCTTACTTTTTTCCTTCAATATTTCATCTGGATCTTTAATTGCAAGTATAGATTTAACATTTGCTTCCTATGTATTTTGTAGTTGCAGTTGAAGAATAGCACTCAAAACTTTCTCGTAAGTCAATTCTTGTTTGAATTTTCCTATAAGGGCCTTTAAATCCTCATCATCATAGTGTAACTTATTTATACTCTTTGCTTCCTTCAGAAGTTAATTGTGATTGTCTCATATAATGGAGATAGGGCATTTTTCATGTTATCTTACGAGTTGTTGACAACTTGATATGAGATGAAAAGAAGTCATTATGATTTTAAGGAATCATATTATTTACTAGTCCAAATTCTTATAGAGAAATAAATTAGGGACATAAAGTTTCAGGCCTTAAGTTATATAAACTAAGATGTTTTTGGTGGTGCAATGTCATGTAGGATGCCAAATGCGTTGGTGAATCTTTCTTACTTAAAAAATGTAACATCAAATCTAGTTGAAAGAACTTAACATGAATATAAAATTTTATTAATTTAAGATTGAAATAATATTATTTTACACATGTTAAGATCTTTTTTATACATAGTAAGATATAAATTACATTTTTAAAAAAAGTGAAAGTTAAAAATTATATCCATTACCCTATTATAATCAAAGATGATTATACATGCTTGTACCAATTATCATAATCGCAAATTTAGTCAGCGTCTGAAAGAAAAACAATGCGTCGATAGTCAAAATATTATAAAATAAATATGGAAATTAGTATAAATAAAAATGAGGAGCTCGTTTATACATCTATGAGTTATTTATAAGAGGATGCGGATAAAAGTCAAGATTGTTTACATATTTGATGAATTTTTATAAAATATAAATTTAATAAAATGCAAAGTTAATTTACAAAATAAAAATTATTTTATAAAAATAGTGTCAACTGTATTAAAATATATTTTAAAACCTCACCACGATTATACCATATTTAATTTTACAATAGAAAATCATCCGCTCTTCCAACGAGCTATATATAAAATTCAATATAATATAATTAGAATTTCACAATATAAATATAATTATTTATATTTTAAATTAATATCTTTCGTATTAACGCATAACAAAATCTTTTACACACATCATTGCTTTTGAATTTTTTTGTGGTATGTGAACCCATTAATCTATCATCATTGTTAAATTCAAATTTATAAGCAACAATAGAGACCAAAATGGTCATTATATCTCTAAAAATTCTTTAAAATGTTTGAATATTTTGCTACATTAGATTTCCATCATGTTAATAACTTAAAGTCAAAATATGATGGTAAAACCATTTCCTTCAGAAGTTCACCTATGTGTTTGCAATAACGTATATTACTACTAACAAACTAATCCTAACCATCAAATATATCTTTTAAAATTTTTTATGAGATGCATAATAGTATAATTTGAAAACAATGTCCATCATCCATATCTTTGTACCTCTTTCAATGCTACTTAACTCCACTAAGATCACAATTTCTTTTAACTTCATCACGAGTAACATCTTCTTCGAGACGAATTATTGGAAAGAAATATTGCATCCATTTTGATTTATATTTGGAATCTAACGTAAAGCTCCATGAATTTTGTTTTAATAATTTTCAAACTTCTCAATTATTTTATTTGTCATGCTACTAATAACACTGTTTAAGTTTACTTTAGAATCATTTGATGCAATTCTTATCTTGCAAAAAATTACTATTGTAGGATGCTTCAACTTTAAAAACAACTCAGAGACATCATAAAACATGTTAAATTTGTCAAATTTCTTTTCTTTTATTTCTAAATTGGATTCTCTTGAGAAATATTTGTATAAAGCATCTTCTTATATCTCAAATTAGAGACTATATGTTTATAAACCAAAGTAACGTTAAATAAGTTGAATTGCACCTAATTTTACAATTAAGACTTAGTTTTACAATTTACACCAATTTGGGGTGCATTCTCTTTAAAAGTTGCTCTCATTTTGGTCTTCAATTCTATCCCTAATAACTTTAGTATGATGAATCCTATCTCGATCTCTTAATTACCTTCATATAATTCATGTTACATCCAATAATATCGACTAAACTACCTATGATTGTAATAGGTCATAAGTAGTATCAAAACATAGCAATCCTTATATAAAATAAATTTGGAGACCTCAAGTCAAAGGATCACTTATACAATCATTATAATGAAAATTTTCATAGACATACAAGTAATGTTCCAAATGGATTTCTCATATGGAGTCAGTTCAATGAACTTGTTTTTTAATAAGCACTCATATGTTTGTTTAAGTATCTCCATACTTTAGTCTATGAGATCTACTACTTCTTTAATAAGGAAAAATATAACATGTGCTAGTCATTTTACGTTCTATTAATGTTCAGTCTTGATAGAACAATTACTAGAAACAATTTAGGGATAATTCATAAATGAAATATAAATTTAGTTGTTTGTAATGGGCTAAAATTTAATTGTTTTTAATGGGCCAGCCCATGGGTTAAGCCTAGGCCCATACGGACTCGAGACTCAATTATTTTAAGCAAAACAATATCATTTTACTTAACAAGAGTTGGGCCTCAGGTAAGCTTGGGCCTAGGCAGTGTAAACCCGGATCTAATTAAAAAAATAAATTGTTTTATATTTTAATTTTAAAAAATTGGCGAGGGGCCAGACCATTGCCATCCCTAAGACCTATGAATATTTTCAAACCCATAATGATCAATAACAGAGTTGGGATATTCATATAATCATAGAAGCAAGATCTTTCTTTGAAGTAATTTGAGAAGATAAAAAGAGGGCGTATAAGAATTAATGGGTGTCCCACAAACAAAATCACTGAAAGAAGGATTTGGAAGCACCTTTATTGTTAATTTCCCACTACCAAAAAATGTAAAAGTTGATATATTAAAACTGCAAACACCATAAAATCTTTAAAATTTATTGACGATTATCAATACTTTCTAATACTAGTTTTATAGTATGTGTTTGTGTCATTCATCGCATGGATACATTCTTTCTTTTTCTTGTTTTCATTTATGTAGTTATCACTTAATGAACCTTTTATGGCGAGCGAGATCAAAACATTCCTACTTGTACAAATTAGCCTTTTTTCGTAGTGCTTGTGTTAGTTGAGATTTGTTGAGAGAGATGTGAGAGAGAGTCCTACACAGCTTTAGGCTACGGGCATTTTGTCCTTTCCCCTGACCCTCCTTTATCTGGCCAACTTTTTTTTGTTGTTTTTGTACCTAAGTTTATCCCTGAACTAACTAAAAAAGCCTCTTTTTAAACCTCTTTTGCTTCCTCCCCCACATAAATGTCGACATCTAACCCCAATGCCAGAGCTGAATTTCCACCCTTGTTGCCACCCTATCCTCCTCTCTCCTCCTCCCCTGCCGAGCCACCACCCTCTTCCCCACTAGGTGTTGAACCTTAAGCCTCCCCTACATTTCTGAGAAGAAGCTGGAAGTAGGTAGTGGGGGATCACCTCAATACTAGCCTTACATACAAACCTCCCAAGGAGATTAAAGGGAAGCTCATCGTATGTACAGAGATAGAAGTTTTAGAAGAAGGAGCTAGGTATTGGGAATCTACGTTTGTTGGCTTCTTCTTTGAGCAAAGACTCCCCTTTCCCCTTATTCATCGTTGGGCTCATAAACAATAGAAAGGTAGGGGCTTAAGTGACATGCTTCTTTCCGAGGATAATCTCTTATTGTTCAACTTTTCCACTAAATCTGAAGCTCACAAAGTCCTTAAGGAGGGGCTATGGCATTATCGCAACCAACCCATCTTTCTTCAAAAATGGCAACTTAGTCTCAACTTGGAATCCATAAAAATCCAGAGTATCCCCCTTTGGATCAACTTCCAGAATGTTCCTCTAGAATATTGTACTACACATGAATTAAGTTCACTTGCTAGTTTCATTCGAAAACCTATGTGCTTTGATGAAAAAAACAGCTATGAGAAAGAGAATTGATTATATGAGGGTCCACGTAAATGTAGAATTGTCGAAAGATCTCCCGAGTGAGATACCATAATGAGGCTTGATGAAGGTAACAGATTAAGCGAGGATAGTGTTGCAATTTCTTATCATTAGAAGCCTCCTAATTCTCACCATAGGAAAATGTGGAAAGCAACTAGAAAAATCTTCAAAACGGGCATTTATCATAAATTAATGAGTAAGGAGCTGGCTGGTAATGAAAATAAAAATCATTTGAACGAAGAGGATCTTCAACCTACAGTTGGGGTTGATACGGAGATGTTGCCTGGTGCAAATGAAACTGAACCAACCATTGATACATTACAGATTCCAGAAGCAGAGAAGCATGTAGTCCCCGAGTCAAATTTGTTGGATGTATGCACCCCTAATAAATTAAATGGAAATAACTGCTCTCCGCCAGTGTTTATAGAGGAATATACCACTGGTAATTTAATAGGCTATCATGATAATGTTGGGGGACTTGGCAAGGAGGTAGAAAAGGATTCTCTCTCAATTACGAACGACACAGTGACCACTAACAACATTAACATAACGACCCCAGATCAATTCCAGACTAGTGATAGGAGACGCTCCCAACAGAGCAAGAAGAAAAACTCCTTATATAGTCATTGATGTCCATAATTGTATGGCATGTTAGAGGTTTGACTTACCTACAAAGTTGGTAGCTTTATGGGATTTTTTCATGAGGGAGAAGCCTCAAATTATAATACTTTTAGAAACTAAAATAAGGGTTGAGAACATGGAAAATTTGAGGATATTAAGACCTCATTTGATTATTCTCTCGAATCAGTCTCAGCATGCTTTTGGCAAAATTATTATTTGTTACAATGGGGATGCTATTAGGGTAGACTCCCTTCACATAACTGATTAGGCTATTCACCTTCAGGTTAATGTCCTTCAGCAGCAGGTAGACACCATCATGTCCTTTATATATGCTAGCAACTTTGGTTTTCAGCGGAGAACCTTATGGAATGATCTGGAAAACTTCAACTATGTTATTAACACACCTTGGTTGATATGTGGTGATTTTAACTCCACTTTATATAGTTTAAAAGCTCAAGCTCAATGTTGTCTCAAGAACTTCTCAATAGATTTTAAGGACTGTGTGGATCAGCTTAGAGCCTCAGAACTGAAATAGGCGGGATACTCATTCATACGGTCCAATAAACAAAGCACTAGGTGGTTCATCAAGAAGAAGCTTGATAGAGCCCTTGTAAATGCCAATTGGCTGGCTCAATTCCCTGATAGTTTTTCAAATTTCCAAGAACCTCTCTTTTCATATCATACTCCTATTAAGGTTGCTAACTTGTTCCGTCAGACTAGGCAATCGTTTCCTTTCTGCTTTAATAACTTCTTGGCCAATGATCCTAATTTTCTGGAGGTATGCCAAGTGGGAGCTAAAGCTTTAGTAAGTGGTACAAAGAAGTTCTGGTGCATTCAAAAGCTCAAAGGCATTGAATACAAGCTTAAGTCTCTCAACTCTTCAAAAAGCCCCGACACAACTCTAGCTCTCCAAATAGCTAGGACTAAATTGATAGATATCCAAAAGATAAGTGACTCCTCTCCTCAAGATGCCATCAATAGAGATAGACAGAAACAAACTCTTATGAATTATACGGCTGCTGTTCATAATCATTTCTCTCTAATTCAGTAGAAGGCAAGGATCAGCTGGCTAAAAGATGGAGAAAAGTGCTCCAAATTTTTCTTCAACACCATTATCGCCAGGAGAAAACCGTATACATACTATCACTAATGAGGATGGAATCCAGGTACATGATCTTCAGGGCATCCAAAATGAGGTAGTTTGATATTTTTCTACATTGCTTGGTTCTCCCCACACCCGCCCAACCCTCTTATGATGAACTTTTTGATATTATTTCCAAAAGGATCACTCCAGGGGAGGTTGCTGCACTAATCAGTCCGGTGGAGGATAAGGAGATTGAGGATGTTGTCTTTTCTATGGATGGTATGAAGGCCCTGGTTCGAATGGTCTGAATGCCCACTTTTACCAGAAGTCTTAGGCTGTTATGGGTCTCTTTATCAAGGAAGCTATTAAGAAAATTTTTTCCAAGGGTAGATTACTAAAGGAGATTAATAAAACATACTTGTGCTTGATTCCTAAATGCTCTAACCTTTCAGATTTCAATGATTTCAGACCAATAGTGTGCTACAATGTGCTCTATAAGATCATCTTAAAGATTCTTACCATGAGGTTGAAAAAGGTACTCTCTTCCCTCATCAGCGACAATCAGAGTGCCTTTATTTGTAATCGAAAGATTAGGGATAATATTTTAATAGTCCATGAGCTGTTGAAGGACTATTCTCGACATCCCTCCATGCCAAACTGCACTATAAAATTTGACTTCTGCAAGGCTTTTGATAGTGTTAGTTAGATATTTATCTAGAAAATACTTGAAGCTTACAGGTTTCCTAAAACTTTCATTAACTAGGTAGAGGAGTGTATCTTAAAAACTAGTTTCTCTGTACTCATTAATGGGAGTCTTTCAAATTTTTTCAAGGCTGTTAGAGGGTTAAGGCAAGGAGATCCTCTTTCTCCATACCTGTTTATCCTGTGCATGGAAACATTAAGCTCTATCATAACTCAGGAAGTGGAAGCAAACCCTAAGTTTAGATACCACTCTCGGTCCAAAAAGGTTAGCTTAACCCATCTTTCTTTTGCTAATGATCTTCTGCTATTTTGTAGAGCAATTTTGGACTCCATTAGAACCTACGTTAGATCATTGGATCATTTCACCAAGATCTCTGGTTTACATGTTAATTTCCATAAAAGCCACTTCATCTTATCCCGAGGAGCATTACACTTGGAAACGACTATATCTTCGACCACTGGTATGAAGATGCAGCCCTCCTCAATGCTTTATTTGGGACTACCCATATCTACTAAGAGGTTGCGATACTCTGAGTGTCTCCCCCTAATTGAGAAAATCTAGAAAAGGCTACACTTCTAGGTTAATAAATTTCTTTCATATGCTGGGAAACTTCAACTCATTATAACAGTACTGAATTCACTCCATATATTCTGGAGCTTCCATGTCTTCTGTTCTAGGAATGTTATCAAAATGGTGGAGCGTTAATTCAAGAACTTTTTATGGAACCATCCTAATGGAACTAAAGGGATTGCTAAGATTAAATGGGTTGACATATGTGTTCTAAAGGCAGAAGGTAGGTTAAATATTACTCCATTAAAACTCACAAACCAAGCTCTTATCCTCAAGTGTTTATGTTGGATATTTGAGGATAAGCAATCGGTATGGATCCGATGGCTCCATTCTTACTTCCACAAAGGCAAGTGTATCCGGGAAATTAATGTGACTCCTTCTCACTCTTATTTCTGAACCAGTTGATTTCTGTAAGAACTTAGTTCAGTATGATGTCTTCTGCGTGAATGGGAATGGAGAAAAAAATTTTCCTTTTGGTTTGACAATTCGTCAAGGCATGGCTCTTTGTTTCAACTTCAAAATACTAGTCCTAACCTCCTGCCTTTCTCACCTCTACCAAACTTAAATCTTTCATCGGGGGGGTGGGGGGGTGTTTATGGATTTTCCCTAATTGTCTCAAATACCTACAGCCTCATTATCCCCCTTCAAACAAGCCTGATCATTATTTCTGGAAGAATCAGCCTTTAAATCTGCTGAGGAGCAAACCAATTACTAAACTGCTACGGGTGAAGACGCTTAGGGTCTATTGGAACAGTATCATCTGTCATAGATACCTCCCTCCCAGAGTATTTTTCCTTCTTTGGCTATGCATTAAAAATAAGCGTACTATTGCGGATCGGATATCCTACATTGATCTTAATAGATCTTGCCCGCTTTGTTTAATGCATGACAAAACAAGGGACCACCTCTTCTTCTTATGTTCGACTACTACCTTGATTTGGGAACATGTTAAATCCTTTTGTGGCTGGAATAGTTCGAAAAACTCACTAATATCTACCATCCATGGGTTGGCAACACAATCTTCTATTCCAAAAACTGACAGAGGGAAATTCATTATAGCCACGGGTTTGATAGTCTAGTCCATCTGGAAAGAAAGAAATGCAAGAAGATTCGCGGCCACAAGCAAAACGGTGAGAAAAATTGTCGCGCAAATTACTAGAGGTATCGGGGAACTCATTTATGTAGAACCATGCACTATCTGACCACTAACTCCTATTAATCAGAACGATTAACATAGTTATTAATTCTTTTATCTCTTATTTGGTAGTCATACTCTGTTGTGTGAATTCTAAAGAGTATACCCTTGGACATCTGATTTTTTGTAACAAAACTCTTTATTAATTCAATTTTCTCTTTTAAAAAATAAAAAATTAAAGATTTTTTTTAAACCCAGTGATCATAATTTCTTTGTAATTAATATTTTAAGAGTTTCTGAAAATAGATTTTAACTTTAACTTATTATAACTCACATAAAAGTTTAGTTTATATGAAACAATCATAGGAAAACTTGAATTACAAATTTAATAAATATAGAAGATTGAAATCATTCAAGAATCATATATATGTATACGTATATATATAATATTAGGGTTTTAAGTAGAGTGGGTTCTTTTTAAAGTTTTATAGATCTCGAGTAAAGTAAAAAAAAAAAGGACCTTTATGCAGGTCAAGAGTAAATTTTATTTTGTCTCATTTTTTTCTTTATGAGGGTTAAAAATTGGACCGATTTTGCCTCATTTTGTTTTTTATAAGAGTCAAAAAAATAGATCATATTATATTCTTCATAAGAATAAGCCTTGAGCATTTGCGCTTTTTATCCTTACCTAGGATCAGGCTGGGTACTTAACTTACCCATACCTATAGGAAGTATGGTTGAGTTCATTCAGATCTAATAAAGATCTATTACTGACTTTGTGGCTGAGTAAGGTTCCATCGGTCCAACATTTAAAAGCCTTTTGCCCACCTCTTTTAATTTTTTTAAAAATTTCTACTAATTATTATTCCGGCCATCACATGGTCAAATTCATATTAAGAAAGGGGTTTGGTTTCATTTATTCTTTAAAATATTTTTATTGTTCAGAAATATCTAAAAAGTATTGTGTATTATAAATATTATTTGAATTATTTTAATATAATCTTTTATGTAATTGACTAATAAACATATAAAAAATTTGTATAATTGATCAAACTCAAATTTCATAGTAAATTCTGTTAAAATAATTCCAAAAAAGTTAATTTTTAATATTTCAAATATCAGAAATATTTTCTTAAATAACTTTGAACAATAAGTACATATTTTTAACATGAATAAAAGAAAAAAAAAAAGTCAGTACTTTTTTTTTTTTACCTTGAGAAAATATTTGTAATATATTATTATAACAATAAAAATTTCCATGTCATTTGGAAATTGTTACGAGTTGATAAATCATTATACTTTAGGCTCCTAGTTTAACATGTACATGGTCGATGGATAGGTTCTTTGGCAGATCCAAGTTACAATATTGATCTTGTTCTGCATGTACTGAAATAAGCAGTTGTACATTAAAAACTTCTGAGAAGTAACTTCAATCATGTATATGGGTTTTTATTTATTTAAACTAATGTTCTGTGGTTCCTGAGAATTCAACCATACGAGTATTCAAATGCACCAGTCATAAGCTTGCACAGACTGGTAAACTGAATTTCCGGTGTCGTACTGAACTAACTCCAAAGTTGACAATTCTTCTAATCTAGCCCACCATCCCATTGTTAACCAATTCTTCTAATCCTCTCCTCAGCCTCTCTGCAGCAGCTCTGCAGTCATCCTCCACCAATCCTCCAAATGATATCCTCATGTGCCCTGGCCGTCCACAGGGCCCTCCTGGAATCACCACCACCCCGTGCTTTGCGGCGAGCCAGCGAATAACTTTAGCATCATCAACGTACTTGTCTGGAAGCTTTGCCCACAAGTAAATTGCACCTTCTCCACCTCTCACAGCACCTTCGCCCAAGGGAGAAAGTGCTTCTAGAAGGATTTCTCTGTTCTTCACAAGATCTTTCACTCGCTCCGTTACCCACTCAGGACCCATTTCTAAGGAGTAGAGGGCAAGGTATTGTGAGATTATTGAAGCACATATTGGTATATTGTCTTGAATTTTAAGCAGTTGAGTAGCAAAGCCTTCCACTCCTGATGGATATGCTATCTGTGGGAGAAATGTTTTGAGACTTCTAAGAAAAAAAACATTCCTAGCATAGTATAAATAACTGTCTTCCATCTACAGAGGAAAAAAACACAGACTAAACAGAAAGATTAATGCCTCCAAATGAATAAAACATAAAAGATGAAAAAAAAAAGAAGAGAGATTTACTTACATATCCAACTCTCCATCCCATCATTCCATAAGCTTTTGAGAAGGAAAAGATGTTGACAATGTGATCTCCTTCAATGCACGAATGTTTTAGACCATCGTACATAAAGTACCTAAGAAGAAGAGTCTTTTAGATCTACATAATCAGCTTCATAGAACAACACCCAATTTATATTGTTGGTAATGAAAGTCAAGCACTACAAAAACAGGGTAAGGAATTTCAACGTGCAGCAGAATATGGATCCCAAGGTAATGAAATGACGTCAAAGTGATTAAACTAAAAAAGAAAACTTCGCAAAACGATATTTGTTTGATTAATAGAATTATTCTTAAATACGAAGTGAAAATATAACTGAAAAAGGTGACAGATAATTTGTGATCAAATAGACGTCACAAGTGGCTAAAAACCAATACAAGTGCTTTGTAATCCAGTTCGAATTACAGGTGTCAAGGCGAAACAGGGACATGGAATAAGGCTATGGACATAAGTCTAAAAACTTTTTAAGCAAATCAAAGTCAATTGCAACTATAACAGGAACAAACAGAGGGATTTATTGTACTAAATATATGCACAAGGCGTGAATATTTTAGAAACTCAACACCCATAAAGCCCCTTCTCATCCTATTGTGGTTCAATTTCTCATATATACTTTCTTTGAACTGAATCAGCAGCAACCTAAAGTCCATTGTTTAACGACACTTAACAGTTCTTTTCTATTTAATATATTTTCTATTCTATTAGTATTAGTTAGTGATCCTGGCTCATAAGTCCTTTCTTCTGTGATGAACTGTTGTATCTGCTTGGGATCATGTCTACTTAAGGCTTTTTTGGATGTACAATTCTATTTCGGTAGTAATATTCTATTTCAGTTAGAAAAAACAGTCAGTCGTTTGCAGTAGTATAATTGATCAAAGGGTGGTAACTAATATCACGGGAGGAAACTTTGCATAGAGTTCCATTATTATTAATGGCACTCATCCTAGATAACAAAGAGTCCTTTCAGCAAGTTTGCCTAGTCTTTTCTTTTTCCATCATTTACTTTCAGAGAAGTAGCTCGAACAAATGTTTTAAATACACCTCACCAACTTTTTCGGAGGATACATGTTAGACTGCAAAATCACTGAATTAATAGCACATGACAAAAGCAAACATGCAAGTAGCGATTGTTAAGATCCTGAGAAACGAAAAAGATTTCCAAGAGCACAAATACTATCTAGCATTATAGGTTAAAAATCTACACTCGCTAAAACTTCCTCAAATAACACAGTGGTCCTTTTCGTCATTCATCTCATATAGAAACAACCCCAATCCTGTATTACCATTACATGCGCCAGCAGGCTGAATTTGTGTGAAAATTTCCGGGGAAACTCAAAATTGTGTTAGCAAGAAGTCTATAGGTACTGAGATTTCAACATCATCCATATCCTATATACTATGCGGAATGCATAGCAATCACCTCTCAAACACATTAAAAAAAACCGGTAAATATCTTACTCATATGTGTTATCAACAATAAGCCAGGATCCTGCTTGTCTGCACACATCTGAAATCCTCTGTTCAACACAAAAAGAAGTACTGTTTAATGTAAATAGCACCAAGAATAGTGCTGCAGGTGAAGAACATGCATTTAATATATAGACAGACGAAACAAGAGAATGTGAAATGTTTTTGACGTGTATCATGCCACACAACACATAAACAGGAGGAAGAGAGAGCAGAGAAAGAGAACCTTGAGCAGGGGCTCTGGAATATAGGTCCCAGTTGGATTTCCAGGGTTTACAACAGTAACAACCTTTGGGACTGGTTTTGTTTCTGATAGAGTCTTTTCTAACCAATCTGAAATTCGAGGCAACAATAATAAATCACCAAAGAGAACATACAAACGAGGGAAGACATTAAACTTAGCTAAAGTCACATTGTCACATACGCACAAATCCTCACTAGTTTTGTTCAAAGAATCACAAACTGTAGATTGTACTATTAGGGACACTAATCCTTACCATCTAGGATCAAACTTTAAGATAAATTATCCAGATTGCTTTTGGAAAAATTTAAACACTACATAGTGGATAAATTTATCAAGCATTACCTGCATCTGGATGAAGAGTCTTTGGGTTACCAGGACCAACTAGTATATTAGTGATGCCTGTCATCTGGAACGACATGTACGCATTGAAATAGTAGGGAGCAAACATGACAACACAATCCCCAACATCACACAACGCAAGAACAAGATTAACGAAGGCCTGTCATTCAGAAAGCAAACCATAATTTCAATAAAGTGAAGAACAAATGAGGTTTGAGACTTAATCCATGGAACAAAATTAGTAGTCATACTTTTAATAAAAAGAAAAAAGTGAGGACCATGAAAAGGAATGATATCGATTAAAGAGATCATAGCTGAACGACTCATAGAAGCATTCAAGCTCTCAAGTTTGTTGTTGGTGTATCAGTAATCTTTAACTAAATATTAAAAAACAGAGGGCATTTATCCAAAGCAAAGTTTTCATCATTCACAAAGTTTTAACATGTAAAAGGGGGTCACCTGATTTGCACCAGCAGTAACCATTACTGATGACTTCACCAAGTTATTTTCCTTTCGCAACTGCAGCAGAAATACATCAATTGTACTAATTTGCTCGGAAATATCAATTAACATCAAGCAAAGAAAACAATTCCCTGGCAAGTGAGATTGGTAAAATGTATGACAGTTCATGAGGTGGGGAAATGTAAATGCAGCATTAAACAGAGACCTAATCGCCTCATCTAGAGATTCATGTTCATGATTTGGCTCCACAGATGCTAATAATAAACGGATCGACAATCATGAACATGAAAATTGTAAATATTGGTGTACCTTTTTCATCAATGCCTCCCTAAGTTCAGGAATGCCCTCATCTGCACCATAACGACTTATAGAAGGCTCCCATACAAGTTCTTTAATCTTCGCCAGTGCCTCTTTCGGTGGCTGCCAATAAACTACCCCCTATAGAACATTTTAACGAGATTGACATTAACGTACATCCAAAGTGCATAGAAGGGAGAAAAAATCCTTAATGCACCCAAGCTGTCGAACAAACTTAGATATAACTCACAACCTTATAATGGACATTATATAGAAATTCATGAGTGCGCATAATAAACAAGAGAATACGTCAGTGTCTTGCCAAGCAATTTGGCAAAGTGGTCCGCAAATCAGAATAATTAATTGATGTGAACTTAGTGAATGTCAGATGCGAAGCAGTAACATGAAAAATTGTCTCAAGTTTGACATTAGGCAACACGTTTTAGATTGGCACTTGGGATATTTGCAAATCCCCATCCTCCATTTGCTTATGTCCTGAAAAGATAAACCTTTTTTTTTTTCACACTATTCCTTCCAGGACTCTTATATATTATACAAAATAGAGAATGTTCTCAAAATCTGCCTTTATTACGACCTTAATTATAACGCTTAGGTTTTAAACAACTCAGCATCGGAAATTAAAATGAAGTATCCACGTCTGATAATTCAATGCCCTTACATCATTTATAAACAGGATATACAACTTGCAAAAGAGCAGTGACAGACCTGGGCCAATGACACGGCATTTTTTGCTCCTCGAACTAATTCCTGTATCTGTAAAACAAAAACAAACGTCACTTCTTAAGCACCACCAGGTTTCTGTCCAAAGAAGCTACCAAGAATTCATCCTTATGTATAATTAAACTGCTGAGTCATGAACTTTGCTCTTCTTCCCACATTTACCACCCTAGTTCTCCACTCACCACATCACATGCGTAGCACAATTGAAAGTAGGGACAAACTTTGAATAAAACATTATCGTTGATGTATTAACGAACCGTGTCCAGGAAAGAGAACACCTTCTCCAATTAACCCGACAAATACTTGCGGAAGTACACTATGTTTGTGGGCAACAATATTCGTGTGTGACTATATTTTTCAGAAGAACAAAGAGATCCAAAATGGATTATGATATCTGATTAGTACCTGAACCATAACGGGCATATCAGTCTCCAAAGCCCTCCTCGCAAGCTTGGCAAAGGAACCCATCTCACTCTTCTCGTCAACACCACAAATCCACAAGAAATTTCCCCCTTAAATCTCCCAACTCAGCTCTACCTTATTCAGTTTCCTTTGACGGATTGACCCACCTAACCAAAAGGCCCTAAGAACACCAAATTTTGCAACTTTATAGCAGGAAGTGATGAGCAAAGAGAAAATTCCTTTAAAACACAAGAAGATTTAGGCACGTCCTAAACAACCCCTACAAACATAGTTCCATAATATCTCCTTGTAAAATAGTCCCAAAACCAAAAGAGCTAAAAAGCGTGGACGATTTTTGGGAAGACTTGTTTTAGCCGTCATTTTCTTTTTACTTATACCTCTTTATCTTGCCGTTCTTTTCCGTCCAGCGTCTTTTACTTTAGTAATTTTGTCTTTTGCAAGTTTTGACAAAGAAAAAAGAAATAGTAAAACCGACAAACAAACACCATTAAAGGCGACACACGATCTTAAAATTACTAACCTTTAATTCTTCGAAAAATGGAGAAAAGATAAAAAGCCTTTTCTAACATATCGACTGTCGAGGAGACATGAAACACCTAGATTATATTTGATGACTCTGTCAGCAAGACAGAGACACGGACTGATATAAAATGTATGAAATTGTGGGGAGAAAATTTTTAATCTTCTCCGTGGATTGCGATCCATGTTTTAGTCTCAACAAATTAATTTCGTTTTGTCGTTGTCTTAAGTAACGCACCCAATTCAAGAAATATACATCAAAGTAGCAGAAACAGAGGACTCATAACGTGCCCACAATACAAGTCAATGTTAGCCCGCATTCTCTTTCTCCATTATATAATGTCAATTTGTACTCTTTTAAGCATAATATAATCGATAATTAAAGGAAAGCAATTCGTAAGTTTGAGAAATGATGATGAGAAACTAAGAAAAGGGTGTTAGAAAGGAAGCTAAACGCAATCCAATGAGTAAGTCTTGACGTAGATAACCATGGAGATCTTAATGTAATAATAAAACTTGCACACATGAAACGAGATAAAAACTTGACAAAATGAGTTCAATATGAACGTAGGTTCCATGTCATGTTGTTTAGCTTCCTTGTAAGCGTTTACGATTACTTATTTGCCATTGTACAGATTTGACTATTGACTATGTTGTAACATTTTTTAGAAATCTTTGTATGGGTGTATGCCTTCTTTTGAACAAGATGGGGTGTTAGCATGCCCACGTAATGACTATAAAAAAACAGCCGTTTGTTGTCTGTGTACGATACAATACATACACGTCCATGTGCATGATTGTGTGAGCCATGCAAATCCGGACAACGATAGTTAATAACTTACTGAAATTAATTTATTGAAATGATAAATATTTATTTTTAATAAATACTTATATGTTTGAAATTGTAATTTTGGTAACTGCTGAAACGTAAAAATAAGTATTTGACAAATGCAGTTGCGGTTGCGGTTGAAGATAAAATGACTAAAAAACTCATCGATTTAATAAACTATTGTTGTATAAATAATTAAAAAATATATTATTAGTCATACAAATTTAAAATTATAAATAATAAAATATTAAATTAAAATAAGAAAATATAAATATAATAAATTTAGTAATAAATTTATAATATCATAAGGTTATTAATGGAAAGTAGAATTTTTACTGTAGAAACACTTTCCTACTGCAATCCTCCTTCTACCTATCGATTTCTGCGGTGACACCGCACTTTCTTCTAACCTCCATTTGTTCGGCCACAGATCCAAACATGTGATTGTGTTTGAAAACTGTAAGGGATAAGTACTTATCCCACCGCACCGTACATCCAAACGCAACCTTATGCTTCTAGACCCTTATAATACTGCTGGGTTTCCTCCTTATTTCTTGGCTGACTTTCCTACATAAATTTCTCGTCTGTGCCTTAACCTTTGGCTTACTTTCCTACATTAATTTCTCGTCCATGCCTTAACCTTAAAACATACAAATGGTTATACTTTGTTTGGATATCAAATTATTATATCATTAAAAACACACATAATTCTTCGTTATTTTCTTCTATTATTTCAAAATTTTTTGTTGTTTTGCCACCCATCTTGATTTAATCGTGAAAAAGTAAGTAGAAGAATCATCAAATACAAAGTTTATGATTAGAGAAGTTGTCGACATATAAGAATATTGTTAGAGATAGAACAACCTTATTTCTATCAACAATGATGACAAAATTTACTTATTATCAACACAATTTGTGAATTAAGACGTGCCGAACTTGCTCATGTATATAAACATTGTCAGTTTATATTGAATGCTTAATCTTTCTTTTTTGAATAAATGAATAAATTGTATTAACTATAGACGAAGCTAATACATAATTAAAATAAGTTCCAAGCTATTAAGCTTATATTAAATTACAACACAATTAGAAGTTCATAAAAAGTAAAACATTATAAAACGTAACAGTTATAGCCCAATATTACAAGCATATTATAGTTTTCATCTATCCTTCATATCTAAAGAAAGTGTATCTTGCACATTATTAGCCATGATAACTAATCTAATTCAGTTGATTGTCTTGTTTGCTAGCTGCTATTTTCCCTCTTTAATGTTCTTGAACAGTCTGCTATTTCTTTCTTTCCAAAAGGCGTAAATGCTTGTAAGAAGGCAGTTTTGATTAGTATTCCATTAGACTTTTTGATTAGTATTCCATTGGACATTCTATGTTGAGAGTGTCTTATGGACTAGCTTAGTGTTTGCTCCCATTCATACATGTAGTTGTCTCTTGCAATCGAGTGTAGGATCCTACTCTAAACAGCTTTAAGGAAACTACAAACAAAAAAGCGATGGTCTTTATGTTCCACTGCCATCTTAAATAGTGCATAAGTAGAATCAATGTTAACATGCCACTGACTTTGAGTCCTTAGCCTATTTCTGATCACTAGCCAAGTGATTAGAGTGGCTTCTGGATTTAAAGCATTTCTCCATAGTAGATTATACTAGGGCGTTGCTTAAGATCTATTGGAAAGCATTCTATAGCATGATTGATTTGACAATACTCCATTTGGGTTGAGGTTCCAGTTGATTTCATCTTCCTTTTCCACATCATATAGTTGAGGGAAGTGTTTTATTATAGAAGTAAAGACTCTAAAATTTTCACTCCCTTCACCATTGTAGATTAGTGAGGAAATTCTGAGATTTAGTGTGATTTTATTCCTCAAATGGTTAATCTCTGGTTTATGTATAATAGGGCTTGAATCTAGCCAATTATCAAACGAACTCCAATTTTTTTCTCGATTTCCAATGTTGTGCTTAATCTAGGGAGAAACCATTTCCCTCATCCACATTACTTGATTAAAGATCTAGGAAACCTCTCTTGTACAAAAATTCATGAATCCATTTAATCTAGAGTACTTTATGTTCAGTGTATAGTCTCTAGAGTCTTTTACACATTACTACTTTTTGCATATTTGATATAGAAATGATTCTAAGCCCTTCTTACTTCTTCGAGATAGCAACTTCACTACATTTAATCTTTTCATTTTTAGCATTTTCTGTTTTGCCTATCTAAAGGAATGCTTTCATTAATCTTTCAATTCCCTTTGTAACCTTTCTTGGTAATGCTGTATATGCGGTCCAATGTAAATGTAACATGCTAAGGATTGATATGATGAAAAATAACGTGTGACATGTGTTTAATTGATTATGAATTTATTCCATAACAGTTTGTGATTATTGCTATGAAAATGTTTAAGATACTCACTTTGGCTTATGTGTGATTTTAGGAACAATTCAGAAGCAAAAGAGTTAAAGTGAGTCAAAAGCACTATATTCGAGTCGTTTTTTGAAGATTTACAATCCATTGTCTTCATGGAGCAAGAATAAGAAGATTAAAAGCAAGATACGATAAGAAAATGCCAAGGAAGATGAGATAAATTTTGAACACATCATTAAAAGGAGGGATGAAGAAATGGCTCATAGCCATGCATGAGGTTGCATGGGTAAGGTGAGACACTCTCATACCCATGCAACACCTCTCACGATCGTGAGAGGAGTTGTCATACTCGTTACAAGTGTGTCACAGGTGTGACCGTGAGAGGTGTTGCATGGGCGTGAGAGTGTGTCACAGGTGTGACACACTAGTCACACCCGTGAGTGTCACACCTATGACACACACACTCACGAATGTGACATGTTATGCACACCCATGAGTCTATGCCAGTTGTCCCATTGAACCCTACATCTTTAAAAAGTAGATAGAAGGTGTGACGACCGAATGTTAAGAAAGTTTTTGGTGTTTTCGACTGGGAGAAGAGTGAAGCTTCCGGAGAAGATGAGAAGAACGGGCAAAGCTCTCAACCTTGAGAGACCCATATAAAGTTGGCTTCCTGATGTCAGTTTAGATGTGACATCGATGCGACAAACCCAATTGTAACATCCCCTCAATTATGGGAAGGGTATTTTGGTCATTTTGGAATAGGTTAGGATTAATTAAAGTGTTTTGACATATTCATGCATTCATA
>JANZXR010000001.1:10938267-10984936 GCA_027575705.1 Erythroxylum echinodendron
TAGGAGATATTGTAGAGAGCCAACAATGGTGCGATACTCCGATGGGTCAGAGAGAGCAGATCCAGACATGAGCTGTAGAGGATGATCAGTGGCTAAAGGTGTGAGGACTGGTTTGGAGTCTATTATGGAAGTCTGATGAAGTAAATCAGTAATGTACTTGCGCTAAGACAAGATAAGACCTCCATGATGAGCCAGTACTTCAATACCAAGGAAATAAGATAGTGGACCCAAGTCTTTGAGGGAGAAGTGAGCACCAAGAGTAGAGATGGTCTGACGAACAGTGTTCTGGTCAGGGCCTGTAATAATAATGTCATCGACGTAGACCAATAAATAAACAATAGTGCCAGAGGAGTTAAACACAAAGAGAGAGGTGTCAGCCTGAGAGTTCATAAAACCCGCAGATAGGAGGAACTTCTGTAAGGTGGAGTACCAAACACGGGGAGCTTGCTTAAGACTATAGATAGCCTTATGCAATTTGCACACATATTGAGGAAAGTCTTTGTCAACGAATCCTGGGGGTTGTATCATGTAGACAGTCTCAGTTAAGGGACCCTGCAAGAAGGCATTGTTGACATCCAACTAGCGGATGTGCCACCCATAACTAACTGCAATGGTGAGCACTGTACGAATAGTGGTCGGCTTGATCACAGGACTAAACATGTCATGATAGTCGAGACCTGGGTGTTGATTGAACCCTTTGGCCACCAACTGAGCTTTGTACCTGTCAACAGAACCATCAGAAGAGTATTTTATGCGAAAACCCACAATATTAGGTGTAGTGGTAGGTGGAATCAGTTCCCAGGTGCCATTCCGAATGAGAGCATTGAATTCCTCGGACATTGCTTGACGCCACTTCGGATCTTTGAGAGCTTGGAGAGCAGTGGTTGGTTCAGTGGGAGAGGACAGAATTTGGTGGTAATGAGGGTGAGTTTTTGTAAAGGTTTATGTATGTGGTTCTTGGACCAGGTAGTCATACGATGATTATTATTAGTGGTAATGGGAGGTTCCGCAGGTGGGTCATGGGAAGTAAGTGAAGGCGATGGCGAAATGGTTGCAAAAGGTGGTGTGGGAGTTGGGTTAGGTTTTGGTTCGTGTAGAGATAGTATCGGAGCACGAGGAGCAGAGCCATACGATGCCAGCATCGGAGTGGTGTCACGGGGAGCCATAGAAGAAGACAATTAAGGGAGGACAAGGATAGGTGGAGAACATGCAGTTGTGGAAGAGTGTTCTTCGGAGGGACGAGAGTCCTGAAGAGTGGAGAATGGGAATGAGGTTTCAACAAATCGAACATGATGAGAGACATAGACTTTGGATGTGGTAGGGTCAAGACAGAGATAAGCACTTTGTGTGTTGGAGTAGCCTAAGAACACATAAGGGACTGAGCAAGGATCTAGTTTATGAGTGGTGTAGGGGCGAAGCCAGGGGTAACAGAGACATCCAAAAACATGTAACTTGTTATAGTTCGAGGTTTTATAGAATAAGGTTTCAAAGGGAGATTTCATATTTAGAGTTTGAGTGGGAAGCCGGTTAATAAGGTAAACAGCTGTGGCAAAAGCATGATGCCAATACGTGAGGGGCATAAATGCATGAGAAAGGAGAGACAGACCTGTCTCGACAATGTGACGATGGTGTCTTTCTAAGTACCCATTGTGTTCTGGTGTGTGGGGCGAAGTAGTATAGTGTGCAATGCCATTAGTAGCCAAAAAAGAAGCAAGCGCAGTGTATTCCCCCCGTTATCAGAATATACTGCCTTTTATTTTGCAGTTGAAGAAATTTTCGACCAAAGCCTTAAACCTAGTGAAAATATCAATAACTTGTGATTTGCATTGGAGAGGATAGTAACATACATACCTAGTGAAATGGTCTACAAAGATAATGTAATATTTGAAATTCTCAATAGACATAGTCGGAGATGTCCAGACATCAGAGAAAATCAATTGCAATGGTTGAGTGGATTCTAAAGTAGACACATTAAATGGAAGTTTTGTGACTTTAATTGCAAAAGTAGGCATTACATGCATTATTGGAATGAGTACCAGACACAGGTATATTAAAATGTGACAAAAGAAATTTGGAAATCGAATCAGCAGGATGTTCTAACCGATTGTGCCAGTTAGATATAAAAGTACGGACACAAGAGGAAGAGGCTCGAGGTGGTATAGTGAGTTGAGATGTTGGCCACTCGTAGACAACATTCCTAGTTGGTCCCTTTAGTAGGGGTACCCCCGTGCACAGATCCTTCACAACAATACCGTTGGGTAAGAATTTAACGGACAGATTATTAGACTGACAAAGTTTAGATACGGATAAAAGATTTTGTTTCATAACGGGAACACACAACACATGATAAATATGTAAAGAACGTGTAAAAGAGGGTAAATGCAAGGAACCAGTGTGTGTGATCGGTAGACCTGTACCATCTCCGATCATAACATCATCATGTGCATCATACGATGAGTGTAGGGAAAGATTCTTAAGATCCGAGGGGACGTGATGCGAGGCTCTACTATCAAGCAACCATGTGGGTGCCGGAGGGGTGGGAGATGCTGCAAAATGAGCCATGGGTTGCCAGGCAGTAACAGGCCGTGGTGACTGAGGACGATATCTTGGCGCATAAGGACTAGATCCGGTAGGGACTTGTGACTGATTGTAGATCATACGATCCTGAGAGCATCGCTGGGCAGAGTGGCTAAACACACCACATAATTGGCACTTGTCCTGATAACCATGTTGCTGGACACCTTCTACCTGCGGAACCTGAGGAGTAGACCACTGGGACTGCATGTTGGATGAAGAAGACCACTGCAGCTGCTTGTGCTGAGATACGAACTGCTGCTGGCCACGCTTGCCTTTGCCTCGCGAGTGGACTGCAGCAGGGTTTATCGTGGCTGGCAACATTGGAGCCGAGACAGTAAGTGATTGATGCAGCAAAAACTCCTTGCTGATGAGTTTTTCATGTAACTCATCGAAACTGATGGTGGTGTCCTGGGCATTCACAGCGTCAATTATCGGTTGGTAAGCATCATCAAGACCGTCGAGCACTTTTTCAATGAGATCTTCAGGATCCATAGGGTTTCCCCATGACAGCAAGTTCGTCAGCCCTATTTGCATATATTCCATGATAGAGCGAGATCCTTACACATGGCGCTTGATTTGATCTTTAATTTGCTTCAAGTGACTATAGGAAGGAGTAACAGAGGTAGTCTCAAGGATAGACCAAACTTCACGACTGGTGGTGGCATGCGTGAGGATGGAAAGTACTGAAGGAGTCATCGACCCAATAAGAGAACTCAGGATCAATTGATCATGTCGATTACAGTGTTCAAACTTGGGGTTGGGTCCACGCCATTGACGTGTATAAATTCTGGTGGAGAAGAGACAGTGCCATCTATGTAGCCCTGTAGTCCATATCCAACAAGAGAGGTATGAATTTGCATGCACATAATTTGTGGTAGTGAGTTTCACTGTATTTTGATAGGGGATGTTGACAATAACTAGAGGATGCTGTGGATCTGGAGAATTAGGGATGGCAAAACTTGTCATTGCCGCAGCGGAGGAGGGGGAATATTCAGTGCCAGACATTGAAGAAGAAAAAAATGAAGCAGACACCAGTATGATCAGAAGCAGTCGGTAACAGAAGGAAAATTTTGATTATTGGTGGATCGCAGCTCTGATACCATATAGAACTACGAAGAGGACAATTGCTTTTTTATTCATTGTGTAGGAATAAATAGATACAGTAGGTATGTACAATAAAGGTAAGGAGTATTCTAATCTAATCAATTACAAATGAAGATATTCTGTTCAAACACAAATTACAGGGAATATTATAATGTACATAATTACAGCATAATCACAGGGATATGAGCATTAATCACGTTTATATTCTACAGGAGAAAAATACGATGCCTCCGTAAAAATTAATAAGCAGAAAGAGGGTCGCGGTAGAAAATTACATCTGCTGTAGAAATTTTACTTTCTATTAATAATCTTCACTACAAGTATACTCTTAATTAATATAACTAACAATATATTTTTATGAAATATTTTATTTACTAAGTTTATTTTATTTATAAATTATTATTTTATTATTTATAATTTTAAATTTATATGACTAATAATATATTTTTAAGTATTTTTACAACAATTAATAGTTTATTAAATCAATGAACTTTTTAATTATTTTATCTCTTTTTAACAACCGCAACAACATTTGTCAAACACCTATTTTCACGTTTCAGTAGTTATCAAAATAACAATCTCAAATACATAAGTACTTATTAAGGATAAGTACCTATTATTTCAGCAGGTTGTTAACCGCCGCCACTTCTCCAAATCATGCTTATATCAATAAAATTACTTACCCTTAACGACACCGTTTATAAAATTAGACACGGTTTAGCAGAGGATTTTAGACACGTGATTCGGCGTCATAATGATGTTGGTATAAATTTTCGTTTCTCTTTCAAAAAGAAAATTTTGACGGAGAGAACTTTACATATTAGAACAGAGTAAAAATCGCGCAAGAAATCAATTACCGCAAATTTCTCTACTCATTCAACACTGGCGGAAGCGAATGTACAGAAAAATGGCCGAAAGAGGAGATGAGAGCACGGGTACGTTGGAGGATCTGACGGTTGTGGACGACGCCATCGATCTCTGGCCCAAGCAGACCGTTATGCTACGCTACTTCTTGGAAGAGTGGAAGCTCGTGCGATCACTTTTTCAAAATATCGTTTCAAATGACTACATTGCGGATGCTTCTCCGTCCACAAGATTCTCTTCAGGAGCTTCATTTTCCTACTCCCAGTAGACCTGATCGTTGATTTAAAAACTTTTTTTCTATTAACTGCGGCGGTTTGCAATTGATATGACTCAAAATGGAGAGGAGAGGACGGCGGAGTAAGCGGCAATTATGGACGACACAGACTAGCTCGAGTGCAAGGAGACGGTCTTACTATGCAATTTCTTGCAAGATTGGAAGCTCGTGAACTCACATCTCGACGACATTGATTCAATGACCACGTTTTGATGCGTCCACAAGATCGGATCAATTTTACTTCTCTTCTGTTAACTTCGTTTTCTTACTTAGATGCACCTGATCGGAGCTTTGAAATATCGGTTCTCTTAGTCTTTTGCTTCTTTATATTCCCCATCTTTTGGCCACTGGTTTAACTCTTATGCTCTTGATTTTCAGGAGCATATACTACTGTCTTTTATTCAATTATTAGAGAGTAAAAATTCGTACGTATATTGACAATAGTGTTAGGTATATATACGAGAGGAAAGGTTGTGATTCAGCCAAGAAAAAAGATAACTGCTACTTTAGAAATAACTGCTACTTTCTAACAAACTAACTGATCCATATAACATAAATGTATTTCAATATCCCCCCTCAAGTTGGATCACAAAGATGAATGTCTTTGAGATCTAACTTGGATCGCAATCGATTAAAACGAGGAAATGGTAAAGACTTAGTAAACATATCTGCAACTTGGTCATGAGAGGAAATATTTGGAGCACATAAGAACCCTTTCTTTACTTCATTTCGTACGATATGACAATCGATATCCAGATGTTTCGTCCTCTCATGAAACACTGGATTTGAAGTAATATGTAACGCGGCTTGGTTGCCACACCATAGAGGAATAGGAAGCTGTAGATCAATCTGAAAATCTCGAAGAATATAAGAGAGTCAGATCAATTCAACTACAGTCGATGCCATTGACCGATACTCAGCTTCAACTATGCTTCTTGCCACCGTTGTCTGCTTCTTTGTCTTCCACGATATCGGACTAATGCAAGAAAAACACAAAATCCAGTAAGTGACACGCGTGAATCAATGCACAATCCCCAGTCTGCGTCACAATAAGCTCGAAGCTTCAAGTCATTGTGTACTGGAAAAAATATTCTAATAGATGGCGTTCCCTTCAAATATCTCAACAGATGTAACGCCAATTGCCAATGGGCATCATTCGGAGTATTAACAAACTGGCTTAATTGCTGAACAGCGTAGGCAATATCAGGCTTACTAAAACCCAGATATAAAAGTCTCCCAACTAGCTGTCTCTATCTTGTGCTATTTTCCAGCAAGGTTCCTTGAGTTGCTGTAATCTTAACCCCTTCTGGCAATGGAGTTCTGACCGGTTTTGCCCCAACTAAACCAGTTTCTTGAAGTAAATCTAAAACATACTTCCGTTGATTAACATATATCCCTTCAGAAGATCTTGCAATTTCCAAACCTAGAAAATACTTGGCTTGGCCGAGGTCTTTAATTGTGAACTTAACATCCAAAAACTGCGTAACCTTCAATATTTCCTCTTCAGAATTTCCACTCATGAGTAAGTCATCAACATATACTAACAAGGCCAAAAACACGTTGTCTTGTTGAAAAATAAAAAGACAATGATCATGGGATGATTGCTGAAATCCGTAAGACTCTAGACTTGAAGTAAGCTGCGAGTTCCATTGTCTTGATGCCTGCTTTAATCCATATAAGGATTTAACCAATTTGTAAACTTGGTTTTGTTGCCCTTCATGATAGCCTTCTGGTGGTAACATATATATGTCTTCCTCTAATGCTCCATGTAAAAAAGCGTTATTAATATCCAGTTGATGAAGAGACCAACTTCTCGCTGCTACAGTACTCAAGAAGGCCCTTACTGTCACAACCTTCGCCACAGGAGAAAAAACATCAGTGTAATCAATATTATGGATCTGGTCATAGCCCTTGGCAACTAACCGTGCTTTGTATCTATCGACACTCCCATTTGGATTAAGTTTAAGCTTAAACACCCATTTACAACCGATAGCCATTTTATTCTCTGGAAGATCAGTCATATACCAAGTCCCATTTTTCTTTAGCGTTTCAATCTCAGCATTCATGGCTGCTACCCATTCAGGAGAAGTACTTGCCTACATATAACTTCTTGGTTCCTTTTGAGAAGAGACCTGAGCCAAAAACGCCACATATTCAGAAGTTAACTTTGTCTGCTGCACATAAGGAAATGTTAAGGGTGTGTGATCATTTGGTGTAACAACATTAGAGACCAAAGTGTGCTGATTGCATATCACATTATTGGTGACAATCATTCAGCCAAGCAGGTCGTCGCACTTATCTGCGGCTCCTCATGCTCATTTCTGTCTCACGTTCACATTGATCTTCTGTAATGCTTATTGGTTCATCTATAGATGACTGTGATGCACTTGTATTCGCCCCTGCAAGATTGTTAGAAACAGAAGAAGAATGTGCCAAATAATTAGAGTTAGAATGAGATGATTGGATGGGGATGAGAGGTAAAGGCAAAGGTGCTTGATCAGAAGGGGGAAAACAATGACTAACAAGATCAGTTGCTAAGCAAGGAAATATGGTTTTATGAAATACAATATCTTTGCTTACTCTTATAACGTTGGTGTCCAAATCATAAACTTTATAGCCTTTACTCCTTACCACATACCCCAAAAATACCCCTTTATAGGCCCTCACTTCCAATTTATCTTTTCTTGGAAAAACATTTGAGATGTAGCATAGACAGCCAAACACCTTCAACATATTCAAATCTGGTTCTTTGTCATATAACACCTCATAAGGCAATTTTCCTTGTAAAACCATGGAAGGCAATCTGTTGATGAGATGAGTAGCGTTTAGGAACGCTTCTCCCCAAAATTTTAAAGGTAACCTGGATGGATAAAGCAAACCTCTAGCTATTTCTGCTAGCTATTTGTGTTTTCTCTCTACCCTGCCATTTTGCTGTGGGATATAGGTGCATGTCTTCTAGAGTATAATTCCCTCATCATCAAATATGCTTTGACATTCTGAGCTTAAAAATTCACTGCCATTGTCAGTTCTCACAAACTTCACACGTTGATCATGCTGTGTTTTATCTGGTTTAAGAATTTTCGAACCGTAGCAGGAACTTGGGCCTTATTCTTCAACAGAAAAGTCAAAAGACTTCTACTATGATCATCTAGTATAGTGAAAACAGATCTGTTACCTGTAATTAAGGATTCATGATAGGGACCCCACACATCCATATGAAGTAACTCAAACAAATTTGCACTATGTGATTCACTCAAAGGAAAAGGTTTCCTCGTTTTTTTAGACTTTGCACACACATCATATACATCAATCTGGAAATTAGAAACTTTTATTAATGACTTCAATCTATTCATGATAGCTACACTCAGATGGCCAAGCCTCATGTGCCACAAGTTTACATCATCTAAAACCAATTTAACAGAGTCATCGTATACATGAATATCAGTATTTTTATTTCCTATAACATTGCAAACAAGATCCTGCCTCATCAAAGGTATGAATGTCTTTATGGTTTCTGGTAAGAAAGAATGGTCATTGAGTATATAAAGATTGCCAATAGTCTTCCTAATGGCAAGTACTTTATCATTCTTCGGGCCTGTAATGTACAAAATTTTTTGTAAAATATGAAAAGAAGATTGTGAGTCTTTGTTAGTTTACAAACAGAAAGAAAATTGTGTTGAAAAGTAGGGACATATAGCACATTGTTGAGAATAAGTCTAGAGGCCAGATTTACAGTTCCATGAGATTTGACGATCATGAACTTGCCATATGTTAGATGCACTGTGTTATTATATGGAATTAGTTGGAGATTGGTTAAAAACTCTTCATTGGCACAAATGTGATTTCTGGCTTACAGTGAGAGCAGAATTTATCTTCCTTCTTATCCTTCTGCTTCTTGAAGTCTAGCTTGGTTTTCACCTTATTGTTTGCGTACATAGCACTACTTTCGATTCCTTCATTTGCCTTGACAGCTATCCCCTTTTGTTTTTCAATTGTGAGTACCATCGAGTAAACCTTGTCAAGATTCGGCATCAGCTCCATGAGAGTGATTTGATTCACCACTGCTTCATATCCATCGCTAAATCCAATAAGAAATTGTAATATCTTCTCTGATTCATTCAATATCTTCTCTGATTCATTCAACTCTTCAATCTTCTTTATGGCTCCACATGTACAGCCACATGTGCATTGAGGCATGGAAACAACTCCATTCAACACGTCCCATAACTTGCTTAATTTTGTAAAATAAACGGAGACTGAATCAGATCCTTGAGCCATCCCACTCATTTCTCTTTTAATTTGAAAACGTAGAGAACCATTGGAAACTCCAAATCTCCTGTCTAGCTTGTCCCATAATTCTTTTGCAGACGTAACATACACAAACGATTCTTCCAGTTCTTTTGATAAAGAGCTCAAGATCCAAGATATGACCATGGTGTTGGCCTCACACCAATCCTCAAAATCATCATCATTCTCTAAAGGTTCTTTGATCTTTCCAGTCACAAAACCTAGTTTTCTTTTTGCTACCAAAGCTATCTTCATAGCTCGACTCCACGTCATGTAGTTCATTCCATTCAACAGGGCTATAACCAAAGATGCTCCTGGATTATCTGATCCATATAGCATCAATGGACCTCTATTCTGTCATTGCTCATTTGCCATTATCACTAGATCAATCAGACATAAAAGAAAAAAATGCTTCAAGAAGAAGGAAGTTCAAAGAAAAGATTCACGTAGGAAAACTTTCGTAGTTGGCTCTAATACCATATTCAATTATTAGAGAGTAAAAATTCGTACATATATTGACAATAATGTTAGGTATATATACGAGAGGAAAGGCTGTGACTCAGCCAAGAAAAAAGATAAATGCTACTCTAGAAATAACTACTACTTTCTAACAAACTAACTGATCCGTATAACAGAAATGTATTTCAATATCTTTTGTGCTGGTATTTTGGACTCCTGTCGGAGTTATTTAAGAGGGGCATAGGGACTTCTTAGTTTTTAGAGTTTCAGGATGCTATTGGTATATGGGGATACATTGAATTATTCAATAGAGAACTCAGGGCCCAATTGGTGAAATATTATATTTCATTGTATTTCCAAGTTTTAAATATATTTGAAAATTTTATTAAATATATCCTTTTCTTGCGTGTGGTAGAATGGACTGTGTATGTTAAGATCAACAATCAACTTGTCAATCTCAATGAGATGATAATTCGCAATAAGTAAAGTTCAGTTAAATAAATTCTTCTTTATTTTTAATTGTTTAATGAATTACCATTGATTTATAATGACTTACTAATACTTGGAGTTGGTCATGTGTTAGATTAGAGACTTTTTACTTCTTAAATTTTTGCGAGTCGGCTAACCCAGTTTATAAAAAAAGATTCGATTGGGATGGTGAAAGGAATAATAACTGAAATTATTTTATTTAAATTTAGTTTTAAAATATTTATTAATTTTATACGATTTTATTTTTGATTAATTACATTACATCACATTATAATTAGAAAAGCATTTTTATCTTTAGTAATTTAATGATTTAACTATTTTAAGAATATCTTGAGACTAGCTCTTTCTAAAATCTTTAATTACCATTATGCATTAAAATTTTAGTTTCTATCATGTTTAGCAAATTATAGTTGTCCTACGATTATATCTAAAATTTGACAATAACATTTTAATCAAATTAAATTTATGATAACTTATAATACAATATAATATATGAAATACAAATCATAGAAAATTTAATACATAGACTTACTTTTTATATGTCAAAATTGTCACATGTTGGATATAGCTTCGTTTGAATGAATTTAAATTATTGGATTAAACAAAACCGATCGTATAAAGTTTGGACCTAATTTAACTCATTTCTGTTTTAAAAATTTTAAGTTGACACTCGAGGCTTATAAAAGTCGAAATTTCTAATACAACATTTTTTATTTTCGTAACTCAAGTACTGAATTAATAATTCTTTTAATATTTACATAAATTGTGCTTTATGGCTTTAACAAAAGTATTTCTTTCACCTAAATTAGATTTTAATTTAATTTAGTTTATTTTAACTTTTTTCTCCGATGAAACGTTCTTTGCTCCTTTTCATGCCTAATTATAAATAAAATGTTGATTATAGAAGACAAAAATTAATAATTACTGCACCGTTCATCTAAAAAATGATTTTGTCAAGATTTTATCTTCGTCAGTGATAATCTAAAGTAAAACATAAAAGTATTAAGTATTGATTTTCTTTAATGAATTGTCTACAAATAGAATTGTATGCTTTTGTCACCTATGCAAGAAAAAGTATACTGGAATATGATAGAAGCTTTTAAACTTCAATCAAAATTTAAAAATTTGTAAATTAGTACTTAAGTTGATATGAGTTAAATTTCTGGCATGTCATCGTAACCAACTTCTCCAGCTTCTTCTTGAATTCTTTTGCCTTCTTCTTCTTATTCTTTCATAAAATTTTCAAAAACTTGCATTTATAAAATCACATTGAAGGTTAATAAAATTATCGATTATTTCGTAATTCTTTTCATATTCTATTATAAAAACAGCATACCTCAGGATATGAATACCTGAGAAACAAAAAATGCTTTGAACTTGGCAAACTAGATTGTCTCATTAATTTTTTCGAATCCTCCATCTGCACAAGCCTTTTCACAGGAATTTTTGATGATCCAAAAATTTGCTCTCTTATCATTTCCATATCTCATGATCATAATAGCATGAAATTCTATTTTTCTTTCGTCAGGACGAGGTCCAGCATATATCATCCCTTAAAATAAACATATTTTTATATAATATTAATTTAAATGTCATTTATGTATTAATTAAAAAATAAAATTCTTTACCTTCTTCAAATTGATGAAGGATTGGCATATATAAATAATACCAACCACTAGAGATTGCTAAACATCTTTAATAGAGCGCTTTCATCGACCTCTTGAAGTGGTTTGTCCGATTGATCATCGTATATGCCAAATTCTTCAAAGTACTCTATCCTTACACTTTGATGATCCTGGATTATATCGACTTAAAAATCTCAACTATTAAATTAAAAAAACTATTGCAATAAGTGTATTAGTAAAAATATGGGTAAATAATTTATAGAAATTTTAAAATTTTAATATTACAAACCTTCTAAAAATATAAATATTTATTAAATGAATGTAAGTTTCGTACCCTTACTTTTCTCGAGTACTTATGAAAGATCTTTTTGCCACCTCTCTATCTCACTGTGACTTCTGTTGCTAAGCGATTGCTCGTAATCCATTTATGGAGATAACTAATTATAGCTCCTCCCAAACTTGAATCAAAGAGACGCCAGTTTATTAAATCTTGATGAGATAATATTTGAATCTTCGCACCTAATCCTCTCATTGCAATGTTGTACGTTGCTTCAATCACCCCTAAAATCGCATAAGACCAATAAGTCCCTAATTACAAATAAAAATAAATTAGACAAGTATTTATAATATAAAAATTAAAATATGTAAAAAAGAAGTTACCTTTATTTCCTCGGTCTCGTACTTCACTTAATGTTATATTTTTTTTGTTGACCAATCACAATATTGGATGATATCATCATGAAGATCCTGAAATAAATAAAACAAAAATAATTAATTAATTAATCACATTAAAATAATTTATTAATTAGATGATACTTGTAATAAGTAAAGTTTAATTAAACAAATTCTTTTTATTTTTAATTGTTTAATAAATTACCATTAATTTATAATGACTTACTGATATATGGAGTTGGTCGTGAGTTAGTGTTAGATTAGAGACTTTCTTAATTCCTAAATTTCAACTAGTCACCTGACTCAGTTTATAAAAAAAAACCCGAATGGGATGGCAAAAAGAACAATAATTGATATTAGTTTTATCTTATTTAAATTTAGTTTTACAATATTTATTAACTTTATACAATTTTATTTTTGATTAATTACATTAATTTACATTATAATTAGAACGGCATTTTTATCTTTAGTAATTTAATGATTTAACTATTTTAAGAATATCCTGAGACTAGCTCTTTCTAAAATCTTTAATCACCATTATACATTAAAATTTTAGTTTCTAACATGTTCTAATAAATTAGAGTTGTTATACGATTATATCTAAAATTTGACAATAACATTTTAATCAAATTAAATTTATGATAACTTATAATACAACATAATATACGAAACACAAATTATAGATAATTATTAATACATATACTTATTTTTTATATGTCTAAATTATCACTTGTTGGATATAGATTTGTTTGAATGAATTCAAATTATTCGATTAAAGTTAACCGAAGGTATAAAGTTTGGACCTAATTTAACTCATTTCCGTTTAAAAAAAGGATTTATAAATAAAATAAGTTAATAATTTTAAGTTGGCACTCAAGGCTTATAAAAGTCGAAAGTTCTAACACAACATTGTTTATTTTGGTAACTCAAATACTAAATTAATAGTTCTTCTAATATTGACATAAATTGTGTTTTAGGACTTTATCATAATAGTTCTTTCAATATTTACATAAATTGTGTTTTATGTCTTTATCATAATTATTTCTTTCACCAAAATCATATTTTAATTTATTTTATTTTATTTTTTAACTTTTTTCTCCAATAAAACCTTCTTTACTCCTTTTAACGCCTAATTGTAAATAAAATGCTGATTATAGAAGACAAAACTTAATCATTACTGTACTGTTCATCTAAAAAATGATTTTGTCGAGATTTTATCTTCGTCAGTCATAAGCTAAAGTACAGCATAAGAGTATTGAGTATTGATTTTCTTTAGTGAATTATCTACAAACAGAACTGTATGCTTTGTCACTTATGCAAAAAATAATATAGTGGAATATGATAGAAGCTTTTAAACATCAATCAAAATTTAAAAATTTGTGAATTAGTACTTAAGTTGATATGAGTTAAATTTCTGCATGTCTTCATAACCAATTTCTCCAACTCTCTCTTGAATTATTTTGGCTTCTTCTTCTTCTTCTTTCGTAAAATTTTCAAAAACTTCCATTTGTAAAATCACATTGAAGGTTAACAAAATTATGGATTATTTCATAATTCTTTTCACATTCTTTTATAAAAGCAGCATACCTTAGGATATGAATTGTTGAGAAACAAAGAATGCTTTAGATTTGGCAAACTAGATTATCTTATTATTTTTCCAAATCCTTCATCTACCCAAGCCTTTCCATAAAAATTTTTGATGATCCAAAAATTCCTTCTATTATCACTTCCATATTCCACGATCATAGCAGCATGAAATCGTGTACATAAATTTTAATAGTTCTTTTAATATTTACATAAATTGTTTTTTATGACTTTATCATAATAGTTCTTTCAATATTTACATAAAATGTGTTTTATGACTTCATCATAAGTATTTCTTTCACCTAAATCATATTTTAATTAATTTAATTTTATTTGTTTTAAATTTTTTCTCTAATGAAACATTCTTTGCTCCTTTTAATGCCTAATATTAAATAAAAAGTTGATTATAGAAGACAAAAATTAATAATTACTGTACTGTTCATCTAAAAAATAATTTTACAGATAATTTATCTTCGCCAGTCATAATCTAAAATAAAACATAAGAGTATTGAGTATTGATTTTCTTTAATGAATTGTCTACTAACAAAACTATATGCTTTGTCACATATGCAAGAAATAGTATAGTAGAATATGATAGAAGCTTTTAAACATCAATCAAATTTTAAAAATTTGTGAATTAGTACTTAAGTTGATATGAGTTAAATTTCTTGCATGTCTTCATAACCAACTTCTCCAGCTTCCGCTTGAATTCTTTTGGCTTCTTCTTCTTATTCCTTCATAAAATTTTCAAAAACTTCCATATGTAAAATCACAATGAAGATTAATAAAATGATGGATTATTTCTTAATTCTTTTCATATTCTTTTATAAAAAGAACTTACCTCAGGATATGAATAGCTAAGAAACGAAAAATGCTTTAGATTTGGAAACTAGATTGTCTCATTATTTTTCCGAATCTTTCATCTGCCCAAGCGTTTCCATATGAATTTATTATGATACAAAAATTTCCTCTCTTATCATTCCCAGATCCCACAATCATAACAACATGAAATTCTATTTTTTTTTCATCAGGACGAGGTCCAGCATATATCATCCTCTAAAATAAACATATTTTTATATAATATTAATTTAAATGCCATTTATGTTTTAATTAAAAATATAAATTCTTTATCTTCTTCAAATTGATGAAGGATTGGCATATATGAATAATACCAACCATTGAAGAATTGCTAACCATCTTTATTAGAGCACTTTCATTGACCTGTTGAAGTGGTCTATCCCGTTGATCATCATACATGCCAAATTCTTCAAACGACTCTATCCCTACACTTTGATGATCCTGGATTATATCTAGTTAAAAATCTCAACTATTAAATTAGAAAAACTACTGCAATAAGTTTATAAGTAAAAATATGTATAAATAATTTATAGAAATTTTCAAATTTTAAGACTATAAACTTTCTAAAAATATAAGTATTTATTAAATGAATGTAAGTTTTGTACCTTTACTTTCCTTGAGTACTTATGAAAAATCATTTTGCCACCTGTATATCTCACTGTAACTTCTGTTGATAAGCGATTGTCGGTAATTTATTTATAGACATGACTAATTATAGCTCCTCCTATACTTGAATTAAAGGGACACCAATTTATTAAATCTTGAGGAGATAATATTTGAATCTTTGCACCTGATCCTTTCATTGCAATGATATACAATGAATCAAGCACCCCCGAAATCGCATAAGCCCTACAAGTCCCTATTTTCAAATAAAAATATATTAGACAAGTATTTGTTACCTTCATTTACTTGGTCACAATATTGGATGGTATCATCATGAAGATCCTAAAACAAATAAAACAAAAATAATTAATCAATTAATTACATTAAAATGATTTATTAATTAGATGAAACTTGTAATAAGTAAAGTTTAATTAAACAAATTATTTTTATTTTTAATTGTTTAATAAATTACCATTAATTTATAATGACTTACTAATACTTGGAGTTGGTCATATGTTAGTGTTAGATTAGAGACTTTCTTAATTCTTAAATTTCTACCAGTCGACTGAACCATTTTATAAAAAAAGACCCTAATGGGATGGCGAAAAGAAAAATAGTTGATATTAATTTTATCTTATTTAAATTTAGTTTTAAAATATTTATTAAGTTTATATGATTTTATTTTTGGTTAATTACATTACTTTATACTATAATTAGAAAGGAATTTTTATCTTTAGTAATTTAATGATTTAACTCTTTTAAGAATATCTTGAGACTACCGCTTTCTAAAATCTTCAATCACCATTATGCATTACAATTTTAGTTTCTAACATGTTCTAACAAATTAGAGTTCTTCTACGATTATATCTAAAATTTGACAGTAACATTTTAATCAAATTAAATTTATGATAATTTATAATACAACATAATATATGAAACACAAATTATTCATAATTATTAATACATATACGTATTTTTTGTATGTCTAAATTAAATTATCACATGTTGGATATACTTTCGATTGAACGAATTCAAATTATTCGATTAAACTTAACCGAATGTATAAAGTTTGGACCTAATTTAACTCATTTTTGTTTTAATAATAGGATTTATAAATAAAACAAGCTAATAATTTTAAGTTGGCACTCGAGGATTATAAAAGTCGAAAGTTCAAACATAGCATTATTTATTTTGGAATTTCAAAAAAACATCTTTTTTTGGTAACTCAAATACTAAATTAATAGTTCTTTTAATATTTACCTAAATTGAGTTTTAGGACTTTATCATAATAGCTCTTTTAATATTTACGTAAATTGTGTTTTACGACTTTATCATAAGTATTGTTTTCGCCTAAATCAGATTTTAATTAATTTAATTTTATTTGTTTTAAACATCAATAAAAATTTAAAAATTTATGAATTACTACTTAAGTTGACATGAGTTAAGTTTCTTGCATGTCTTCATAACCAACTTCTCCAACTTCTTCTTGAATTCTTTTGGCTTCCTCTACTTGTTCTTTCATAAAATTTTCAAAAACTTCCATATGTAAAATCACATTGAAGGTTAATAAAATTATGGATTATTTTGTAATTCTTTTCACATTCTTTTATAAAAACAGCGTACCTCAAGATATGAATAGCTGAGAAACAAAGAATACTTTGGATTTGGCAAACTAGATTGTCTTATTATTTTTTCGAATCCTTCATCTACCCAAGCCTTTCTACAGGAATTTTTGATGACCCAAAAATTTCCTCTCTTATCATTTCCATATACCATGATCATAACAGTATAAAATTCTATTTTTGTTTCATCAGGACGAGGTCTAGGATATATCATCCCCTAAAATAAACATATTTTTATATAATATTAATTTAAATGCCATTTATGTATTAATTAAAAATATAAAATTCTTTACCTTTTTCAAATTGATGAAAGATTGGCATATATGAATAATTCCAATCACTAAAGATTTGCTAACCATCTTTAATAGAGCGTTTTCATAGACCTGTTGAAGTGGTTTGCCCGATTGATCATCATATGTGTCAAATTCTTTGAAAGACTTTATCTCTACACTTTGATAATCCTAGATTATATCGAGTTAAAAATCTTAACTATTAAATTAAAAAACTACTGCAATAAGTGTATGAGTAAAAATATATATAAATCTTAAGATTATAAACTTTCTAAAAAGATAAGTATTTATTAAATGAATGTAAGTTTCGTACCTTTACTTTCCTCAAGTACTTATGAAACATTTTTTTGCCACCTGTATATCTCACTATAACTTCTGTTGCTAAGCGATTGCTCATAATCCATTTACAGACATGACTAATTATAGCTCCTCCCATACTTGAATTAAAGGGACGCTAATTTATTAAATCTTGAGGAGAAAATATTTGAATCTTCGCACAAGATCCTCTCATTGCAATGTTGTATATTGCTTCAATCACCCTCAAAATCGCATATTCCCAACAAGTCCCTATTTACAAATAAAAATAAAATAGACAAGTATTTATAATATAAAAATTAAAATATGTAAAAAGAAGTTACCTTCATTTCCTTGGTCTCGGACTTCACTTAGTATTGTATTTGTTTTTGTTGACTAATCACAATATTGGACGATATCTTCATGATGATCTTGAAACAAATAAAATAAAAATAATTAATCAATTAATTACATTAAAACAATTTATTAATTAGATGATACTCGTAATAAATAAAGTTTAATTAAACAAATTCTTTTTTATTTTTAACTGTTTAATAAATTACCATTCATTTGTAGTGACTTGCTAATACTTGGAGTTGGTCTGGCGTGTGGGGAGGTATGGTGAAGTGACTTATGCCCGATTTTGACAGAAAAGGAGACAATGCATTGTATTCACCACCATTGTCCGAGTATAAAACTTTAATGGGGAGATTGAAAAATCGTTCAACCAGAGATTTAAACCGAGAAAAAACTTTAAGTAGTTGTGACTTGCGTGTCAATGGATAGTACCAGACGTATTTAGTAAAGTGATCTACGAAAATTACGTAATATTTAAAACCATCATAAGTGTGGAAGGGGGAGGTCCATACATATGAGAACAAAATTTCTAATGGCCGACTAGACACCAAAGTTGATTTATTAAATAGAATTTTTGAGCTTTTACAGCAGTGACAAGCATCACAGGCGTGATTATTCATAAGGGAATAGACAGGAAGTCGAAACTTGGACATTAAGTGACGCAGCACCGGAAATGCAGGGTGATCGAGGCGGTTGTGCCATAAAGGAACACTGGGAATAGGTGGCTGAAGGGTGGACAAATTTAAAGAAGATGGAACGCCAGACGAGAGTGCATTAAAAGGCCATTCATAAACGCCATGTTTAGATGGACCCATCAGTAGGGGAGATCCTGTTATTAGATCCTTCCCAACAAAATGAGATGGTGAGAACTCAACAGATGTATTATTAGATTCACAGAATTTGGAAACTGAAATTAAGTTCTTATGAATGGAGGAAACATGCAGTATATTATCTAGTTTGAAATCACGAGAAGCTTGAGTTAGATAAGTTGAACCAGAGTTAGAGATATGTAGACTAGAACCATCACCAAGTTGGATTTTGTCAGATGTAGAGTGTGGAGAATGACTGGCCAGATTGTTCAGATATGAGGTGACATGATGGGATGCCCCACTGTCCATTAACCAATGTGCATTATTGGCATAGCTCGTCGGCATAGGCATGGAAAAGTTCACTCGAGGTTGCCAGGGATGAGGACTGCAGGGAGATCTTGTGCCATATGAAACACCATTAGCCTGCTGCTGCAGTTGGAAAAACCAACCAAACTGTGGACATTGCAGGACTTTGTGACCCTGAGTGACATAGCCTTGGCAAAAACCTAGATATGGACGTGGCGGTTGACGAGGTCCTGACGATCGGGAGGGTTGTCGAGGTTGCCAAGAAGAGTGATAACCCTATGCAGTTTGTGGAACAGGCGATTGATGAGATTTTGGTTTAGAGGGACCCGAAACCTGATTTGCAGTCACAGGTAGGGAGACCAGTGTAGAGGATTGGTGCTATTGGACAACAAGTTCCTTGTTGAGGAGTTTCTCATGGAGTTCATCCACTGTCGGAGGTGTATCACAAGCGTTCACTGCTTCAACAATGGATTGATATTCAAGGTTGAGGCCACAAGAATCTTGTCAAGGAGATCCTCATTAGAGAGTGGGGCCCCTAATAATGCTAACTCGTCTGCCTTGCTGCAGAAAAAATTCACATATTCGGTTATTGTTTTTGAACCTTGTTCAGGCTTCTTGATTGATGCACGAAGTTGTTTAATGTGACCACGTGAGGGCGTGGCATTGGTTTTGGCGAGAATATCCCAAATATCACATGTCTCAGCACGATTGATCATGGGTGCAACATTAGCTGTGAGAGAGCCAACGAGGGCAGAGAAAATCAACTGATCCTGTTGGATCTATGAGTCATATTTGTTGTTGTGTACTTCCTCTCCTTCTTCAGTGATTATCTCTGGAGGCTTGGCAATGGTGCCATCCACAAAACCCAGGAGATTATGGCCACGCATCAGCGATTGAAACTGCAGTTTCCACGTGAGGTAATTCGTGGAATTGAGTTTAATGGTGTTGAGTGCTGCCGTGTTTAGTAGGATTATGGGCGTATCGGGGTCAGCGGGGTTGAACATGGTTGGAGCTAACAAAGCCGATGAGCGAGTACTAAATGCCATTGAAGTGCAAATCAAAGGCAGGCGTGATTCTGCAGAAGACAGAAAAAAAATGCGGTTAGGTGTATTGGATCGTAGTGTACTCTGATACCATATGAGATATGAAGGCAACGATGATGTTCGTTCATTGATACAGTCAATATTTATACACATGTATGTGCGTAACATCAGTGGCTATACAAGGAATTATCCTACAGTCTAGGAGATGATTACTCAACCGGAAGATAATTACAGATAATAAGAATCAATTACATTAAACTAGGAGATATGGTTATTATATTTCACTTATTAGTTTAGTAGACATTTAAAGCAAGATTCAATCGCCATACAATATACAATACAGATAAGGCAAACCTATCTACTTTCAAGCTATTGAGGTGGATCAGAGAAGTTATGATGTCAAAAGGGCTAGTTGACAAAGTATCGGCTTGTAAACCAACCAGAACTTGCCTAACTACTTGATTTCTTTAGCTACAAATATTTCTCAGTAACAAGTTTCAAAAATATCATAGTAGACTCAAAAGATACCTCTAAAACACAAGCTCTTACTCATTTAAAGGACGTGAACTTAGCCTAAGATGAATCACTAATGCACGTATACTTATTTTTCATCTAGGCTTAGGAATACTGCAAGATTTTTAGTTGGTGGCCTTACTTTTATATAATAGACAATTATTTTGCTTGTTTTTTGAGTCTTTGAATTAATTCATTTTACCTTGAAAAAATTATGGGAGAGTTAGACATGAAATAGACCAAATAAGAAGTTTAGTTAATAAATGTCCATCTCTATTAACTTATAGGCTAAAAGTGTATTTAGAACCTTATATTTACAATAGAATACAGAATATGTTCTAATGTTTGAAAATGTTCAAATTGAATTCTCAACATTTTCAAAACGTTGAAAACAAACCTAAATGGATGAAAATTTTAACAGAGTTAACTCACTATAAGTTATTGGCGTGACATATTTTTATAGTTTTTTAAAAGTGGGTCTCACTATCCCAATAACAATATGATCTATTTTTATTTAAAAATAAAAATAATGCTAAGTCATCATTGATATGATATTAATTGATGAGGAATTAATTTTGTCTAACTTTTTATCAACTTAAAGTCTATTCTAAACATTTTGACCTATGAAGAGGCTCGGTAAAATCCAGTATAAAATCCAATCGAATAGATGACGTGATATAATCTATATTTTTCTTTTAGCTATTTGAGTTACTTATACTTCATTTTTTATCTTTCATTTACTTAAATTATTTAAATCAAAAAGTCAACATTGCTATTACAAGACCCTTATGGGAACCCAATATTCTTGTAGAATTTATAGCCGGACAATTAAAGAATAGAGTTTTTATTATTTCAAATTTTAGTTATTATTTTGGATGTTTTGTATTATAAATATATTTCTATATAAATCAAATATTTTTAAATATAAAACAAATATAATAAAACAATTTTTAATATAATTAATATTTACTAATTTATTACATAATTAATAATAATAATTGTATATAATTAATAATAAAATAATAATATTTTTATTAATGAAAATAGAAAATATATAAAAACAATATATTCTTTAATTGTTTAATGTTACTTTACTATTTTGAAGCAATCAATATTTAATTTATTAAATTGACCTCCTTTCATTTTTTTGATATCATGTTTATTTTTTATGATAGTATATATAATGTAGAAGAAGAATTTTTAGTTTACTAAATTAAAAAGAAAAGAATGGACAAAACTCGAATTTTTTTATATGGTATGCCGCAATCAAAACCTAATTTGGTTGCCAAATCATAACATTAATAAAATAAAATATTTCTATAAATCCTTTATAGTATTGGAATTAGAATTCAGATAATTTTTTATTTATAATTTGTATTTATAGGAGTTTTTTTGTAAAATAGTTTAAACTACAAAAGACATCCTTATAAAATTAACCAAATTGCCGCAATAATAAGGTCATGATAAGGATTGTTATCTTAAGAGCTTTTATAGGAAACATTCAAATCAATGAAAATGGTGATTGTTTTATATCTATACTATCAAATAAAAAAATTATTGAATTTGAGAATCGAAACTACGACAAAGGCAAAGATTTCAAGAATATATATCTAAAAATTTTTAATTGGCTGGTTGTAAATGGCCCTACCTAAATTATGGAATAAAGGATTATACCAGAATTACCTACATTGAGACATTGACGATAATTCTCAAACATCGGAGAACAGAATATGATATGATGAGATAGACAATTAAGAAAAAGACACAAGGAACAGGTAGCTACTCTTAATGGTCAAAGTGAACCCTTTCATTCTAAATTCTTGAATAGGCTTTTCACAATTTTCTTTTGATCATACGATGATCATAAAGAATTGCCAACAATTGTTTTTCTTTTAAAAAACTTAATATTGATAAATCCACAAATTTAGAATTTCATTTAAGACAACTGAACTTTCTCAAACTGTATATTTTGAAGAACTAAAAAGATTTGACAGTTACTTTTGACATGTTAGGAGATATCATTATTGCTAAACTCAATGATTACAATGCATTTGCAGGTAAAAGGGTAATTGAACAAATATTAAATAAGATAAGACTTGAAGGTTCACAATTGGATGGACAATAAGGATTGAAGAAGGGCAATCACTGATTCTTATTCTTAAATCAATATTCTTAAGATCAAAGAGTAGGCCGAAAAAAGGGGGGCTTTCTGTTCATGGTATACGGTAATTAATATAATAATATATGAATATATAGATAATAGATAAAATTTTTCATATATTTTTATCATATTATTTTATTTATCATATATAAGTTATATATTATTATAAGATCCGGTATTAGGGTAGAAAAAAAGTTCAAAATATTATTATTTAAATTATACTCTATTGGTCCGTTAGGTTTTGAGTCCCTGATCTCACACGTGGCACTCTCTAATAGGAGGAGCGTCGATTTTATAGACCAGCTCCTGGGCTAAATTTGACAGGTTGAAGATCTCTTATATTAGAACCGATTAAGTATTAGGTCCACTCACTATAAGCCCAATTTTTAGGGCTTAAAACTCTTCCAATTTAAAACCGAACTGTGAAATTTCACCAGTTAGTGTCTGCTTACATTTCTGTCTTTGCACGAGATCTCAGATTTAGGCAGTTTATTCCTTTCAGGTGAGCCGTGTGCCTCATGCATATTTATGGCTATCAGTAGTTTGTGCGTGGGTTGTATTTCTTCCTGTGTTAAAGATTCTTTTGTTTTTTAACTGAGGATTGTTCTTGGTCTTCTAGTGGGAGCTCTTGTGGATAGTTATATTTGTAGTAGATTGTTATTGTGTTGGGGAATCTGAATTGAAGTGGATTGTTGTTTGGGTTTATAAGTTATGGCATCAATTTGGGGATGGACCTCGTTGCACGCTGGGATTGAGTAGCGTTGGTGTTTTGTGTTGGGATGAACTAATTTGGTGTTCTGACATAAAAATATCTTACTTTTTGGATTAATTGTTGGCGACATAATTTTTGGGGTTTTCCCTTGTTTTCGATTGTGTTTTAGAGCCCTTCCCTTCTTTTAATTTTTACAGTTTAATATTGAGATTTTTGTGGAATTATTTGATTATTAGGAAAACCTAATTCGGTAATGCTTAAAATTAATTGTTGTTGGTGGTTGTTGATGAAGTGTTATTTTCTTAGTCTCCGTGATACGTTTTTCTGTAAACCCTTGTCCTCTTTTTCCTTTTATTCTTTTATTGGTTTCTCATCATATGTTTACGCAAACAACAATGATAGATTACTAATGAGGGATACGAATTTTTTATTGTTTGTTTGATATATATAGAACATTTGAAGGTTGTTAATTTTGTTTTTGCCTTTTAGATTCTTCCTTTGTCAATTATTGGGTGCAATGGGAAAGAAGAAAACAGAGAATACTGGGGCAGCCAGTAAGGCTAAATCAAGCAGTAAAGATGTTTCCAGCGATGGAAAGAGAGAGAAAATGTCTGTTTCAGCCATGCTTGCGAGCATGGACCAGAAACCTGACAAACCTAAAAAAGGATCAGCATCTTCCACTGGAGCTTCCAATAAACCTAAGACAAAAGCTGCTCCAAAAGTTTCATCTTACACTGATGGGATTGATCTCCCCCCTTCTGACGATGAGGAAGATGTTTATGCCTCCGAAGAAGAGGCAGAACAGGTGAAACTGCTAAATAGACAGAAAAAAAGTGAGCTGAAGCATCTTGAAATTTCTGTAACTGACAAAGAACTAAAGAAAAGGGAAAAGAAGGATTTACTTGCTGTCCATGCTGCAGAACATGCCAAACAAGAGGCTCTGAGGGATGATCATGATGCTTTTTCTGTTGTTATTGGTAGTCGGAGTTCAGTATTGGAAGGCAATGATGAAGCTGATGCCAATGTCAAAGATATTACAATAGAAAATTTCTCTGTCTCAGCACGAGGTAAGGAACTTTTGAAGAATGCATCAGTGAAGATATCACATGGAAAGAGATATGGTTTGGTTGGACCCAATGGAAAGGGAAAATCTACATTGTTAAAGCTCCTATCTTGGAGGAAGATTCCTGTACCTAAAAATATTGATGTTCTTTTGGTTGAACAAGAGGTCATTGGAGATGATAAGACTGCCCTTGAAGCAGTTGTTGCAGCTAATGAAGAGCTAATCAAGGTCCGAAAAGAAGTTTCATCTTTGCTGAATTTAGCTTCTGCTGCTGGCAATGAGGATGAAGATGATGATGCTAATGGTGATGCAGGAGAGAAACTTGCTGAGTTGTATGAGCAATTGCAGCTCTTGGGTTCTGATGCTGCAGAGGCACAGGCTTCAAAGATTCTTGCTGGTTTGGGTTTCACAAAAGAAATGCAAGGCCGTCCTACACATTCATTTAGTGGAGGTTGGCGAATGAGAATTTCATTGGCTAGAGCACTTTTTGTCCAACCGACTCTTTTACTCCTGGATGAACCCACCAACCATCTTGACCTCAGAGCTGTCCTGTGGTTGGAAGAGTATTTGTGTAGGTGGAAGAAAACTCTTGTTGTTGTTTCTCATGATCGGGATTTCCTCAACAGTGTGTGCAATGAAATCATCCATCTTCATGAGCTGAAGCTCCATGTATATCGTGGAAATTTTGATGATTTTGAAGGTGGTTATGAGCAGCGACGTAAAGAGATGAACAAAAAATTTGAAACCTATGAGAAGCAGATGAAAGCTGCTAAGAGATCAGGGAACCGTGTTCAACAGGAAAAGGTTAAAGATCGGGCAAAGTTTGTTGCTGCTAAAGAAGCTTCAAAAAGCAGGGGAAAGGGAAAAGTTGATGAAGAGGAACCCATTCAAGAAGCTCCGAAGAAATGGAAAGATTATACTGTGCAGTTCCACTTTCCTGAACCCACAGAGTTGACGCCACCACTTCTACAGCTGATAGAAGTTAGCTTCAGTTATCCAAATCGAGAGGATTTCAGGCTGTCAAATGTTGATGTGGGCATTGACATGGGAACTCGTGTTGCTATTATTGGGCCCAATGGGGCTGGAAAATCTACTCTACTGAATCTTCTTGCTGGTGATCTGGTTCCAACAGAGGGTGAAGTAAGAAGAAGTCAGAAGCTGCGAATTGGGAGGTATTCACAGCATTTCGTGGATCTCTTGACAATGGATGAGACACCAGTTCAATATCTTCTTCGTCTGCATCCAGATCAAGAGGGACTTAGTAAACAGGAGGCTGTTCGTGCCAAACTTGGAAAATTTGGTCTTCCTAGCCACAATCACCTCACACCAATTGCAAAGTTGTCTGGAGGTCAGAAAGCACGGGTAGTCTTCACTTCAATTTCCATGTCAAAGCCACACATATTACTGTTGGATGAGCCAACAAATCATTTAGACATGCAGAGCATTGACGCTCTGGCTGATGCACTAGATGAATTCACTGGTGGAGTAGTTCTGGTCAGTCATGATTCTAGACTTATATCTCGTGTGTGTGAGGATGAAGAAAGAAGTGAGATTTGGGTAGTTGATGATGGAACTGTGAGAACCTTCCCTGGTACATTTGAGGAGTATAAGGAAGAGCTGCTGAGAGAGATTAAAGCTGAGGTTGATGACTAATGCAGCTTAACTTCATCTTGTTTCAATAGCATACTTACGAGTTTTGGATTACTTGTATTCTATAATATATACGATACATCTAAGTGGTGGCTTAATTTTTGTTTCTGATTCCGATCGATTCTCGAGAGTTTTATTTAATGAACTGCGGATACGTCTCAGATGCTTAGAAAGTTTTGCTCCATTTGCTCAGATATTGCAACTCGCGGGAGTATGATGATTTGCTGGCTTGCCTGCAAAATTTGAAGGTGCCTTAATTGAACCGTTTTATCTCTTGATGTACCTTTTCTCCACAAGAAAGGAACTTTAAAAAGAACGGAACAGTGCAAGAGTTTGTCCTGGGTCGTATTTATTTGATTTATAGCTTGTAAGAAGGGCAGGTTATTTGTCAAGTGAGTGGGTTGACTTCCTAAATTGTTAACTCCATTGTACGTACTTTCTGAAGCTGATCCATTAAATGCTAAGGGTAAATTCATAAATATAAACATCTGATAGCAAAATACAAAGAAACTAAACATACAGGTAATGGATGTGTGTCGCAGCAAGAACAATTGCAACAAGCAGATACTTTGGTGCCATATTCTACTTTTTACTTGCTACTATCCAATTGAATGAAAATGGAAAGACCACCATTAGGTGGCACACAAGTAGCATAAGATTAGACGGCTCAATTCATGTTACTTGCCACTTCGCTTTTATGAAATGGAAAATAGTAAAAGTATTATTAAGGCGTTAGTTATAAGAAATGACAATATTTTAAAAATCAGATCGGACATTGAACCGTCAAAGAAAAAGTCTAAGGTTTAAAGTTTAAAAGATCAACCGATATTAAACTGCTATAAAACCGTTATATAATAAATAAGAAGTAAAAATTATAATTTATAAAAGTAAAATTAAAATATTTTATTGAAATAAAAAATACACTATTGTCTATTATTATATAATGAAATAATAATAAATCAAATCTGATAATTCAAACTAAATTGAGTCATAAAAAATTTAAAATAATAATAATAACAATTATATTTGTGAAAAAGGTTGTTTTGATCATCGTTAAAATAAATTACTAATTAATCTATTTAAGTATAGTTATACGTAAAGAATTGGCTAAAGGCTTGCATACATCATAAACAACCAACATATTATTAGAAGCTAATATAAAACGAAGCTGGTTAGAAATTGACCTAGAAAAAGTGATCACCTCTTTTCTTTTCAATTGGAACTTACATACCAAACATATCAATACTTGCTAAACATGTCAAATTACAGTTCGAAATGCAATTTTATATATCAACACATCTCTCTTGCATATATTATGTCTTTGATTGAGGAAATCGATGACTTCAAGCCATTCATTCTAGGGGCATAGTAGGTTACAATATAGGTAACCATATGCTTGAAGCGAAGCTATATTAAAAGAATCGGTGTTTCTATAGTTTCAGGTTATTGCTTAAATAATTTGCAATAAAGAGAAAGTCATTATTTCATTGGATTTGTCAAACGTGCAATAACAAAAATCCTGGGATGCTAAGTGAACTCACAACTCAATAATTCACAATTACTTGAATTTGCATAGCATCCCCAAGATATTTTCATCTTAGTTCCTGTATAATAGGTGTTGTTACTCACAGATTCCAAATTAAACAAATACGATCCACCATTCTCCGTCAAAGCCAGACTCTCTTTAAGTAAATGAGGACTTTAATAAGCATTTAAAATTAGACAATTGTTAAAACTCTTGCAACCCATATACCTCAGCATATGCACTTCATCAATTGAACTGACTTTAACACAAAACCAAAGCACTAAATACAGGGTATAAACCAACAATTAACCACTGCAATCCAAATCATGAACTGGGTTTATAAAGATTCTGGCAATCCTTTCACTCAAAACTCTTTTTGGTTGTAAAATTACCATCACCGTGATCCCTCATAGCTCAAGTTCTTGTCTTTAATTGAAACCACTAAGAGTCCAACTTGCTCGTTGTTGCTTCAAGTTAGAAAGAACACAATGACAGAATTCCCATTTGGGTATAAAAGAAGTTGTAGGTGATTATGGTAAAACATCGAAGTTGCTTCGTTGAGTTGTTGGGGGCCAAGTAATGAATCATTTGAAAAGGAAACAGAGGGGGAACGTGAAAATCTGAAGTAGAAAGGAACCGAGAGAGAGTTGGGGAGTAGGATTGATGAGAAGATGCAGTTATCAAAGAGAAAATGCATGGTCTTTGTCTCACCGAACTAGTGTAACCGGTTTGATAAAAACCCACCAGTTTTTATACTGACAGATTTTTTGTTAAAACCGAACTGGATCACTGATCGGTTCAGACTTTTTCGATCGGACCGGTTGGCCTGATTTGGTTTTAAAACCTTGAGAAATGGTAAATTATAAAAATCTTCAGAAGGAAAAATATTAAAATGCTTGTCTTGTTAGCCAAGAGTTCCTAACCCTGAATGCGAAATACTACTCTTTTCTTTAAGAATATTAACTAGAGACATGAAATATATGTTACAATATTAATTATTATGATATCAATTTTCAAGAAAATAAAATTAGTATAAAAGAAAGAAATAAATACAATAATTTATATAAGTAAAGGAATTGTCTCTTTACATAAGTTTTAAAGATTTCATTAAAAAAAGAAAATGGCAAGACCTTGGTGAGACTTTTTTAAGAGAACTTTTTAAACCTTATATAAAGTTATTGTTTTTTTTTATAAAATCTTTATCAAATTATTTGTATACAAAGATTATTTGTAATAAGTTTAATTACAATAAAATTTTATTACAGCAGAAATCTAAGGTAATTGATATTTTATTTCCTTAAAAGATTAATGTGATATAAACTATATTTCCATAGATGATTAATGACACTATAATTCTATTTCACAACACGTCTAAGGTTATTAAAATTCTATTTAACCAGAATTTAGAATATCTATCACAATTCTTTACCTTGACTTAAATTCTTTATATGTAATTAAGATAAACTCCCTATCTTTTAAGCTCCCGAACGTTGTAGGCTAAGTGAACATTTATTGCTTGAACCTTTTTACGGACAATGACTTTATTAACATGACAACTCTATCTTTTAAAGGGTGAACCTTTTTCAATAAGATCTAACTAAATGCAATCAATTTTTCAATCTTGTAAAACCTTACATCGTTCACTGTAACAGCTATTCGTCTATCTTTCACTTGACTTTTCTTAGTCTTTTGAAAATTCCATCCTTATCATAAATGGTAAGAGCAAACATGACCAAGTCTCCCTTACTATATTTCCTTATCTATTTAAGATCCTTCCCGCTCTATCATTCGTTATATCGTACTAATGCTTTCTTCTTAACATTATTTTATCTCCTGAACTAGAATTTTAAGCCCCCTAGTATTTAAGCCCCCTAGTATTTAAGCCCCCTATTATATGTTCTAAACTATTATAGTACCACCTGTAATCCACTACTGTTCACTATTGACCTTAAAATGTCCTTTCTATATGTATGCCTTAATATATATTGCTCCTCAAATATTGCATTCTTGAAAGTTACCACATAATTTTTACTACACAGACGAAACTTAGAAAATTTTACCTTCCTGTATATGTTATCCTTTAATAAACTCGCCTTATGAAGTTTTGTTATCTCTTGGTCACCAAGATGACTCATTCACAAGTATCATACCATAATACTATCTTTATTCCTTGAAGATTGAGGCATAATCACTAATCCTTATTAGTATATTTCCTATTATGACATAGATGTCATCATGTCATTTTCCTTTCACCACGATTAACACACCATTTAATTCCTTAAGCTACCTATCATCATTAGAAGACTTATACGTTTAACTATCAAGAGTATCCATAGAATTCAAAGTCTTTCAAAGCTTAGGAACGTACTAAGCATTCAATGTTTTAACAATTTCATTAGACATCTTTATCTATATTAAGTAACTACCTTTGACAATATGCTCTTCATCACTTAATCTAACAGTATCATTTCATTCTTTAAAAGAATAAAACTAGTTTTTATTAAAAGTAACATGATAAGTGACCCTAATGTCTATTACCTCTTCTATCCTCTTGATTAGAATTCTCTTGAACTACATTAACATTGCTTTCCATCTATTTTCCTTCTCTTGTCTCCATTCTTTTAATATGGAAAGTCCATCTTAAAGTGCCCTTTAACTTTATAGTTAAAGCATTGAGCAACTTTAGCCTTCAATTTGGATCATATCTTACTCTAATTTTCAGTACCATTTTCATTATTCATTCATCTAATAACAACTAAACCCATATTTTATCTAGATAACTTTTTCTTCGAATTCTCGAATTGTACCGATCATTGACATAAATAGTCTCTCAACCATATAACATGGTTTCAACAAAGGTCTCATATGAATTAGGTAAGGAAAATGAAAGAATTATGGTTTGATTGTCATCTTTAATTTAATCCTCAACACCTCGTAGATACAAGAAGATCTACTTAAAATATTAATGTAATCTTTTGCTTGTGTACTTTTGGCATCCTTAAGGTATATAAAGAATGTTTTTTTTTATATAAATCATTCGTGACTGATCTCTTCGTAAGTGATGTCTTTTGATACTTATTTTCAGGTCTTTTTCATAATTAAGCAACATTTGTTTCATTAACTACTTCTCCCACAACCTTGTCATCCAAACTCAATAGCATTACATTGTGCCTTTTAACGAAATCTTTTTTGTCTCTTATGCTCTTAAATTCTCCAGTAGTTTTTCTTCTTTTTCTAACATTAATTCACATTCTTACTGAGTAAGAACCACTTTCATCTTCACCTTCTATAGTGTAAAATCATTCAATCCATTAAACTTCTTAATATTGAACTTTTGTAGAGGCTTCTTGATAATAAACCTTAGCTTCACAAAGATAACCTAGGACATGATACAAATTGTTATGATGTCAATTACTTTAATACTAATTGTCACAAAAATGAAAGCAATATAGGGGAAAGTAACAAAGGAAAAAACTAATACTTTATATGGTTCGACCAATCTATATGACCTACATCCATAAACAAAGAGAATTTTGTATTATTATTATAACAAAGATGAGGAAAATAGATGACAACAACCTTACACAATCTTCCAAAAAGTCTCCAAAAGGTGCTCACCAAGGCCTTATCAGGTCTCCACTTAAAAATCCCTTATCAAACTATTTAAGACTATAGTTGTCAAAAGTTTAATACTAGTGAAACTTTATTACCATAGAAGCCTAATGTCACTGATATTCTATTTTCACAAAAGTTTAAGATTACTAAACCTCTATTTTTATATATGACTAGTGATACTGAAACTCTATTCCACTAAAAGCCTAAGGTAACTGAACTTCTATTTCACCAAAATTCAAGGCATATATTACATTACATATGATATATATAATAAGAACAAAGCAGCAAAAAGATCTTGAACTGTAGTTTTCTTGTCGTTATTCTTTTGTTGCTAAAGTAAATATCTGCATGCTAGTTTTAATTAGCTCATTATTGCCCCTCCTTTTCTTACTACTGTTCATATCTTTTGGTTTCCTCATTGTCCTTCCATTAAGAATTTTCAATCCATTTTCAAAAAAAAATTAGATGCTCTAACTCTAACACATCTTTAAATGTGATGATAATCCTAGTAATAGATATTGTAGTACATTCTCTCTATCATACCCTTTTCGGTATTCCAAAGTCATGTCACAAAGCAAGTGATGTGTTACTTTACAAATGAGTAAGTAGTATCATAAATTCATTAAATACTTTTATTTGTGATGCATATGGTTTTAGAAGTTAGAAGAACATGGAAGAATAAGTTATTGCACCAGGCCACCCATATAGGTTTTTTTTTGTATATTTATCATTTTATCATTAAGACACTTAAGAATATGAAATAATGATCAAATCTAAACTTTATATTATTAAGTTGTCTCTCTCTGTGTGTGTGTGTGTGTGTGTGTGTGTGTGTGTGTGTGTGTGTGTGTAACATTTTAGCTAACAAACTAATAACTAGCTGATAATCACAAAATAACTAATTAAAAGATATTGGTAATTAAAGATATGACTGATGGTCATCCTCTAAATATATATATAAACATTTTACCTAACAAACTAATAACTAGCTATAATCACAAAATAACTAATTAAAAGATATTGGTAATTAAAGATATGACTGATGGTTATCCTATGATACACCTTTAGAAGTTGATAGTGAAAGGGACTATAGTCGAAGCTTGCTAATAATTCGATGAAACTGAAGTTGAGGCCATGGCTCATGACTTATTTAGAATATCAGCTAGCTGGTTCGAAGAAGAAATGGTACCAATTATAATTCCCTTATTGTCAATAAGGTTAAAAACAAAATGGATGTCAATTTTGGCATGGCATTTTCTCAAATGAAAGTAGAAAATTGATAGAAGAAGAAGAGGAGCTAGGTATAGCCGGAGAATTAGCCATGATGAATAGCTTTGATACCAACTTAGAAATATGAAAAAAAAATCCAATCTAACTTTTGATATTACTAAGTTAAGTACATATACATACAAGTACAATAGATAACATTTTAGCTAATAAACTAATAACTAACTGATAATCACAAAATAACCAACTAACTAAAAGATTTTGATAACTAAAAATGTGATTAATGTTTATTTTCTAATAGAGACAAAGTACAATACCAAACATGCCTTTAAATGATGGTCTAGTTTTGAAAAACAAGTAATTATATAGTTCATTCAATTGAAATTGAGTTTCTATAAATTAGATGAAAGAGAACTGAAAAGAGCTAGAAAAAATTGTTCTTACCTTAAAAATCTAGTAAATGTATTTAACATTACTTATCCATATCATTACAAATATGGTTCAATTTAAGAAAATAAAGACATTAATTCATAAACTAAACTTTAGAAAAAAAAGAATAAAAGATACATCAGCCTCACTATTTAACCAAATTAGATATAAATTATAGTATCATCATCAAAGCAGAGTATTCTTCTTATATCTCTATCAGTGATGGGATCACACACCAAGCTAAAAGGTAAAAACTTCTCATTCATTTCATTTGTAAACTTAGAAAGTTTTCATGTTTTCTTATTCATGAACAAATAAGTGTCGTATAAAAAATTAGTGTTTACATATCAGAATTGGAACTTATTTAGTATAAACCAAAATGTAGGCAACTTTAAGCTTCAGATGAAGTTATTTATCAATTTGCTAAACATTGTAATCATAAGTGAACAATAATTGTTCCTTTTTTGGTCCAAAAGTGAACTAATCATGGCTGCTCAGATCACACTTAGTCTTGACCTCATAAGTAAGCTACTCATGACTATAATTGTTCTTTGCTACTAGTTACATCCAATTATCTACTTAAAGAAAATTAGCCCTTCTATGAGAAAAAGAAATAAAATATTACTGAATATTATTCATACTTATAGAAGAAGCTACTTTAATATGCTTAAATTCTGGTATAATCTAATTTGAACAAATTTGATATAACTAGTGCTGACATTAAAAAAATGGTACAACATGTGTATGCTTGATTGAAATTAGGATTATAACTAGCTGAAGTTTCCCGTTTACTTCTTTATGTTGATTTATGCCCTATAGTTAATCTATTGGTTGCAATTTTAATGACATAATTATTTAAAGACATTATTTATCTTATACATATTCAAATTTATATGATAAAATGCATTGGATAAATGAACATTGCAAGTGAAATTATAATGAGATCATAATTATGAGATTTATAATTCATTTATGTATTATCCCTAAATTGTTCCATTGATATTGGACATTGAATAGCATAAATGACTAGGACACGTTATATTTCTTCCATATAAGTGAAATAGTTGACCTCATAAGACTAATTATAAAGATACTTAAATAAACATGTGATTTCTTATTAGAGAACAAGTTTATTGAATTGACCCGATATAAGAATTCTAGTTGGAACGTTACTGTATGTCTATGAAAAGTCTTATTATGATGATTGTATAAAGGATTTTTTAATTTGAGATCTCAAAAGTATCTCAAATATGGATTTTTATATATTGATACTACTTTTGACCTATTTTATTCAAGAATAGTTCAATCGTTAGTCATTAGATATAATATAAACTGTACGAAGATAATTGAATAACCAGTATAGGATTCATTAGCTTAAATTGATTAAGGAAAATGTTTCTTTATTCCTAATTATTATTGATTTGAGAAATTTTTGGACAAGGTGGAATGATACTTTGAAAGTAATTTTCAAATGTCACTAATAGAATCAATTACAAATAATGGAGAATTAATATAATTAGAACCAAATAGAGTAGACATTATTTACATACTCTATCTCTAATTAAAATATTATTCGATAAAATGTTAGAAGTATATGAAAAAAATCATACACGAAAAGATTAGTCAAAATTATTTTGACATTCCTAATATTTGGTTGGCCTTGATGTGTTGTTAGATACCAATCTTGATCTATAAATATAAATTATTTAAGTAGAGAATTAAAAATAAGTTAAATAATTTTAAATAATTTAATCATTAATTTGATTTAGGTTTATAATTTGTATCCATTACTAACATATTTAGGAATCTAACAAGTTACAAACAAAGAAAGGTTAAAGAGAGAAAAAGGTAATTTAATCAAGTTAGACTTTTGTAAAGTTTAAGATATGATAATATATTATATCTTATTTAAGCCTAATTGGTATTTAATTAGAATTAGTTATAAATCTAATTAAATTTTAATTAAAATTAGAAATTTCTTTTAATTAAATTACTATAAGGTCTAAACCTTATTATAAATTAGCTTAAGCTCTAAAGGAGCTAGCCATCTTTACGGCTCTTATAGAGCTCTTTTAATATGTTTATATATATACTGTTAGAGATTGAACACATACTATAGTAGTTACGAGTTCTAGGAACAGTTTGAGAGAAACAATAAGAAAAATATTAAGCTACATAACAAGGTATAAATTTATTATTCATGTCATATTATGTTTGTGAATTAATCATATTATAGCAAAGTGATTGGTTTTCAAAAAAATAAAATGATTTTTTTATTATTCCACTGTACTCGGGATGGAATCTGACCCCCAATTTCCTAAAACTTTGATTATTTTAAACTTGCTCTATTAGAAATATTTCTCTTTCAAGTTTGGTTTACACGTTGAGAAAAAAGCTTACAACTCCTTTACAACTTGGAAGAACACATAATAAGTAAAAACTATTGAGAATATTGGTATACAGGGCCATAATATACATAGTTAACTAAGCTTCAACAACTACCATGCAAGGTAGCAGTTAACTACCATATGTGTAGTATAGATCACCTATATGAGTTCATTTTAACAATATCTATTGTTAAACCAAAACCATTCACCAATATCCCTATCTTTCTAAGAAGATTAAATGAAGTGTTCTACAATAAATAAATGATAGAATGTAGTGAATACATTATTTCTTCAAATGTTAGACAATGTAAGTCCATTATTCAAATAATAAAAAACCTATAAATGATTCAATAAGACTTCAAGAGATAGTTTACAGTTGCGGCCCTTGTTAAATGATTTAATTGTGACCTTTTGCTTATAAACTCATTTATTATACACCAATTTTCCTCAAAAAATGTTTAGTATGGACTTGAGTTTCTCTATCAAAGTTTTTGTAGATGATATTTAGGAGTTAGTTTGAGTCATTCCATTTATGAATCTTGTCAATAATGCTCGAGAAATTTCATTTTTCAGAAGATTATGATCATTTTTTTATAACAAGGAAGTAATAAACAATTATGAAGCTAAATTTTGGTGTTAATGTTTTAATTTATAATTTGTTGTTTGTTTTGGCTTCAAATGCGAGGTTAAAAGAAAATTAATAGACATGAAAATTCATGTGACGGTGAAGATGATTCCATAAGGATGGTGTTAAACTACTAATGTGGAAATAGTGAGACCGTATAATTAAGTCTACAAAATGGAAGTATGGAAAGGATGTTTATGCTTAATTAAACTAACCAAATCAAGGTTTGAAAGGGAAAAAATTTGGCCAATGTTTGATGTTCATCCATAGGCACCCATGGTAACTAGGATAAAAAAATTGATAAAGAGTTAAGACTTATAAAAGAAAATATATCACTTACGATTAAAATAAAAAAGTTATTCCTTCCTTCTTCTTTACCTTAACATTCTCTCTCTCTCTTTTTTTTTTGATTTTTTCTTGCATTTACATACAAGATATTGATGTCATTATATAAGTTTGAATGTGAGAACTGTAACCTTTGTTTTTCTATAACTTAAATTTGGAATTCATTTTTTTGTTTAGTTATTCCCTGTTTCTTCTCTGTCTTGATATTTGTTTTCTTCACTTCATTTCTAGATAAGACTGTCATGTAATTGTACAGAGAAGAGTATCTTAACATCATCAATTTATTGTTTTCATAATGAAATTGAAGCAGAGTTTGAAAAAGAAGAACATGGAAGAATAATATCCTTGTTAATGTGCTACATTATTTTAGCTTATTTTCATTTGATATGTACTATATTTTGGTATGTAATTATTGTAACAAAAATTTGAACAAATAGTACCTTGCCTCATTGCATTACCTACCTTACATAGAAAAAATTACTCTTAAATGTTCATTTAAAAAAGGTACCAACTTCACTTTTACGAGGGAACACTATGAATAAATAGAAACAATTCTATGGCTCACTAGAGACCATACTATTACTTAATATATTTCATACCAATTTAATATATAGAATAATATTTTCAGTCATTAAATATAAGTACCACATATACTTTACAGCTAGAATGCCATCTCTAAATATAAACTATATCCCACCTTAATATAAATTATACTAGTACTTTATCTACTCAATAGTAAGTGTAGATATAAAAAATTCTGCCATTGATCATAGATAAATAACACCTGCACTTTAAATGGGAATATAGTGACTTAGTGGAAAGAATATTATGCCTCAATACAAAATATAGGTGTACTCAGTAAATTCAAAAGTTACAAGTATGCACTAAAAATAACAATATTAGTGAAAATAAGAAAACCATCTCTAAGTACAAACTTTATCTCTCCTTACTATAAACTATACTAGTAATCTATTTATTAAATACCATATTTACGTAGAAAAAACACCATCACTCATTACTTATAGGACATACACTTTTAAAAGAGGAAAATATTGACTTAATAGAGAGAAAACTATAGCTTTACACAAACTATCCTAGCTCTTAGTATATTTACTACCAACACTAAAACCAAATGTTACTAAGACACATTTAAAATAAGTCACAGCTTCAATGAAAAATGGGAATACCATCTTTTACAAACAGTACCCTAACCTTAATATAAACTATACAAGTTCTCTATTTACTTAATATCAAGTGTAGGTATGAAAATTTACCATCATTGCTTACAAATAAGTAGCATCTACACTTTTAAATGGGAATATAGTAATTGAGTGGAAAGAATGTCATGCCTCAATACAAACTATACTAGTAGTCAGTACACCCAATTCCATAGCTTGAGATAATAATTACTAAAATATTTTTTAAAAAAGTAATAACTTTAATGTAAAATAGGAAAACCATGACTGAGTTAACATAGTTCCAAACATCAATATGACGGACATAAATTGATACATGCCCATGCAATAAAAGTGTGTCGCATAAAGGTTTTATCTAACATAGTTAAATACTCTATCTTGTGGTCAACCTTACAATAAAATTTGTACATTAAATTTTTTGGTAAACATGGATAAATATACAACCATATGATCAAGCATGTTATTAAAGGAAATATGACGAGAAATTGTAAAGTACACAAATTGATAAACAATAATTTATAAAAATATGTTTATTAAATGTTTTGTTTAACATAGTTCAATGTAAGACCATGTGTTCAATCATGTTCTTTAAATAATTGAAGCGAAAATGTGAAGTATACAGATTGGTACACGATCGTGCATGAAATTGTGTCCATTAACGGACTTGTTTAACATGATTAGCTACAAGTTTGTGTGGTCAATCGCTTTCTAGTTTAAATTTTTCTAGTAACTTATCCATGATTGGTGTTTTGATGTCATAAATGGGTCATATATGATGTCATTTATAGATCGTATTATGCTATCAAATGGTGATGATAATTCATATGAGTTACTTTAATGCATTGGTTGTTCTTACTTAGAAAGAATAAGGGAGTTCAAGATAACTACCTTTAAACCATGTTTATGAATGGTAGTGTATGACTGCAAATTTTCACATAGGTGTCAGCTTTATTTAGCTCCACTAAAAGACATGAAATGTATTTTTAACCCTCTATCACCATTTTGAATTTAGTAATTGAATTGATAATTCGAACTCTTCTTTCCTGAAAAACTATTATGTATGTCACTTTTCCCACCTACTATAAAATACATCAGTAAGGAAAACAACTCACTGAGTGTACCATCCCATTACCCATGTTGAGGCTAAAATAGTAATTATGAGAGAATATTGAGAGAGTAGAAAATATATTTCATGTTTATGCATTATATGATATGTACATACATTTGAATATTGAATTTTTGCACATGAAAATAATTGTACATTCATTCATTGACATTTTCTGGATATAATTGATCTATAAGTGTGTTTATATCTGAAATTGTGAATTAAATGTGTTAAAAAATTGATTTGGAGAGTATATCTATCGACTTATAATTTTTGGAGAAAATTTGAGAATTTTCTGAAGTTTAGGGGTATTTTTGTACTAGGAAAAATGCTAAGCGACAAAACAATTGATGAATAGTGGTAGAAGTAAATGTCAAATGGTAGTAGAAATTTTAATATGTCTCATTAAGATTTAATGACAAGTTTCATTGAAAATTGGATTGAAAATTGAAGACAAATTGACTAGTTAAATAAAAGACCAAGGAGAGACCTTAAGGAAGTGACATGTGTTACTTGGCACACCATATGCCACACACCTCACACTCTCATAACTTCTCTTGCAAGACTATCTATATTTTTGTTTTTCATTTGGATAAAACATGTTTTCTTGTCTTCTCTTCTTTTTTTTCATCACTCTTCATCTCTACATCAAAGTGAACCTTATTCTTACCTTTCTTTGCTACTCTAATCTTGTTGTCTTCTTCTTCTTGTCTTAAAAGTCTAACCTAATCCACCCTAGAAAGTTGATGATCGCGAGTATGGAGGATTAGGGTTCCTTGGTGTTTTTGAAGAAACCTAAGAGTAAAGTAAGTAAGTTAAGCTTTAATCTTCATGGGTAGTGTTAAATTGAACATATATGATGAGAAATTTGATGACTGAGGGTTCTTATATATATGTTCTAACGTGGGTGTTGTGTAAAAGTAAAGAGATCATGCGCTAAATGGTAGTTAGTTAATGTTATTCATTAAATGAGAGAAGTAGGATTATAGTTTGAGACAAAGTAGAGTGATATTGAAGTTAAATATGCACTAGATAGAGTGTTTTCACTAAACATGCATCTGTGTTTTGTCCATATCTTGATCTATAGGTGTCTAAATGGGACGATTTTTAATGTAAATTAAACTAGAGATATATGGATACAATTTTCATGAAGGAAAAGATTTTTAATTTTGTCTCTAAAGGCCTTGAAGTTTGGCTTGAAGTTGAGAGCTGTGAGTTGTCATGGTATATGAATAGTTTGTAGTATTTTAGGTATAACTTTCAGAATATGGAACCAATATGTATGAAATTATGATTGTTAGAAACTTAAGACGTAGATGAACATTTGTTTAGAAGAAGGAATTGCCAAAAAAACCTCATTTTCTAGGCCATAATGGTCATACAAAATTGACCTGAAAAATAGAGTTGGAAAAGAATTTGAAGATGAGTGATCTGGAAGGACAGACGAAACACAGACGATCTTAAAGGACAGACGAAACATAGACAATCTTGAAAGAAAGACAAAACACAGACAATCTTGAAGGAGAGACGAAACACAAACGATCTTGAAAGAGAGACGAAACACAGATGATCGCGACCTAAGAGATATTTTAAGGAGTGGTTTTTTCTATTAAGCATGCTTCGGTATTTTGATGATTTCTTGATCTATAGTGATCCGAATGGGATGATTTTTGAATTGGAGTAAACTAGAGACATAGGGATACAATTTGTTTAAAGAAATTAAAGTTTAAATTTGTCTCTAAAGATTTCAATTTCTGGATTGAAGTTCAATAAAAGGTACTAGTACAGTTAGAGAATAGACCGAATTTATTTGGAGTATAACTTTTAGGATATTGAACCAAATTGAATAGTCTTGGTGTCATTGGAAACTTAAGACGATGGGAAACAATTTTTGAGAAGAAAGTATCCTTGAATTACTTCATTTTCATTATTATATTGATCATGGAAATATACTTGGGATTGTCTTGAACATGCATTGTACATATTTCATATTCATAAATGTGCATAAATGAATACTTATAATTGTGCTAAAGTGTGATATGTGTATTTTACTTGATATAGAGGAGCATTTGGAACGTCAACATCTAGATGTTGCTGGAACTTTGAGGCAATAGCTTTGGAAGCAATCCATGAGTAACCTAGACGGTCTCACTCAATTAATTATTGTGTTAGATTATGTTTGAAATATCTTAAGAATATGAAATTTATTGTGTTGATTTCGAAAAATTAAGGTCTGAGGTTCTTAATGAACAAATGTGATATTTGAAGTTCTCCTTGTATGTTAATGTGAAGAAATAAATGTTACTCAACAAATTTTGTTGAATGCTGGACTAAGGTCCGAAGATGATTGTGTTTTAACTGTGAATGTGACTGATTGAAAACAATGATTGAATGGATGTGTGACATGCATTTCATTTTAAGAATGCATGAAAGATAAAGGCAGTTATGACCAGAGTCACCAGTAAAAGAGCTTAAAGCTTAGAACGTGATAAGAGCCCCTGGCTCAGTTATGCATGTACCCGGTATCTACTAAGGGATATGGGACATTATTCGATATAGCTCGGTATCCACTAAGGCATATGAGCTAAAAAAAGAGGCACTTGGTCACAACAAAGTAATAAATGAAACTGAATCATGTGTATTGAATTTATAATTGATATGTGTACTTTTGAATGAATGAAATGTTTGGTATAATTGTCCTGAAAGTGATATGTGATGCTTTATGCAAAAATGTAAAGATGTGAATTATATGTCTACATGTTTGATGTGTTGCATGAATTGAGTGAACCATCGATGATGGTTACCTCATCTAAGTTTGCAAAACTCACCCAAAATTACACATTGACATTTCATGACTGAGGGAGGACTTTTGCTACTGAGAGACCGTACAAGAAGCATAATTCTCGCACTTTTGTGAAGAAAATGGCTCATAGGTTGATCAGTTGAGATTGGAAGATTAGATAGATCTTTTTGTGTATTTCCTCTTTTGTGTAGCTTATTTTGTAATAGGTTATGATGATGTACATGTATAATTATTCGAAAGCTACAATGTATTACATTCGGATTTATGAAATGAAAAGGGGGGAAATTTTGGTTTTAAATATTGATACTTTCTTGATGATGCCTTAAAAAAATGATGATACCATGTTAAGTGAATGTTATGATTGAACGTAGCGCACCATTATCATAGGTTATGTACTGGAATATCCTCAGGGTGTTCTGGTATCTACCCCATAGTAACGGGGCACTACATTGAGGCCCTGTAAAGCTATTTAATTTATTACTCTAATTGTATCCATCCACGATGTACAACCCACAAGACTTTACACAGTTCATTCTTTGTGTTCTATCCACAAGACTTTACACAGTTCATTCTTTGTGTTCTTCTTTAGAACCATTTCCACCCATTTTTTTAAAAACAACTTATAATTTTAGTAGCATATAGTGGCGAATGAAAGGCAAATTAGCAAATATTAAGATAACAAGGAATAGGACTTTGGTTATGTAAATTCTTGAACAAAACTATGATTATGATAATGAATATATACCTACAAAAGTTCCACCACCCCTTTTACAATGCTTTTGTCTATGCATGGTTTCTTATTTGAAGATTATGATGTAAGAATATATTTGTATAAAAACAAGCATCAAACTAACATACAAATATTGAGGTCGAGAGAAAGGAACTTTGACTATATAAATTCTTTAAAAATATATAATCATGTTAACGAATATAGACCTATTTTCTTCCTCCATATTTCAATATTTACTTATTTTTGGTCTCCCCTCTAAAAGGAGTAGTATTGAGATAATCAAGGAAAAACTTCGGTGATATAAATTTGTAATCAAAACTATGATGTTAGAAGAAGGATTATGTACTATTTTTTTTATTTTGTCGGAAATAATTATCTAAGAATGCTCAAATGTTAAAATTTTTTAGGTTTTTATAGATATGTTCTTGAATACGATGAAATGGTATTTGTCAGGCTTATCAATGAAAGCAATTAGGAAAGACATATAAAGTTTCAAATTATTGAACGTGTATATGTTCTTAATGGTCAAAGATTGCCATTAGAGAAAGAAATCTCTATTTGAGTTAATATTGGAGGTATAAATGTAATTTATCATGATATTCTTGTTATTAACTAAGTGATGTTAGTTTTAGTAGTGATAATGCTAGTTCTACCTAAACAAAACCTAAATACAGTGAAGCCTAAGGAAGGTTCCTTATGTATGGAACATGTATCAATATTATTATGTATTTTTGTTGGTTGAAATAAAATAAGAAAATTTCATATTTTTCTTATAAGATAAGTTATTAAATTTAAATTATAATCCAACAAGAATAAAATGATACAAAATTCTTATGTCTTTGCAATTGATTATAGATAAATTAAAATTTGATTAGAGATAAATTAAAACTATTAGGTACAAAAAATTCAATCATTGATTATAGATAATTAATACCTATACTTTTAAATAGGAATATAATGACTGAGTGGAAAGAATATCATGCCTCAATACAAACTATATTATCAGCTAGTCCATTTTGTTCTATAGCTATAAATGACAATTACTTGGAAACATTTTAAAGAAAGTCAAATATTCAGCAAAAGGTTAGAATACCATAATAGATGAGTAGTAATAGTAATAATCAATATGACGAACACACATTGATATATACCCATGAAACAAAGTGTGTTCTATAAAGGTTTTATCTAATGACATTAAATACACTATCATGTAATCAACCTTACAATAAACTGTGTCTATTAAAGTATTTAGTGAGGATAAATACATGGTCATATGATCAGCCATGTGATTAAAGGAAATTTTGATGAGAAATTGTGAAGTGCCAGGATTGATGTAAGACTATGCATAAAATTATGATAGTTAAAGGTTTTATTTAATATAGTTTAGTATCAATCAATCGTGTTCTTATTTAAAAACTTGAACTAAAAATGTGAAGTACATTGACTAGTAGACCACCATGCATAAAACTATATCGATTAAATGTTTTGTTCAACATAACTATCTACATAACCATATGATCAATCATGTTTAATATAAATTTCAGTAGGAACTCATTCACAATCCATATTATAATGTAATTTATAGATCGTGTTATGAAGTCAAGTGGTTATGGTAATGTATGAGACATGTTATAATACACAGGCCCTTTTTAGTTCCAAAGTAGAAGGGAGTTTATAACAACTACCTTTGAACCATATTCATGGAAGGTGGCATATGACTAAAGATTTGGAAATGGATGTCAGCTTTATTAATCCCTACAAAAAAGATATTAGATTTATTTTCAACCTCCTACTGTTATTCTCGAATCTGGAAACTAAAATCATAATCCAAATTCTTCTTTCATGAAAAAACTATTATATAAATGCTTACCCCATACATATGAATAATGTAAAAACTTATTGAGGCCCTCTGAATCTCTTTTAACTATTAATCTAATTTTGTATCCATTCACTGTGTATAATGCACAAGATTTAACCCATATCATTCTTTGTATTTTACTTTTGAACCTTTTCTATGCATTTTCATATAAAAACTCATAATTTCACTAGTATAGATTATTGAGTGAAAGGTAAATAGATAAATATTGAGATAATAGAGAGGGAAATTTAGTAGATAAGTAAATTCTTGATAAAAACTATGATTATTATAATGAATATATAACCACTAAGTTCCATCTCTTATTCTTTAAGGTTTTTATTTATCCACGATGCCTCATCTATGTATTAAGATTATATATATATATGAAGATAAAATTAATAAAGGCAAACAGGAAAATATTGAGTTTATGAAGAAATTGAAATTTGTATGTTTTTAAAGAATAAATTGAACTTTAGTTGTTTACATTCCTAAGCAAAACTACGATTATGATTAGAAATATATAACCACCAAAGTTCATTTCTTTATAACTCAATATTTTTATCTATCCACAGTGTCCACTCTAAAATAGAGAAATGTTGCAATAATAAAGAAGGAACTTTCAAAGTGAAAAGTTTTTATCAAAATAGTGATGTACGAAAAGGAAAATATACCTATAAAAGTATCTTCTTTTAATACCAATAGTTTTGTATGCCTACAATCTCTCTTGTTAATATTGATATATACCATTATCTTTATGGAAATGTCTTTTTTTTTTTCCTATCATAATTACTAAAGAATGCTTAAAAGTTAACTTTTATCTTTATGATGAAGTGGTGACTGTTGGATGTACTAATGAAAGCAAAGCACATAATGTTCTAATCTCTTTCCATATGTTATACTTCTCAAGGTCAAGGCATGTAATTATAGAAAAAAACCTTACATGAGCTGTTATTGGAGGTTTAGCCTTGATTGATTGCCATTCTCGACATTGGCCAAATCATGTTAACTTCAGTATTGATAATACTGGTATTGGCCAAACAAATCCCAAATAGTGAGGCCTTAAAAAGGTTCCTTATATATGGCATTTGTATTAGTATTATAATGTTGGATAAATTTATAATTTTTTCTTATGGGATAAATTGTTATTGTCATAGCTTTTAGCATACCTAAAATTTAAATTATAATCTAACATTCTTTATAATATATTGATTAAAGATAAATAAAACTATGGAAGATTAAGTAAAATTTATATAATATTAAATTGAAAATGTTAATCTATTATGGATGTCATTATAATGCTCCACATTTATGAGCCATAGTGAATATGGTACATCAAATTAATATGTGATGGTTATTACTGGCCCATCTTGTCATGTCACTTAATTTATACATGTCGTCTCTTTGCACTTTTCATCAATAAAAGGAAATAGTGGTAGGTGGAGAATTATCATTGGTTGTATTAGAGGATTAAATAAAGATAAGTTTATATACAAAACATAAAAGAAAAGAAAACGGTTACATCTAGAGATTTCTACAATATACCCTTTAATCGGTGGATAAGGAAAACTAGAAGTCCACAAGTATTAGTGATGTATAAGATTTTATGTACTTTAAATTTCAAAAGATGAAATAAAAAAAAGTTGGCAATACATGAAGAGCTTGGTTTTAATTTGATAACTGGAATAATTAAAGCCTTTTACATAGGTTATAGGTTTAGAGAATCTCAAACTACTGATCCCTTACTCAACTAGAGTTTTAGAAATCATAAAGGAGGGGAATTGGTTTTGTAGATTAAAAGGATTTGACAAAATCATTCAATAAGTCCATTCCTATAGAGCGAATATAGAAGAGGAAAATAAAATGATATGGTTGAGACATAGTTGTGGAAAATTCACAAATAAATCATGCATAGAGATTTTAAATAACTTAGGGTGCAAATCTCATGGAAGGAACTTCTGTGGTTCAAAAACATCCTAAAACCTTCTTTTATCGCTTGGTTTGCAATTAAAAATAAACTTTAAACTTTAAATGGAGTGAAAGGATTTTTTTTACCCAACTATCTTTATAGGTTCTATAAAACTATCACTAAAACATAAGATTGCTTGCTCTTACATTATCAGTATGCTCAAGAGTTTTTAAGACAAGCCTAGAGAAGATGTAGACTCACATTCTTTAGTGTTACCTAGGCATATTTTCTCTTACAACCTGTTTGATTCAAAGAATGGAATAGATAAGGAATAGAATGCTTATTCTTAGGAATAGAAAAGATGAGGAATAGAATGAAATGAATATTACTTTATTTGGTTCAAGGAATAGAACAGATAAAGAATTTCTATGCCAATGTTTGGTTTGAAAATATAAACTTGGAATGACAAAGGAATAACTAACAAAAAGACCAAAATATCCTTATTATTAGTATTATTATTATTATTATTATTATTGTTGTTGTTGTTGTTGTTGTTGTTGTTGTTGTTGTTGTTGTTAAACTCCTTATTATTATAGATTTTCTTCTTCTTCTTTTTAATAATAATACCATTATTATTATTATTATTATTATTATTATTATTATTATTATTATTATTATTATTATTATTATTATTATTATTAT
>JANZXR010000001.1:10985036-11025220 GCA_027575705.1 Erythroxylum echinodendron
GATCATCATCATCATCATCATCATCATCATCATCATCATCATCATCATCATCATCATCATCCTTATTATTATTATTGTTAATTATTCTTATTCTTATTAATTATTATTATTATTAATTTTCTACTTATTATTATTTTTATCAATTATATTTATTTTTATTAAATTCCTTATCTATCAACATAAAGACTTCTGTATTGTATTACAGGAAAGAAGCTCCTTTAAACTCTCCTCATTATACGTTAATAGCATCTGAAAAGTAGAGATAAAAAGTGTGATACTATAAGGAACAGATATGAGGTAATAAAACTATTAAAGCAAAAGGTCTACATTCCCTCCACTAGCCATAAACATTGATTTCCTATTAAAGCAAAAGGTTTACATTCCCTCCACTAACCAGAAACATTGATTTCTTGCAAACTGCTAAAGTAATTTCAATAAAGCAATATAAGTTTGATCCGTGAATATTCAAATCATCTGCAGAACACCATATTCAAACTTGTTCTCTCTACAAGCCATTGATGCCTTAACTCAGTGAAATTCATGTCTCCTCTCTTTGCATTACTGTAGACATTTAGGCAAAATAACTGAGATTTGCACTATCAGCTAATAATAACCAACTACTGACGTAGTTAAAGGAAACTTTTGGTAGTAGGGTAATATAGCAACTTTTCAATTCATGTTGAGAAAAACTTCATAAAATTTGTCACTATATTCTACAAATTGAGATGCAATCTAAGAATTTTAAGAAACAGAAAATAAGGGTGTCTATACAAAGAGTCAAAAGAATAAAAGAAAAATATGTATATAGATAAGTAAACTTTGCTTTATTGGAGGAGATTGCCTGATGGAGTTTTCTGCAGATAACAACTAAGGTTGCTATAGTTTTGTTATCTTTTGCTATGGTTATCCTTTTTGTGCCTTTCAAGTATATGTGGCAACCTTTCTTCTCCTTGATCTGTTCTTGTGAGAGCTTGACTACAGGAAGGAAACTGCTAGGAGGGTTGTGACCTTTTTGAAGGAGCGATGGAATACGGTACCTGCAACCCCTGTAGTTGTGTTACCTTTTCAGGGTCATGATCCTCCACCTGAGAATACAAATACCAATATAGAAAATAAGCAACCACAGATTAGTTAGGTGATTAGAGATACTGCGAGCCTTGTTATACATAGTTGAACCATAATTTACATGGAACAATTTTATTAGAATATGAGGATTATTAGATTTTTTGCACTGTTACCTGTAATCCTTTTACGTTTCTTTATATGGATATGAACTAATGACTAATTTACCAGATGAATCTACATCATATGCTTGTCAAAGTGTGCAGATTTTAAGTTTCGGATGCAACAAAAAGTCGTCGATATTTTCTTCATTAACATGTCATCATTGATGAGACTTTATAAACTCTACCTGGTGATCAGATCCTTATTCAATGGGAACTGTGATTATTGTAAAAATGTGCGATTGATTTGTCTTTGTTTTTATGTTAACATAATAAGTGACATTCCAATTGCATAGATCAATTACTTATCAGCTTATGGCCTTCCTTTTCTACCAAATTTTCTAATTAATACATCTTGATGGTGAGATACAATCATCAAAAGTGTATTATCAAGCAACATACTAATATTTAAGGAACATCTATATAAGTAGAGTAAAGAAATTTACTTCAATAGGTTAACCCCTGCAAAAGGCATAAGATTTTGGTAGAGCCATTTGGCTTCTCAATTCTACATACATACATATAGAAAAAAAAAAGGAAACATGGTATATAAAAAGCTATGTAGCACGAACGTGCCAAAATGGAGTCGTGTCCATGTGTCAGACACGTGTCCAACACGGATACCCACCTGACACGCGGTGGATACGTGTCAACACATGTTCGTATGTGTCAGAATTAAAAAATAATTTTTGTCCACTCGGACATGGCTCAGGCACATCTAGAAATAGCTCAGATATGGCTAGAGACGGCTCAGATATGGTCCTCCTTATGCTGCAGTTGAAACGATAATTAATTAATTAAAAGGAAAGAGAGAGACTGCCAACACATCACAAACAGAGAACGGAACATACAAAATGTATGTATCATGAACTATCAAAAAAGCAAAAGCATAAGGCAATTGTCAACGAGAGTCGAACAAGAAGAATGGGGCATCGTGACTCATTCACTCACTGCTACTAACTTTTCCATATTCTCTAAAATTCTTCTTCTCCCCTAATCCTCCTTATATTAGGGTTCAGTTCTATATCTTAATCTAACACCCACGCTGCTTGTTCTATACTCCGATTTTTCTTTTCTTTTTAATGTGATTCAGTTGTTTTTCTTTTTTTTCTTTTATCCTTAATTTTATGACACTTGTTCTTTGTGTTTCAACTTCTTTTCGTGGCTATGTACATTTTTCAATTTTGGAGTTTTAAGGGTTTAATTTCTGTTTGGCTGGTGAGAAAGCATAAAGGAACTCGATACTAGATTTTCTTGCTTTAAAAGTCATTGGTTCTTAGAATTCTCTCTCTCTCTCTCTCTATGTTTTTTATCCTAAATTATGAGTGATTGCTTGATATTTGAAAGTCTTTGTGAGTTCGACTTTCTACTTGGTTACTGAGAACATCTATGAAACGTTATATTATGAGTCTATAAGTTACTACGCTTTAACGTTTCATTATAGTCTATTAAAAGTGCAGGTTTATAGCATGGCAGTTTTAACATGTAATTTTTGGGTCTTCTCCCCATTATCTGTTTGATTAGAAAGATACAAATAGGAAAAAGAAAAAAAAATTAAACTGACATCAATTTTCCTTCTCCTAGAATCTCCATCTTGTGATATCTTGGACTTGGATTTTGATTACTTGCTTGATCGTAACTTCTTTTTTGATCTTTTGGTCATCTGGTTAGAGAATGTACCTAGACTTGGGCACGATGTTTTAATTATTAAAATAGAAATGAGGCTGAAGTAGTTATTGGGCACTTCTTATTTGACATGTTTGGTGAGTGTTTAGTTGCTATTTTGCAATGTAATATTGATGATTTTATGGCTGGACTGCTTTACACTACAATCTTTTTTTAGAAGTAGCAATCTTCATGTGTGATTTTGAAATTAGAAATGTGTTTGGTTGAAAGTTACTTTCCCTGTCTTGCTTTCTTCATTGACATAAAAACACTTTGTTGTTTCTTGATATTATTTAATTGTTTGTGAATACAATTTGGTATCTTAATTAGGTATTTCAATCCACTATTCTCTTTTTTCCATGGCTTCTAGTAGTGGTGCTGAACAAGAAAATCCAGAAAAACCACTATGTAAATATGTGGTGAAGAAAAATAAAACAGATGGTGTTGGAAACTTTGAGTTTGAGTGTCGTTTTTACCATAGCTCATTCAGAGGTTTTACACTAAGGTAAGGGTGCACCTGTTGAAATTGTCAGGCAAGGGAATTCAAGTTTATGGTGATGTTCCATCCTCAAAGGTGATAGAACTTTAAAAAATTGACAATGAAGCTAAATTGTTGATTGAAAATCCCAAGGTAAGACCTGTCCCTCTTCCTCCCTTATCTAGTCAATCTCAAAATTTCTCAACTGGTGAAGCATCATGTACTAGTAGTTTTGATTCAAGAAAGAGAAGGTCAACATCAGGACCTCTAGAGGATACTTTCAACATGTAAGTTAGAGAAAATTTAGATCTTGAGATTGCTAGAATGTTTTACTCTTTAGGATTGCCTTTTCATCTTGCAGGGAATCCTCATTTCATCAAGGCTTTCTCTTTTACTGCTAATAATTATATTAGTGGTTATGTTCCTCCGGGCTACAACAAGTTGAGAATGACTTTACTTGGAAAAGAAAGAGAACATGTTGAGAAGCTTCTTTAACCTATAAGGAATACATGGAATCAAAAAGGAGTGAGCATTGTAAGTGATGGGTGGAGTGATCCACAAAGAAGACCTCTTCTCAACTTTATGGCTGTGACTGAAAGTGGGGACAATTTTTCTGAAAGCAATTGATTGCTACGATAATATTAAGGACAAGGATTTTATAGCCAAGCAAATGAGAGATGTGATTATGGAAGTTGGTTTTTATAATGTCGTGCAAATTGAGACGGACAATGTACCGATTTGTAGGGCAGCTGGTTTAATGATTGAGGCAGAGTTTCCAACTATTTTTTGGACTCCTTGTGTTGTTCACACTCTTAACCTACTTTAAAGAGCATTTTTGCAGCTAGAATACAGAAAGGAACAATCTCGTGTATCAAAAATGTTCTTGGATTTCACAAATTGCTGATGATGTTTCTTTTATTAAGAACTTCATTATTAATCACCATATGAGGTTGTCCATCTTTAATGAGTTTGCTTTATTGAAGTTACTTAATGTTGCTCCTATTCGATTTTCCTTTACAATAGTGATGTTGAAGCGGTTTAAACTTCTCAAACATAGGCTCCAAGAGAAGGTGATAAGTGAAAAATGGTCTGCTTACAAGGAAGATGATGTTGGCAAAGCTGAATTTGTCAAAGAGATGATACTGAGTGATAGTTGGTGGCAAAAGATAGATTTCATTCTTTCTTTCACCAATCCTATCTATGATGTTTTAAGAAGCACAGATACGGATTTATCTACTCTCCATTTGGTGTACGAGATGTGGGATTCCATGATTGAAAACGTAAGAAAGGACATATATCTTTTTAAAAGAAAGATGATAATGAATCTTCGACCTTCTATAAAGTGGTCCACCAAATCTTAATTGAGGGTTGGACAAAAAGTAGTACCCCTGTTCATTGTTTAGCTCATTCTTTGAATCCAAGGCGATTACTCAAATTTAAATACTTTTTTCTATTAGAGATAAATAAATGGTAATTGATGAATAATTCATAATTTTTTTCTTACAACTATATAGGTATTATAGCCATGAATGGTTGAGTAAAGACTCAAAATGAGTTCCACCACATCAAGATGTGGAGCTTACTAATGAGAGATTGAAATGTTTGAAGAGGTACTTTCCTGATGTAGAAGATCGAAGAAAAGTGAACATTGAGTTTGTTAATTTTTCGAATGGTAGATAAAGGTTTGATGATTATGACTCTATAAATGATAGAGGTATCCTTGATGAAAAATCTTGGTGGCTAGTTCATGGTGTTCATGCTCCAATTCTTCAAAATATTGCTCTCAAGTTACTTGGACAATCATCATCTTCATCTTGTCGTGAAAGAAATTGGATTACTTACTCTTTTATTCACTCTTTTAAAAGGAACAAGTTCAAACCTAAGCGTGCTGAGAGGTTAGTATACATTCATACTAATTTGTGACTCCTTTTAAGAAAATCTTCACAATACAAACAAGGAGAAGTAATGATATGGGATATTGCAGGAGATGAGTTTTCACCAATTGATGATGATCATGGAATCCTTGAAGTTGCCAATCTTTCACTCGATGAACCAAAGTTGGAGAGTGTGATCTTTTCTGATGAAAGTAATGCTAATGTTTAAGAGTAAAGTGATTAGAGGGTAGATGCTTTAGTTAGATTTTTTAGTTGTAAATACTCCTGTGAATGACTAATTCTACTTTTGGATAGGAGATTGTAGACAAATTGCTTAATGGAATATATGCTCCATGTTTTTTGAGAGGGGCTTATAAAGTACCAAATATGTATGAACTATTAAGATGTTGGAAGTCTCGAAACACATCAATCAATATATATCATATTATGAATTTTAAATTTATTTCTTAATTCTAAATTTTATAATATATATATATATATATATATATATATATATATATGTCATGTCTGTGTCCACCAAATTTTAGAAGTTGGCGTGTCTCCATGTCTGTGTTCGTGTCGTGTTGTGTGTCCGTGTCCATGTTCATACTTCTTAGATAGAAAGAGATAATTCTGCTAAAACTTGAATTATAATAAAAATATGAGCATCAATGCCACTTTGAGCACCTGAATCCACCATTTTTGTGAGAGAGCTTATGAGCCATTTGAGGATGAATTGTAGACAAGCTTATCACATAGTAAGAATAAAAAGTTTGGTTCCTTCATTTGTGGAGTAGAAGAAATAGGTCATAAAAGTAACACAAACAGAATGAGAAGAAGATGGAATGCTGCTAGTGGAATAATCACATAAACCAGTTATCCTCACCTTGATGCACAAAACGCCACAATATAAACTAATGTAGAACATTTAATTATACTGCTAAAGACATCAAATGCATAGCTAGATGTTGTAGGACAAACTTGTTTAAAACTCTTAACTAGGAGGAGAAAGATAATATGAACTTAGAAATCCTTGGACCTTTGTTTGCATATTTGGACACTATTGTTGTGGTCTTGGGTTGAACTCATCTTAACTGACCACAAAGTTGGTACGTGTAACAAAGGCCAACACAAATTGAAAAATGGTTCCAAACTACTTAAAAATTTCCAAACTTTCCTTTTCTCTGATTCTTTCTCACCTTTCCTCATGGTTCACTCGCTTTTGCCCTCCTAAAAACTCTACTCTCTTAATTCTCAAAAGAAAAATCTCTACTCTCTTTCCTAATATATGTCCCTCGTTTTAGGTAATGGCGAGTTTGAGTTCCCCATTACCCCTAACTAGACCAAAAACTCGATCACTATTCTTTAACTAAACCAAAACCAAACAAATCGGGTTTTCTTCTTATTGCCTTTTCATGGACAACAAACTATGCTCAACTATTCAAAAATCAAACAACCAACAAACTACATTCTATACCAAAAAATAGAAACAATATAAAAAATATTAAGTTGCAACTTGACTATCACATAGGAAATAACCTTCATCAACCCCTCCCTGAATCCAACATAAACTAACTCTCTAATATAACCAATCTCAAAAAAAGAAATCAATTAGGCCTTTTTGTTTGGTTATTAGGTTTTGGTAAATGGCGAATCAACTCAGGTACTCAAAGGAGCTAAATGGGTGAGGCAATACCATATATCGTTGCTCTAGATGTACAAATTCTTATTAAGAATGACAGAACACAAAATAGTGCAAGCCTACTCTTTCAAATTTCACTACAATTGCAGGAAAATCAAGATATTCAACTCTTACTTACAATTAGAATTACCAATAATGCATTGCTAAAAAAAGGATATAGAGACAATTTTAAAACAAGGATATATCACTAAGCCTTATATCACCAACAGACCTAATTCCAACATAAATATACCCCTGTAGAAATTTAGTAAACACAAAAATAGGAAATCCATCAGAGCCAGCAACAAGGATTAGTCTAGGGTTTCTACTTCATACTTTTAACATATCAGAAAATATGTTACAATACAGACAACTCCATATTTATTCCAAGAAACGCATCAAATGAGTCAAAATTCCAAAAATCAAATACAAACTTGGTGAAGTTCGGTTTACAAGAAAAAAATAAAAAAAATCAATTATAGTCACGACAAATATTTGGGAGAAATGTTGTCCTTACCTGATCAACGCAACTGGCAGAGATATGTGTGAAGAGTGAGAGAGACCCACTGAGCCAGACGAGTGTGAGAGTGATGAGAGCAGAGCAGAGATGAGAGAAAAGAGACGCCTGCGTGAAGAACGAGAGAGGGCCAGATCTAGAGAGAAAGCGTGTGCTGCTACGTGACTGATGTGTGCTCCGCCTGTGTGAGTGACAAATTTTTTAGGTTGATGATATGAGGGGTTAGCTTATCCGAGAGAAAGAGTAGGCGTGTTTACTTATTCCTTATTTTACAGGTCATTTTCAAACCAAATAAAGGAATAATTGATAGGTAGGAATAGATAGATAATAGAATTCGTATTATCATCAACCAAACAGCCCAATAGCGTAGAGAACTTCAAAATTCATTAGGATGATGCAATTATGTTTAAAATAGTACAGAGTGTAGGGATGTATGCCCCATAAAGGGAAAGAAACGATAGATGTTTAATGGTTAAAAGTTCAATATCCAATATTTTTGTTGATGCATCTTTAAATGGATCAGAGAACACTTAATAGTAAAGGGAATAAAGGTGGGAATGAGTCAAGTATTGTTAGGGGAATGGATCAATCTTTGATAGGAAGCAATGCTTAGCACATTGGACCAACTATTAACCTAAGCTAAAGACCGTTAAATCATTATTCCTTTTATCTTCTATTATATCCTTATGTTTTCTTGTCTTCATGTATAGCATTGTATAACTTTGACCATTGCACCTTAATGTTTGTTAGTAAGGTGTGAAGGTCTTTTAGTAGCTTTGTAGCTCTCTTGTATTGCTTGACGGTTATTTTAATTTAAGTTTCTTTAACCTTGTAAAAAAAAATACCTAGTGATTTTGATACCAATATTAAAAATAATAGTCAAAGTGTGGAAGAAATTTTAATAAAGACTTTTATTTAAACACAAATAAATAACATTATTTTGATAATATTATATGCACATATCATTAATCTATGTAAATATTCACATAGACATATTTGTAAATTATTCATAGATTAAAATCACTTTTGAAAAACTTATTGATAAGTTTCGTATATCTTCTAAGAAAAATGTATATTCCCCTATAATAAATGTTTTCTGCTATCAGTCTTTCAAATGTGGTTAACTTATTAATCTATTATTAAGAAGTGTAGGGATATGTGCATCCTTTAAATACAAATTGGTATTTTAATTCAAATAAATTCTTTCATTTTTTAGGAATTATTTAATAGGAAATTAGAGCTATTTCATCTAGGAATCAATATTATGAATACCATATCTATACGGGTACTGGATTTAGTTTTAGTATGGTACTGTACCAGTACCCATTAACATTGAGTACTATTTCAGGTAATAAAAAAGTCCCTAATTTTTCAAAAAATTGCATAGTCCTTCAATGTATTTTGTTGTATACTTTATAATTTTACATCAACTTTATCTCAAAAAATCATAATAATAGAACTTTAAAATAATAACCATTTATTTATTTTTGTTAACATATTTTTCACATATTTCACATATAGTAGAACTTCAGAAGTATATTTTGTTATTAGTTTTGAGATACCTCATAAATTTCGTTACGTTTATTATTTTTTATAAAAAATATTCAATATTATTGAACAATAATTAAATAACACACATTTTAAACTAACTAATATTATAATTAAACAAAGTGAACATCTTTTTCCACTGACATAAAATGTTTAGAAAATTTTATAGTTTAAATTTAATAATTATTGAAACACTTAAAAATCTTTGTAAAAGGCACTCGGTGGATATTAATATTATGTTTCATCTTCTTCCTAAAGAAAAAGATAGGTTTTAATCTTTAATTTCTTATTAAAATTTAATTTTATTTTAATGTCAGTTTTTTAATGTACTAATTTTAATTAAATTTTATTAACTTAAATTTACGTTATATTTTTTGACTAAAGGTCTATAAACAAATCTACTAATTATAGTTAAAATTTCATTAACTCAAATTTATGTGATTATTTATTTTAAACTAAAGGTCTATCTCTCCTGTCATTCTCATGAGCAAAATAACCCTATGGTCCTTCAACTTTCTGAAATTTACAGTACCAGCTAATATTCGGCTAATATTTTAAATATCGGCTAGTACCACAAAAAATCGTTCACACCAATAGAACAAGTTTTGTACAATTTTTCTGTTAGTACGGAGCAAAATTCTAAACATTACTAGGAATTCTAGAGAAAGTTACACACACACACATACACACACACACACATATATAGGATGATTATACAACTCACAAAATACAAACATTTAATAGTTGCTAAAGTTTCAACAGAAAATTTTTAAGTAAAAAATTATGCCTCTTCTAATAATAAAGTGTAGAACTATAATTATAAATCATCATTTAAATTCAAATAAATTATTAACGAAAATTATAGTTACTTCCTCCAAGATTTGTAATTTGTCAAACTTAACGTAAACATACATACATACATCCATAAATACATACTTACCTACTTACATACATATATATATAGATACATATATAGATATATACATACTTACGTATCTACGTATACATACATATTTATTTTATGTTTCAATTTTATGAAAGCATTTATTTATTTGTTTTCAATTTATTTTGCTTTTATAAAAATTTGCTTAAAAAGGTAAAAAGATATTACTAAAATAATAACTATCTTTTGATAATGGAGGGAAATCTATAACGTTATAGATTTCCCTACATTATCAAAAGATAGTATATATACATATGTATTACAAGGTAATGTTTAAGCATACCCAAATTCAAAAATAGCTAAAGTTTATTAAAATTTATATATGATGATTTTGCTTTCAGATCTAAGTATATGTGTGTTAATTTTACCTAATACCTTATTTATATATTCTAGATTACTAAATATATAATATGTTATAGAATATTAAAATCTCAAATTTATTGAAGTTTACTAATATTTATATTTTGAATTAATTTTAATTTCAAATAGAAATTTATTATTTAAAAATAATATAATTTAATGAATATTTTAAAACTGTAGTTACTATCACCAAAATTTGTCACGTCTACTGACTATAGCTCGCTATATAAATTATTAGTTTGTTTAAATTAAAGTTGTGATAAAAGTTGAAATATAAGAAAATTGAGAAATATTAAAGTTGAAAAAAGGAAATTTTTAAATGAAAACAAAAACTGAAAAGTGAAAAATGAATGCGTTCTTTTGAATTACTTTCAACTTAAAATTACAAAATAACATATTTACTTAAGTATTATTCCCGAGAATAACACACCTCATAATTAAGTAACAAAATATCACCCTAAATAACAATTTTTGTGACTTTTAATTCATCAATGTTCTTTATATCTCTCCTTTGTAATTCTGGTCTCTAAAATTTAACTAAAGGGCGATGCAATACAATATTTGTATCCTTTATTGCGTATGAACTCTCCATTGATAAAGGGCGATGCAATACAATATTTGACTTTTAAAGTTTCTCAATTACCATTAAACATCATAAACTTTAGTAAACCGTAAGATGATTCTAATAAGTCGTGCAATATATCTCACAATATTCTGATATATGTCATCCATACGGTACGTGGTAGTGTTGTTAAGAACATTAGAGCCACTGAAAATGATTATTTCCAGAGACTTTTGATGAAGTCACAAGTGTTGATGCACACGTAAGCTCTAATAAGTTCGCTGCTTCCCTGGTATCCAGAATCGGGTCTTGTCGCTGTTAACATCTTTTGGCTTCCACGTTGTTCTTGCCTTCATTATTTCTGATCCATTTTCATGGCGAAGCAAATGCTCTAACTCCACCACACTTCACATGCGGTGGCATTCCTAGAGACCCTCGACATAGATTCCAGGACACTGTCCCTATCACACTCTTTCCGGTACTCCAAAGTCATAGCAGAAACCTCGTTATGCTCCATAAATGAGCGAGGAGTACCCTGAAAGAACAGAAGAAGTTTTCCTTTCAGTGCCAACCGCCATCTAATTACATGTCGGACAAAAGCCAAAAAAAGCTGTAATAGTTCTGGACAGAATAGGATAATTCAAGTCATCCAGACGAACAAAATACTTGATAAATGCATTCACGTCGTACATATTCAATTGGAATGCAAATTTCATACTCTGGAAAGAAGATTAAGAACCAGAAAGCAGGGCAAAAAATCACATACCTCAAGAATCCAGTCAATGTATTTAACGTTGTTTACATGCTCATTGATGTCCAAGTCATTCCAGCCAGGCTGCATGTTAGAAGACATTAAGGGCAGTAACTTAAACAAAAGCACGCACAATTTGTATATTCATTAGACTCACCCTTAAACCAGACCGGATATGAACTTCGGTGTCATCATTAAACAGGGGTATTTTTCTGCTATCCTTCTCAACGATAGGATCACGGGAGGAAAAGAAAGGTGCACAAGCTTCTCTGATTTCATCCCTGAACTTGGAAAGTTTCCGTGTTTTTTTTGTTCATTATTAGAAAAACACTGCACAAAAATAATCTTTTAGTTATTTAATCGCCACTTGGAACTTGTTTGACAGGAAGTTTAAGCTGCATGCATAGAGAACTTGTATCAAGTTTTATCATGAATCTAAAAGATAGGTATCAAAACAACGGTACTTTTGCATGTCTTGTAGAGATGTGAACAGACCTGGTCGCCCGAATCAGAATGTCGCCTGTCCTGTCATCCCGAATAAGCCAGTCACGACCCATACCATTCTTTCCTTCTGCATATATCCAGGTATCTACTTGAACATCATCAGCCCTTTAGTAAGAAAAAAATGGCATTACTGGTTGTGATTTCCAGAAGAAACCAATTCAATATGCAAACATACACAGAACTAAACGAAAAATTAACTTTAGTAATGCCACCAGAAAGAAAAACTCAGTAGGTTCATCCCTGAAATTAGGAGAGGGGCTTAATTAGTGCCAGTCAGGAATTAACGTTTTCATGTTAGAGATGAAAGAAAGGTTTTGTTTAGTTGACTTAGCTGAAGCAAATCGTGCAAATTACGTACCATGTAGGGTAACGATCAACCAGCATATGCGTAGTAGAGATCACCCATATGAGGTCATTTTTGACCATCTCTGTTGTTGAACCAAAACCATCCTCCACTATCCCCATCGTTCTCGCATGGTTAAGTGCAGTATCCTAGAACAATTAATATGTACCAGTTTATCATCAAGCATTCGATAGCATTTACAAGCCAGCTGCTTAGCAAAGAAAATTTAGAAAACAAGACAAGCCTGTAGATAACCCGTCAAGGCCGCAAGGGATAGTTTATGGTCGCGGTCTATTTCAAATGATCTAATCCTAAGCTTTTGACTGTAATCACGTTTGTCCTGCACAAACGAATAAGGGATGTCTTCGAACTTGTCCGTCGAAATTGCATCACATGAAGTAGTAGACATCGTTTGAATCTGGCCGTTAATCCATCTTATTGGTATTGGCAGACAAGATGCATTTGTGAGAAGAAGCTGACCATGTTTGCTGTAAACAAGGAAACCATGAGCAGAACTGAAACTAGGAACTCTTCTGTTATCGCTTGAGCAATTACTTCCTGGTGCTGCATTGCTCGTCGTATGCGAGGTTTTGCTAAAGATCATAGCCATGGAAAAAGCAGATGCAAGTGAAGATGTTGGCATGGTGAGGACGCTGATATGGGAAAGTTGTGGAATCGGATAATTGGTTTGAGTCTAGCATAGGTTGATGATGTTTATACGAAGTGTGCGGCGACACTCGCATTAAAGATTATGAAAACATTTCACGTGAAACTCTCAATCAGTGTGATTTTAAGCTGAAAGGAAGAACGTTTTCAATGTTGACTGGATGTAGAAAATAAACATGCGAGTCGAACCCGACAAACACCAAGGTTGGTCTTATTTCGTGAAACCTAATGGTGGACTTGTCTTACGTGTAGGCTTTGAATTGAGCCAATTGATTCTCCGCCGCAAATATATAGGAAAGAGGATCACAGAAAAAGTTTTAATATGATGATAGGATTCATGGATGCCACCCCTCCATAAAGTACTACAAATGCTAAAATATTCGATGGTCTAAATTTTTTCCAAACTAACGAAGATATTCTCTCCCTTTTATTTTCGGATGAGTAGTAGCCGTAATTATTAATATTATAGATAATAAAATATTCATTTTCATCAGTTGTAATCTCGCTAAGTTGCAGAATTTTAGGAGGTTTGATAATAAATAAAAGAGAGACTATTTTCGATAAATTCCTATGCTATAAATAATAAAATATTATTTTAACAAAATTAAAAATATTTAATAATAATAATAATAATTCATTAAATTATGATCATTAGAACGATGATTGAATCATTGTGAACATATTCATTTATCGTAAAGCTAATACTTCATAGATAACGATTATTGAGGTCGGTAAGAATATGTTATAGTTACGAGACTTACAATTTCAAAGTCCAAGTCCAACTAAAGGCTGGTGATTGCCATTTTTAATTATTATTTATAAAGAAGTAATATATGAACACTAAATTTTTTATAATAAAAAATAACAGAAAAGAATTACTAAAATACGACGATGTTTTACCTCTGTAAATGTTAAGTGGCCCTCTCTTGCTTTGCCTTTCTTCTACTATAATTTTCTTTGTCATTTCGGAAGTTCTTGCTAGGAAATTAAAATGAGATCTAATCTTGCACGTAACAAAAGAAAAATCAATTTTTTTTTAATTTTTGAAAGTCATTTTAAATTTTATAATATGATTAATAAGCGTACGTAATAAATATAAATCTAAGTTCGTAGCTTATTGTAAAACATGATTCTTTTTTTGTAGCTCTCTTTCTATCTAACGATATTTTACAAGAACAAGTTAGACAAAACTCTAAAAGTAGTATAGAAAAGTAAGTCAGAATTGTTAGCTCGTAAGTTTAGACTTTTAGTTATGTAATTGAATTATAATTTTAAGTTTAATTAAATTTAAATAAAATTCTAATTAATTGTAGTTATACTCTAATTAGAATTATTAATTATGTTTGAATAAGATCTAATATTTCATATTAGTCCTTGTATGTTAAATATCTTATATTTAACATTTAAGGTTTTTAAAACTTACAATTAAGTCCAATTTAATTAATTTACTTTTTTTCTCTTCAACTTTTTTTGTTTGTGCCCCTCTTTAGGTTGCTAAATATGTTAGTAAAGGATATAAATTAAAACCATAAATCATGTTTAAGATTAGATAAATTAAACTCTTTTAATTTATCTTTAATCATTTAAATAAATAATTTATATCTAAAAATTAAGACTGACGTCTAACAACGCATTACAACTAACCAAATATTAGAAATATCAAGAAACATTTCGTGTATTATTGTTTTCATATAATTCAATCCTTTCATCATACAATATGTTGATTAGACATAGAGAATTGAATTAGTGCCTACTCTTTTTTATTTTGGTTATATTAGTTCTCTACTATTAGTAATTAATTTTACTAATAATATATGAAAACTATTTCCTAAGCATTATTCCACCTTGGCAAAAATTATCAACCAAATACTAATTAAGAATAGTACAACATTCTTCCAAATCACTTCATAGTAATGAATCTTATATTAATCACTCAACTATTTCTATACAACTCATACTATACCCAATTACTACCAATTAAGCTATCTTTGACTAGGATAGGCTATAAGTAGTACCAAAACATAACAATCTCTATATGAGATACTTTAGAGATCTCAAATTAAAAGATTATGTATACAAGCATTATAATGAGAATTTTCATAGGCATACAAGTAATGTTCTAAATACAATTCTAATATTAGATTAATTCAGTGAACTTATTCGCTCATAAGCATCTACACATTTATTAAAGTATCTTTATACTTTAATCTAAGAGATCAACTACTCACTTCATAAGAAAGAAACACAATATATGTTAGTTTTTACCCTTTATTAATGTCCAATCTTAATTGATCAACAAAAATAATAATTTAGAGAAAATACATAAATACAATATGAATCTCATAATTATGATTTCATTGTAATATATATCTTAAAGATTTTATCATATACATTAGCTAATTAAAGTAATGTACATAAGATAAAAAGTTCCTTTAAATAATTGACACAAAAATTACAATCAAATGATTGGTTATCGCTTATATGTGCTAAACAAATGGCTTAAGTATCTTATATTATATCTCCATATGACAATCATGCTACAGTTAGAATAATAGTTTAATGAGAAAATTCTACAAGATTCTCTATAATGATAACTTACTTCAATATTACAACTTTCATCTCAATTATCTTTGTAATTAAGAGATTCTTAGATACATATTTAGATATTTGATGACACTTTAGCTTATTTCACAAGCCTAATAGCTCTAATGTTCTATACTACATTAATTTAACAATGTAAGGATCTATACCAAGCCTATTAAAGCAAATCTTAATACAAATAATTATTTCGACTATCTAAAAATATATTATGGGTTGATTAATAACTAATGCCACATTTGAACCTTTCTAACTCAAAGTAATATTGTTCTAAGTAAAATATACCTTAATTAATTAGGATTACTTCTGTCAAACCAAAGTTATTATTCGTATAACCTTGTACTTAAATATCAGCTCATACATAGAATAAAGAATATATTTAATACTTCATAAGTATTAGATTTTTTAAATATCAAACATCTTTAGTATATTGTCTACATACTTAGACTAGAATAAGTAAACAAATTTTATATCTATCTCTATGGACCTAATTTCTATAATTAAGTTGTTAACTTTTCATATCTAATAAGAATTATGACCCATTCTTATAGACATTATAAATCCATAATCATCTACAAAAATAAAATCTTCGAATTCATCATAAAAGTGATTATTTAACCATTTTATAAAATTTCTATGATACATCAAATGTATTAACAAAGGCACTAGTTTAATATGGAAGCACTGTCATAAGATTTGAAGTTTTTCAAACTTTGTCTTACTTCCAATACTTATCTTGAAAACCATTCTTTTATAAGTATAAAATGAAACAAACATTTTATTAAATGAAGTTTGTAAGATGATATCCAAACTTTTGGATATATTATAACTTTCTATTATTCAATTTAGTTACAAACTAGTTTCATAATATATATTTCAACTAAGAATCACATCCTAAATTCATTAACTTTGACACCTTTAAAGTCTTGCCATTCCATATTTAATACAGAATTCTACTAATTAATTTAATTGGAACTACTAAAGGTAAGTTATTATACTAGATATAGTTATAGAAGAAATATATGTTGCATCATACAATATCCCATATTGTATATTCCTTTTTACACAAAATAATACAATTATGTAAATTTGTTGCAGAAATATTCACCAGAAAATCTCAGTATCTATAGATATCAAAGAAAATTTGAAACTCACCATAGTGATATCATCGAAGTACTTTGACATTATCAATGCTTAATTTCTATTTAGATTTAAAATTTTTGGACATTTTAAAATTTTAAATCAATATTATATTTAATAATTATGACTAAATCATATAAATCCATTAGTAATTTAATGAAATACAAATATTAGCCTTTAATATATCATATATGTAAGATTAATAATTTAATAATATAATCTTCCTTTTCCCAAAAGCTGATTTGGTAATCCTTTATCCTAACTAAGTTTCATATAATCCATAATAAAAGTTACATAAATCCTTGTATGTAACCTTATGATTCTCAATATGTTGATTTAAATAATATGGTACGCTAGGTTATCTAACTTTATATTCTCACCACCTATGCTAATTATAAGTTTCCATTGATCTATTACATTCAAATTATTTACATAGATTTGGATAAATACGTTCACTTAATAATCTATTTCTTATCATCCTTTAAATTTTATGGTAATTTTAAACTTAAATTCAATATCATATATAAAAAAATATGAACTAGAAATATATATAATCTCCATCAAATCTTGCATTGGCAAGAAAAGTCAAAAAATACTTCTTCAATGATTTACCTTTTGTGCGTGATTTTTTTTGTATAATTTAATTATTTCATCACATAATATTTTAATTAGACTTAAAACATGAAATTGATGTCTATTTTATTTGATTCCAATTATATTAGCTCTCCATCATTGGTAATTAATTATATTAAAAATATTTGAAAATTATTTTAAGTATCATTCCACTTTGGTCAACAACTTTTTAAATCAATACTAACCGAGAATAACATCTAATTACTTTAGGATGATAAGTCATATATTAAGCACTCGACTATCTTTATATAGTTTATGTTATATTAAATGACTACCAATTTAGATATGCTTGATTACGATAGTAATTTTTAAATGAAATTCTCATATTGAGTTATGACATTAAACTTATTATCTAACTAGCATCCATACATATGCTTATCATCATACTTCAATTTATGAAATTGACTACTCTTTTTGTAAAAGAAGAAACACAACGTGTGTTAGTTTTTCTCTTTTATTAATATGCAACCTCAATAGAAAAATCAAACATAATATACAAAACAAGTATGTCTATTTAATTAATAGATATTTATGCTGTAATTTTATTTATAATTTACAATTTATAATTTTCTTACATATTAATTAATTAAACAAATATATATTAAAGAATATAATATAAAGAATGGATGTCATAATTACTATGTCCAAGGCTGCTTTCTTATAGGTGTTATTTGCTTAAATGCTTTATATAATAGCTCACTACTGTTTTGTTATTAGTTCATTTCTTTGTTATCGTTAGTAGTGTGTTTGATTTAAGGATAACACAGGTTTCTTCTCTTTTCAGAGTTGTGACTTTGATTTTTGGCCAAAAGAGCAATTTAGCTCTCAACATTTACACTAAAATCTGGGTTGGATTTTAACATTTTAGTGTATTCAAAATGAACCTTAACATTTACAAAATGTTTAAAATGAACTCCAACATTTGAAAAACGTTCAAAATAGCCCTTAACTGGACGACACTACTCACTAAGTTGGGCCTCCGTTAATTAAATACTAAAATATCAATTTTTTAAAATTTTATTAAAGTAGGACCCACATAAGGTTAAATGGATGTAGGTCCCACTTCTATTTAAATCCTGTTTGGAAATGTTCTCTTGCCTTCTTCAGGAGGATCCTCTATCTAATTTAACTCTGTCCTATTCTGTCTAAGATAAAAACGATGTCATTATTCGTTAAATTTTAAAGATGCACTTACTCTTCTGTCTAACTCGAACTCCTCTATATTATTAGCCAAGCCGCAAAGAAGCTAACGTCCTCTCTCGTCTCTCCTCTCTCCTCTCTCCTCTGCTTCAGAAAAGCATTTACCAAGAGCATGCATGGCGGTGCAGCCTAACGTACAGCCGTGGCCGTGCATACTCCAAAGTATAATGCACGGCCATGCGTTAGCCTGAGCATCAAGAACCAACTTTACCCAATGAGAGAATTAGGTTAATGTCATTCGAGTTGCTCCTAGCAAAGCTATCGAGGTTTGCATACTACTAAACTTAACATTTCTGATAAGTTTTCCTTTTCTGGTTATTTGAGGCTTCTCCATATTGACTATGTTTCTATGCGTACTGAATTGATATCCAAGTTAATGGGATAATAATACAGTGAAGGATTTTAAACTGTTATTCCTTATTCAGCATCCAATTACTTTACTTACGATAGTGTAGGAAAAGCATACAAAAAGGCATTCAAAAAAGAGAAAGTTGGGGTTGCCATGACTGTTCTTATTGGATCAGCATCTGGTGCAATATGAAGCACTGGATCTTTCCCGCTTGAGGTTGGGCAAAAGCACATGCAGGAAAATTAGACAAAGTTGTCTTCAGGAAAATTGTATTAATCTAAGCAAAATTGGACAAAGTTGTCTACAGGAAAGTTGTAGTTTGTTCTTTTAGATCTCAAACGGTACATTACATGTAATTTTTGGACTTCGAATGAAGGAGATATGGCCTTTGCACAATAACATCACTGGTGCTGCAGAGGCTGCAGCACTGTCCCTGACAAAAGTTTTTTCCTGACTTCAACGATTAAACTGTATTGATGTAAGTCGAATCAAACAAAGTTGTCTTCATAAAAGTTGTAGCTTATCCTCTTATCTTTCCAATTGTATAAATTTTGTAATTTTTGGACATCATAATTGAGAGATATGATCTTTACAAGGTTGAGTGACAGAACCCTTCACTCGGGGTGCACGATCGTGACAGAACCCCTCATTCATTGGGGGTGCATGATTGTGTCCTAACACAATCGTGGAAGAACCCCTCGCTCATAGGAGTTCACGATCATGCTTTTGCACAAGGATGACAAGTGGAGCTTGCCAAAATCAGGATAAACACGGGCTTTTAAGTGCTTCCAGCCTTCTTCTCACTTGATCTTCACCCAATTCTCTCGTAATGTAGCCATGAAATTTGTAGTAAGACCTGGGCCCAACATATCAAGGCTAATACAGAGTCTCATTTTTTTTTAGTTTGAGCTCTACTCAAGACTTAGCAGTTTAAAGCTTGACCATATTGGAATCAAAATTACGTTAAGCTATTAACTAAAATAACATTATTTTATTTTTTTCAGTTTAAGTTATTCGGGTTAAGTAAAATAACATTATTAAGATATGTAATGGTTTAGTCTCTAATTCTTTGAAATAATCAAAATAGGGTTATAAGAAATATTACAATTATATATATATGGAATGACTTCATTCTTTTTTGTTCTTGACTTGAATTGCTTTAAAGCTCTTTGTAAAGAAAGACATTTTCTTTGTTTTTTTTACCATATATAACTAATCTTTGCCGTGTATGCCAACTAAAAATGTAACTAATTAATATTATATAATGTATTAGTATTCATATTTAAAAAATTGATGCTTTAATTATTTGTCCTAACGGTTAAAAGCTTCTTTATTTTCTAACTCATTATAAATGGTTAATTATTATAAATCATCATCTTTATAGTTATATCCATATTATCTTCTTAAGATACCATGCATTTAATAAAGGATACAAGGAAATGAAAAGTTGTAATTAAAAACTAAGTCCAATTTTAAGCAACTTTTATTTCACTAAACCTGAAATTTTATAAGTAATAACAGAATTTTTAATAAGTCCAATATCAAGTTTAACTTAAGTGTATATACATATTTTGTAAAGCTATAATTATAAAATTTTACATACTTTGGACTTGCAAAGCAAGTTATATACGTATTTATAATTGGACCTTGAACTAATTCCTTTTTTCTTAATAGGACTTTTTATATTTTCCTATACCTTTCTTTAGTAAAGTAGAATAACAACTCCATTGAATATTTTTATCTAATACTTGATCCCTTTTCTATCTAAAACATCCGAAAATTTCAAAAATAATAAATATTTGGTTTCTATATCAAAAGATACCTTAATGAATAAACATGCATTGATGCCTTCCTCTAATGATGATCCATCTACGTAGGCAATTCACGTTTGTGGTTATTCCTATTATTCCTCGACAACTCTTTTATTATTAATTAAAGTCTCCCCTACAATACATCTCTCCTTACTAATAACATATAACCTTCCAATGTTATAAATCAAAATAAAAAATTGGCAATTTATAACTTACTCTAGAAATAAAACCACAACAATGGAACCAGTCATGGGTGTCACTGGCATTAGTTTGGCTGGGTGCCAGTGATGGGTGGACGGGACTGGCACAAGTCACACCCGACAGGAGGGGATGGGTGTGCACTGGGTGTGACTAGGTCACAGTGCACGCCCGTCCACTAGTGCCACTCACGAGTCTGACTAGCATCAGTCACACCCTAACTCAATCTAACGCACACCTCTCCCCTCCCCCTGCTTTCTAACTCTAACGCACACCTCTCCCCTCCCCCTACTTTCTAACGCAATCTAACGCACACAACCTCCCTCCTAGAATAACCTCTTCGTTGTCACTACGCAAGTGCCACCATAAGACTTTGCTGCCCCGTCCACCAAACTAAGTTACTAGGAGCACAAACGCGGCCTCGACCTACTCAACCAGTTATGCCTCTAAGAACAAAACAACCAAGAGCTCCCTCTTCTTCACCATAAGAGCCCACTTTAGGTATTCCGTGCCTCTTATTTGAAAGTATAGAGCATCAACAAAGGTATGCTATTATTAAGAATTGTATAATTATTCCGAATAGATTTGTAGATTCTCAAGAACTTATTGAATTAGGAATATTTGATCGAGTGCACGAGTTACTCCAAAATATAGGTTGAAATTTTTTTCTAAATTTAGAAAAAAATTTATACGTAGAATTGACATTAGAATTGCTAACCACTTTAGAATTAGTACAGAAAATTGGGTTAAGTCTTAAATTTCAATTATGAATGCATATTATTAGATATATTTAACAATAGTTAATGATATTTTTGGCTCTCTAAATACTGCTTTCTATGAATATCCTGATGAATTTATGCCTACCCGGTTTTGGTCACAATTGACCAATTCTAACAAAGTGTTTTCCATTAGTCGATCTAAAGCATCTATTATAGTGGACCCTGCCCTTTGTTATCTCCATTGATTTATAAGTTTTTAAATATTCAGTAGAGGAGATAGCAATGGAGCAGTTTCTAAAAGTGACTTATTTGTTTTGTGGTGCATGGTACATGTGAGGCCCTTTAATGCGGGTAGTTGGTTGAGTCAGCATTTACATGAAGTGGCTCAATATAGTGGAGGAAAAATAGTTGTTAGGGCATTTATGACCCAAATTGTAGAACATCTCGGCTTGCCAACTAAGAGAACACCCATACCGATGGAGCTAGTTTCAGGAAACTTGACTTTGGACATGAAATCTTTGGTCTCAATGAAGGTTATCAAGCGGCAAGGCGATCACTATGTTCTTATCCATGATAAGATGAGGGAAGGTTGGAGCAGTAAGTGAACTCAAGTTGCAAAAGTGGAAACTTCATAAGAAGATGATGTTCCGCCTCCCTAATCCCAACCCCAACCCCATCATATGCAACAGACATCTTCATATGGTTCTATGGAGTATCAATCACTAACAAATCAATTGAAAGCATTTGAGTGGTGAACAAATGACAGGATACAGAACATTAAAGCTAGTGTGGCAGAGATTCGAACATTCATGGACAATTTGAATGCTCACTTCATACAGCCTCCACCCCCATCTTAGTATCATGTTTCTAACCTTTCCCTTTTTATTGGTTGTTGTTTTAATTTCTTTTTGTTTTCATCTTTGTCCTTCCTTTCGTTCTTTTGCGTCTTAGATCACCCTTTCATTTTCTGATCACATCAAGGGTTGCATGAGTAATAGTTTAGAAGAAAAGAAAAAATGATTATTTGTGTGTTGCGAGTTTGTTTTCCCATTTAGTATTTGGATATGCATGATTATTAAATTAACTTAATATGGATTAGAAATGCATAATATGAGTGAATGAGTATACTTGCATGCCTAGGCTAATTGACTTAGATTTCAGTTAAAAGGACATTGGCTTATTGTGATAAATGAATGACACCTTTCATTTAGTAAGATTTTGAGCCTTTTTCAAATATTAAACACCAAATTATGTAATTCTTTGTCCAGAGTGTTCTTTCATGATTAAGGAACTCCAGAACTTGCTTGCAGATATGAGTTCAGATCACACAATCTTATGTAAATATTAAAATGATGAAGGCAATTAGGATTTAGCCCTTTAGCTTAAAAGGCCAACATAATCCTACCTCTAGTAAAACCGTTTTGAGCTTAACATGACACCTTTTCTTTCTTTAAACCCAAATATCAGCCTTGACCTTGATTATTTATCGTCTTCGTTGTACCTACCATAAAGCAAGTTGTGCATTTGCAAGAATATAATTGAGTTTATGGATTAAGTGTGGGGAATCATAACGTATAGTTCAGTATAGTATTAGGGATGGGTATGGTTGTGGAGATTTTCACTTCTCCTTTATATTTCTCTTCTCTTGATTTCCTTGTTTTATAATCATAAATACGAAAAAAATGACAGATATAGTGAAAATAAGAATGAAAAAATGGAAAAGAAAGAAAATTGAAGAAAAAAGAAAAGGAAGGAAGAGAAGATGAGCAGAAAATGAAAAGAATAGGAGAGAGAATACGTGCTGAATTTGTTAAGTGAGAGGAAAGAAATGTGTGCTTTATGGTCATTCTTTTTTCTATGTTTAAATGCTCAATTTGTGTTGTAGTTTTAACCTATATTTTCCCTTTTTCCTACCCTTATCTTAGCTCTGTTACAACCTCAAAAAAGACCTTTGGATTGATGCTTATGTTTGATATGAGTGGTGAAAATTGGATTGGTAAGCAAGCTTATGGTAGATGTCTTACATGAAAGGAACGATGAGTGAATACATATCCTACCTTTAAATGCTTGAGAGGCTGAAAAGTTGAGTGAGTATCTATCACACTTGTTTGATGGTTCTTTTAATTAAAGTGCTTCTTGATTTTGGCTAACTATGCAAATAATAACTTGTTCATAGAGTATTATGACTTTCTAATTTTTAGGTTGTGTTTGTTGAAATGATCGATCATATCTTTTACTATTAGTTGGGAAATTTGTTGTCTATTGTCTAATGTTTTTTGTTTTGCTTTGCTTCAGTAAAATGGTAAGGAATGTTGCAAAAATTATTGTTTATGTTAGGCCCAGGTCTCAGTACATAAATCATGGCTACATTACTAGAGGATTGGGTGAAGATCAAGTAAGAAGAAGGCTAGAAGCACTTAAAAGCCCGTGTTTATCCTAATTTTGGCAAGTTCCACCTGTCACCTCATGTATAAGCATGATCGTGCACTCCTATAAGTGAGGTGTTCAGTCACAATCGCGCTAATGAACAATCGTGCACCCCTAATAAATGACGGGTTCTGTCATAATTGTGTTAGTGCACGATCATGCATCCCGAGTAAAGGGTTCTGTCACTCAAATTTGTAAAAATCATTTCTCTCAATTTTGATGCTTAAAAATTACAAACTTTATATCATTGGAAAGATAAGAAGATAAGCTATAACTTTTATGAAACTTTGTCTGATTCAGCCTGCATCAATACAGTTTAACTATTGAAATTAGGGAACAATTTCTGTCAGGGATGGGTTAATTCATGCACGGCCGTGCATGTTGACTTGCACGGCAAGTTAAGTCATGGTCATGACTTTTTAGGAATTTCAACAAAAATTCCTGAATTTCAAACCCATCATTACTTAACATTTTTTCGCTTAATGAATTATATTGCAGTAACATATTACTTAAACATTTTTGCAGTTAATGAATTATATTGTATTAACATATAAGCAACATATGAGAATTATTTTCTGAACAACTTGCAGTAAATGTCACAAGAAGTTATTTTCTGAAAATTTTATAGTAAATTTTTTTACATCAGCAACTAACAATCAATTTTCACCTAAATTTACTTTAGAATCATCTTTTACAAATACAAAATTTTTCAGCATGAAGACAATAACCATATTTCTCTTAGGAAATACCAACTCCTAAATTATTTACTTCTCCTAAATTTTCAAAACCAAATGCTTGTTATGCCTGTAAATCAACATGCATTTTAATTAATAAATAAAATTATGAACATGTAATGCAATTATTAATAAAAATTAAAATTAAGACAAAATTTTTTTTCGAATTACCATAAGTAAATCAATCATGTGCATTGAAGGTGGGATAACAATACTAATAACATCAATGACCTAACATGATAAATCATTCAAAGATTAATAACTTATTACAAAAAGAAAATATTACAAATAATATAAAAAGAAAACATTACTAATAATACCAGAGAATTTGTTACATAATGATGATGAGTGTATAGCATAGTTGAGTTATCTATATGAACACCAATTGGCTGCATTTCGTAATTGTCAATACAAATTTGAATTTAGTAAGAGATTATACCTAAAAGAAAATATTACAGATAGAACCTGAGAATGTGGTACACATTCTTTATGATTGTAAACCATACTTGTAAAATCCATCGAAATAGAAAGTGGCTGCATTTGCTATTTCTCATAATAAATAAAAGGAAAATTTGATCAAAACAAATATCATAACACATGCAGAAATTATTAATTACTAAATGCTAACCTGATCTTGATGTAATATGGGATCTTGTATGTTAGAGATAATCTGAGAATCCTGAATAGAGTAGTTTAAGCAAAAATTACTTAAAATTATTAGTATATAAATTATATACATTAAAGCTTTGAAAACAAATATATATACATTAAAGTAGTAATGCAGGTAAAGGTAAGGTGAGATATATTTGGGTCAAGTAGTATCAAAGTCATTAAAGCTAGTGAAACAGAATTAACACTCAATGTAATATGAAGTGCAAAAACCAATATTCACTCACAATTGTGTACATCAACCATGATGAATGCCAAAAACCATGTTTCCTAGCTTAAAGTCATGGTCTCACACCACAAACCACTTGAAGCATAACTAATTAGAAGGAACACTCATAAAAATCGATGATATCAATACATTGAAATTATAAGGAGTGATCTTTCAAAACAACATCTACCTTATATTCAACATACTCAAATCACCAATTCAATGCAACTTTAGGAGGAAAAACTATTCATAGATAACTTTTCGACACATATGTATTTCCTCCTTAATAATTTTATTTAAACATATATTTTTATTTTTCTTTTTCTCTGTTTTTTTTCTTCTTTTAACATTGAAAGAAACTACATCTACATGCAAATTTCAATGATAAGACATAAAATGACATCCCAACAATTATAATAATCCTACATATATGCATACCTTCACACCTAGAATTTTGTACATCCACAAGCTTAATAATTAACATATACTTCACTAGCTTTAAGGCTTAAGTGAGACATTTGGTCGCATGTAATTTGGTTAATATAAAAAGAAAGGATAATAAAGCTTAAGGGGGGCTTTTCAAAAGGAAAATCATATAATGGGTAGGCTATTTGGCTAATAAAGTTCAGGAAAACAAATAATGCTTCATCATTTTCATGTTAATGCAAGTGATAAAAATATGGTCTTGAATAGAAAATCAAAGCAAAGTTAGGATGTACATGTCATGAAGGTCACATAAACAAAAGACAATGAGACTGATAAAGATGTGTCAATTTATAAAGGCTCAAAATCTCACTGGCTTTGTCTACTACTAATCACTACCCTTCTAAAGATAATGCACATTGACTAATCACAAGAGAAAAATTACACGTTAAAGTTTCCATAGATTTCTTTAGGCAATTCATTCTCTAATTATGACTATAATGCGAGAACCAATAAAAAACAAGAAAAATGTTTGCTTTATTTTCTCTCATTTTGATTGAAAACTTAAAACAAACAAGAAACAAACCAATATAGAAACACGTATGTATATCCTAACTAGTGTGAAAAAGTAAGGGAAAAGAAATTTACTTCCCTTAGGTTGCCTCCCAAAAAAAGCCTTTGTTTAGATTAGCTGGCTCAACTCCATACTTTCCTCATGAGACAAAATTATGATCATCGAGTGTCACAGTTTGAGCTTCCTTCATACGAGGTTCAGGATAGGGTCTCAGTTGACGACCTCTCATATTCAACATATGCCTTATCTTCAAAATCTCTATTGAGTCAATGCACTATGGAAATATCTCAAATGCCTCTTCACTCTTTTCTTCCTCATCCAATTTCTACAATCTGCTATATAAAAGTGAAGGGTTAGTGTTAACAATAATCACAGACTCAGTACTCAACTTCGCTCTAAAAGATATGTGTTTTTTTACTTCGAGATCCTTCTCCACTTTTTCAACAAAAGCAATTCCTTGAGTCATTATCTCAAGATTCTCAAGCTCCTCTTTACTCTGTAAGGTCTTCATGCTAATGTCCCTAGACACACCTCAGGTTAAGATGGTTGCTTCTCTTCGCTTTGTGATTCCAGGCAGTTGAGAGCTTTTGCCATATGACCCATCTGGTTTAATACGTTCTGGATCCTAGACACCATATTTGATTGGACTTGTCTCATTTCCTATTGGAACTATTGTATAATTTGTTAAATAATTTGTTGAAATTGAATATTGTTAACAGTCATAATATTAAGCAAGTCTTCTAGAGATTTAACTGAGTCCTAATAACAAGATTCTAGCCTATACGAGAATTGATGTTCAACCTACAAACCATTACAAAAATAATTTTGCTAATTATCCAATCCATAACTAAAATTTTTATGATCACTCCAAATATGGTTATAGGATTGAGAATATGGGTTATGAAAGTAATTACTTCCACCCATACTTTTCAACACACAAACACTAATAAAAGTGAAAAGATAAAGAAATAACTAAAAGGAAACTGATTACAAACAAATATGTACAAAGCACCAATTAAAATTAAGAACAAAAACTATGGCACCGTATTGCCCGACAATGGTGCCAAAATTGACATTAGACTAAGCAAAATAAACTAGACTTACTATTATTGCAGTGGTGAGTCTAGGTCGATTCCACAGAAAGTTTTTAGTTAGCTTTTAAAGTGAAATTAATCGATGTTTAGGTTTTTTTTTTTTTGGGGGGGGGGCGCATTTGGTTTGTTTTAAAATAAGAAAATAAAACAAAACTAAATAATAAAAGAAAATTAAAGAAAATAGGCAAAAATGATGAAAGTGGTGAATTCTTTAGGAGTTCGGTTCTTTAGTTCAATCTCAGTCTGTACCCTAATTAAACATATTTTATTGAATTGTTGCACTTTTACCTATCCTTGAACCATTAATCGTAGGTTAATAATAAGCTCTATTAACCTAAGTTTTCCCTTAGGTTATGTTTAATTAAGATATGATCGTTAATTAAACCTAACTACCAAATAACCTAGGATATGATCCTAGATTCAGTTGGCTAGTCGCATTACAAATTAAGAAAATCGATTAATATAAGCAACAAACACATACACGCAGGTCATTCAACCTAATTTATGTTATCCCTAATAAATATGAACCATTATTTAGTACAAATGTATCTCAAATATAACAACTACAAATTATATTGAAATTCTAGCTTTGGGTTCATACACAAATAATCTAACTATACCATAATACAATCATTCATACATAAAATCCAAATCCATATGCATAGGATAATACAATCAATCTATAAAAGAGAAAGAAACAACAAATACAAGGAAAGAATGCTTAACTGGGTTGTCAATATTGATTTCACCTCTAAACCAACGTTAAAAAGCTACCCTTCCATGGGTGTCTCACAGTTGAGAGCTTTTATTACCCTTTTCATTCTTTCCTGAAGCTTCACTCTTTTCTGAGATGAAAAAACTAAAAACTTTCATAACCTTCTCCGTCACACGTTCTCTTAGTTTTATATTAAAAAGCTAGGTTAAATGGGTAAAGTGGCATTGTCCCAACCTGTGACTTAGTGTGTCATGGGTGTGACACACCACGTACCACTCACACCCATGATACACCACTCACCACTCACACCTGTGACACACTATGGCATGGGTGTGAGAGTGGTCTCACGCCCATATCATACATTGCACGTCCGTGAGACATGCTCATAACTATGCAATGTCACCAATTGGTCTTGAAATCTCATGCTTTCTTCTTTTTTGTATTTTCAATATATATCTCATCTGTCTTGGGATCTTCTTGTCTTCTCTTGCTTTTAATCTTCTAATTCTTGCTTCATGAAGACAAGTGAGTGTGAATCTTTGGAAAGTGGCTCAAATATAGTGCTTTCGATATACTTTAGCTCTTTCACTTCTGAATTGTACCTAAAACCATATATGAACTAAAGTAAGTATCTTAAGCATTTTGATAGCAATACTCACTAAGTTATATGGAATAAATTCATAATCAATTAAGCACATATCAAATATGTTATCTTGATGCAAGGGAGTTTGCCCATTTCTACTGAAACTGATACTACCAACAGAGAGGTAATCACCCTTAGAAGTGAAGAAGAGCTTCTTAAAGAAGAAGATAAAGAAACCTCCATCCAAAAAGAGAAAGTAGAGGAATGGCAGAAGATAACTGAAGAAGATGAGTTAAAAGCCTTTGTCCAAGAAGAAAAAGAAGAGTGGATAGAGTTGGTTGAGGAAGAACTAGTGGAGGAACCAAGTAAGGGAATTACTAATGAGTTGTTGATAGTGACCTTAAGAATGAAGGGTTCTCACTTCCTTGAAGGAAAACTGTTTAAGTTAGCCGATGATGTAGGGAGTTTCATTATCCCTCATTTTATTAACAGCTTGTCATTTAAAAGGGAATTATTAATTGAAATTGGATTCATTAATTTGATAAATTATGTCATTATTATTATCTTGCAACATGTGGCTTCTTTATAGTCTATGAAACCACTTAGTGGAGAAAAGGGTGGAAGAAAGCTACCGATTATTAATCTAGGATGACGTTAAGTATAAGGGTTACATAATCCACGTTAACGAAGCACTACATAGGAGGCAACCTATGAGTTAGTTTTAACTTTATTTCAATTTTGATATTATCTTTTAATTACTGTCATCTTAGTATAGGATTTTATTTTCTTTTATGATATTTTTTCTTTTTAACCTTTTCTTTTATATTTTGCAAGGATGTTAGTCTCATATTAGATAGATCACAATAAAAAAAATTTCATATTTAGGATAGTACCAATTTAACCCTCTCACTTATTCATAAATGCTTTTTCTCTGTACATTAGGGATAATGTACAACTTTAAGTGTAAGGATGAGTCTAATGAATTTTTAATTGATTTCCTTAAGCTTATTATAATATTGATTATAATATTTTATGAATTGATGTTTTAAATTGGTTGAAATCTGTCCATAAATACTATATGTCCTTATTCAATATTGATTTGAATTGGTATGCAAAAGGATGATGGCTAAAATAAAATTAGTTTTCTAAGTCATTCTTTTCATAATCATTCAAATATTCAAGTTGAATGAAATTACATATTATTTACACATATATATACCTAATGTTTTTGGTGAGTTTTTGAGTCTAAAGAGAAAATTTCAAAATTTTTTTAAAGCTCTTGTTATCTTTTATGTGTGTTGCATAGTAGGATAACTCTAAAACTTGCTTTTATAAGCATGTTGAGACCATATTTGTTAAATTAGAAGTATTGATATGATGAAAGCACTTAGATTCACCAACATGCTTTAGCCTATTTCTTTGAAATAACCATATACTAAAATTTTCCTTTAGGAATAACTGAAAGCGCATCGTAACGCTAGTCAAAATAAAATAACCAGACTACTAGTATAGCAGAGGTGAGTCTAGGTCGATCCCATAGAGAACGTATGTAAAGTTATTGAAATGAAATTAATGGATGTTTAGGTTAAGGGGGTTTTTGGATTTTGGAAATAAGAAAATAAAATGAAACTAGAGTAATAAAAAAAATTAAGAAAACATGCCAAAAATGATAAAGGTAGGGAATACAGTAGGGACCCGGTTCTTCGGTTCAATCTTAACCTACACCCTAATTAAGCATATTTCATTGATTTATTGTTCTCAAACCTCTCCTAGTAACTATTAATCGTGGGTTAATAATTACCCGAGTTTTCCCTTAGGTTTTGTTTAATCAAGTTATAATCGTTAATTAAACCTAACCACTAGATAACCTAGGATGTGATCTCTAGATTTAATTAGGCAGTAGCATTACAAATTAGGAAAAACTGATTAATCAAGGCAACAACCACATATGATGTATCATTTAACCTAGGCCATATTATCCCTAATGATTACGAATCATTAGTTGCTACATATGAATTTCATCATAACAATTATAGGTTATATCAAAATTCTAGTAATAGGGTTACAAATAAATAATTCAATAAACGCATTAAAATCATCTTTTCACAATACCCAATTCAATAAATACAAGGTAACATAATCAATTCTTAATGAGAGAAAGAAACAACAAAAATAAAAAAATACATTTATCCTGGGTTGTCAGTGTCAATGTCACCTTGAAACTAGCATCAGGATGTCTAGGCTTCTATGAGTCTCTCCAAAGAAAATGGCTCAACGCCACTCAAATAACCCCAGCCGAAACCCCTGTCAACTCTCTTTTGCCACGTCTCTTTACTCTCTATTCTCTTGGTACTATTATGTTGATGTGACAAATTTATATTGTGGTACACTGCTCCTATACACTTGTGTTTATAACCTATGAACTTCCTTTTAGCATGAACGAAAACGTTTGCATTAAACGCAAACACTAAAATGAAGATGTTGCCTATGTTATACAGGACGTCAGTGTTTGTTGTCATCGTCTAAATTAAATGCAAACACTATCTGTTTGATGTCGCATGTTGACCCCTTGCTTCCTCCTTTGTTGCAGTGTCCTTTCATATTGTTTACTTATCCACCTGCTGGCATTTTATTCATAGACTGTTGTGCTACATTTTCTCCTTTTTATTTGTCTGTGCATTGTTGTCTTATTTCCAACTATTGCATACATCATTTTGGTCATTTGCTACTTCCATGTGTCTAATTTTTGCTTCTTCTTCGACTGCCTTGTCTTCATTAATTAAAGTAATGGTGTGCATGGCCATACAAAAAATTAAATTCACATACACTTTGCGTGGTCCATGCACAACAACCTTAAGCAACTATAATTTATTTATGTATCTATTTTTCTTGTCTTTTTTTTGCTCTATGAAGAAAAATGAGTATTAGCCTTTGAAAAATGTTCCAATTATCGTGCTTTTGAACCATTTTAATTTCTTTGCTTCCAAATTGTACCTAAAATCATATATAAATTAAAGTGAGTATCTTAAGCATTTTTGTATCATTAATCGCTAAGTGTAAATGAATAAATGTATCAATAATTAAACACATATAAATTTTCCCCACACTTAGCTTTTGACCGTCCTCGAGCAAAACATTCAAATTAATCTCAAAGACCCAAAGCAATTAATCAATTCTCACGTGTTCCAATAATATATAATCATAACCAAAGATGAATGACTTTCAGAAATCATAGCAATAAGTCAACATTCCAAGCTTGTACTCATAATTAATCAACATTCATCATCTTCAAAAACTGATCAATCTAATGGTAGATTAGGAAAATGTGTTTAACTAAAATATATCCACGGGTAGACTCAACACCATTCATGATCATGACAATCCACAACTTTGCATATCATTTTATTTCTCCACCACTAATGTTCATATGCAAAATCATGAATCAAAGTACTTTTAAAGGTTGTAATGTGTCGTAAATGTAAGGTGAGATATGTTTGGGTCAAGTAGCATGAAAGCCATCAAAGCTATTGAAACAAAGCAACTCTCAATATGACATCAAGTGCATAAGTTAACACTTATCAAAAACTAGCTACCGTCAGCTACGACGAATGCAACATTCATATTGCACCACCAAATTCAACTCTCACACACAAACCATATGAAGCATATACCAATTTGAAGGAATCACTCATACAATTGATGACAATACATTGAAACCACAAAAAGTTAACCTTCTAAGCCAATATCTATCTCATATTTAACATACGCAGATAACACATTCATTATAACTCTAGGATGATGAATTAATTATGAATAACTTAGCAAACTCATATGCTTCATTCTTTCACTTTTTCTTCTTTCTTTCTTTTTCATTTTCTTTTCATTTCTCTTTTTTTTTCTTTTGCTTTTATCTTTTCTTTATTTCTTTTCCTTATAAAAATTAAAACAAACTACATCAACATGGGAATTTCACTGATAAGACACAACAAAACATACTAACATTAACGCACCCACACATATGTACACCCCCATACTTACACTTTCGTACATCCACAAATACACCAATAATAAATGTTTCACTAGCTTTATGGTTTGGGTAGGACATTTGGTTAAGTATAAAACATATAATATGGTTGATACAAAAAGAAAGGTTAATAAGGCTTAAAGGGGTCTTATCAAAAAGGAAAATCATATAATGGGTAAGCTATTTAGTTAATGTAGTTCAGAAAAGCAAAGAATGCCTGATTATCCATGTTAATGTTTGTGATACAAATGTGGTCTTGAATAGAAATTCAAGGCGAAATCAAGATGTACATGTCATGTCATGAAGGTCATACATTATCAAAAGACAATGAGACTGATATAAATGTGTCAGTAAAATAAGGTTCAAAATCTCACTAGTTTTGTCTACCATTAGTTAATACTCTTCTAAGCATAATGCATATCGACCAATCACAAGAGTAGAAATACATGTTAATATTGCTATCAAATTCTCTAGTCAACTCATTCTCTAATCATGACTATATGGTCTTGAAGCAATAGAAGATGAGAAAATGTTTGTTTCATTTGTTTTATTCTTTTCCCAGTTTGATTGAAAACTTAAAAATAAACAAGAAACAAACTAACATAAGACACATGCAAATAAAAAGTAATGAGGAAATGTAAAGAAAAGAAATTTACTTCCCTTAGGTTGCCTCCCAAGAAGGGTCTTTGTTTAGGGTCGCTGGCTCGACTCCATGTTTCCTCCTCACGTGAAAAAATTAAGATTTTTAGCTGTCACATGCGGCTCCTCCACGTGAGGTTCTTTAGGATAGGGTCTCAGTAAATGATCCGTCATATTCAGCATCTTCCTTATCCTCTGACTTTCAATCTTGACTGAGTCCATGCAATCTGGAAAGATCTCAAATGTCTCTTCACCTTTTTCTTCCAAATTTAATTCCCCCAATATGCTATTTAAAGGTGAAGAGTCATTTTCAACAATAAAATGGAACTCGATACTTACCTCTGAGCTAAAAGATATGTCTTTTTCAGCTTCCAGCTCCTGCTCTTCTTCTTCTACATAAGCAACTCCTTGAGTAATGATCTTAAAATTCTCAAGCTCCTTATCACTTTGTAAAGTTTCTGCATAAATGTCTACTGGGTACACCTCGAGTTGATACAACAACTCTTTTCTTTTTGGTTCCATATGACTAATATCTCCACATCGAGGCAATGCATTTTCTGGAATTGCGGAGTATCCTATCAGATTTGCTATACACCTTGCTAAAACAAATACTACATATTGTTGGAACTGCTGCATATTATGCTGAATTTGAAGATTGTTAATAGCCATAATATTAAGCAATTCTTCTAGAGATGTACCTAAGTCATATTAGCTCTCTGAATCTTGGCAACCAGACTAAGATTGCCTTTCATCCTATTGGGTATGCTGTATACTCTCCTGAAGTTGCTACATACCTTGCTGAAATTGAAGATTGTTAGCATTAAAGGTCTTGATATAGTAGTCCAGAGATATACCTGAATCATGATAAGAAACTTCTCGTCTATATGAGAATTATTATGCATCCTACAAACCATTATAGAAGTAACTTTGTTGATTATCCCATCCATAACTAAAGTTAGGTTGATCAGTCCAATATTGGTTATAGGATTAAGAGTAAGAGTTAAAGAAAAAATTACTTCCATACACGAATTCTTTTAAAAAATATTTATCACAAACTCAAAATAGAAAAATGAAAAGATCACGATATAACTGACAAGAAACCAATTATGAATAAATATATACAAAAAACTAATTAAAATTATAAACAAAAACTAAAACACCTCACTCCCCAACAACGACGCTAAAATTGACAACACCTCTAATTAGGTTGTTTCATGTGTGTAAGTTTTAATTAATTAACCTTGATAATCCACAACTGTACGGGTCGTTCACGTAGTACCTAAGGTATCGATCTCATGAGGAGGGATAATCTAATCCTAAAATCTTAGGTCAAAATAAATCACATAAATTTAAAATGTAACGAAACTAAATCACGAAAATATTAATAATCTAATAGTTGCAACGCACACTCAAGAATCAACTTAAGGAGATACCAATTGAGAGAAAGGAAATTTACCTATCTTTAATGCTAACCTGATCGATTATGAATCACTGGATTATTGGTTGTAGATGATCCTAAGGTTGATTACTCTCTCGCGAGTTATAACTATTAACCCTAATTTATAAACTCTAATCTTATTATGGAAGTTGCAACTTCTCAGTCAACATCCTATCAAAAACCTTAGTTAGATCTGAAGTTGTTTAATAAACTATCAGAAACCTATACAAGATCTCTCTTCGCACAATTTACCGATTTGATTTAATTCTTGTTCTATTAAATCATCTAACTCTCGTTAGCCCAATTTAATTATTTTTTATTCGATTTACCTTCTCTATTTATCACTGAATTATGAAATTGTAGAATTAAATCACAATAAATCTAGTAAAATGTAAACAATCAAATTTCATTAAATCAAAGATAAAACCTTAAAGGTGAGTTTAGAACATCATCAACATCCAAAAATCTTATCATCAACTATTATTCCAATTCTATACAATAGTAAAATTTAAAATAAAAGGAAATACGAAATTGAACAGATGAAGAGAGGCAGCGACGTTGGGAAACTCCTGATCTAGGAAATACATTGATTGGACTTCTTCTCCACTTCTCTCTTTCTCTATCTCTCGATAATTCACTCTAATGGTTAATGCAAAAACTCTTTTCTTTTTGTTCTTCTTATTCTATTTATGTTCTTTAGTGTTTAGGGTTGAAATAGAGTTTTTTGGCGGTCCGAAAGGTCCTAAAAATCCATTGAAATGTGAAGTTTAGGAGTGGCTCCGTGTCTACCTGATACAGGCCACGATCGTGGCCTACATCTATGCCTTTTGTCACAATTAGGTCGTTGTTTCGATCTGAAAGTCTTTTGAACCTCCTTCGTTCTTTGATATTGACCCTAAAACACTAGCAACCTCATCAAGGTACCTAAAAAATATAATATTTAATCTCTAAAGCTTTTACTAACCTATAAAACACTTAAAACACAAATAATTTGGCCTTAAAACACTTTGTTTTAGTTAAAAGAAAAGGAGAAGAAAGGAGAAGGAGGAGGAGAAGAAGAAGAATTCGGCTATCACCCAAATTTCACCATTTTTTTCATTCTCCAACCCAAAACAAGGTTTTCTAAGTTAATTTGGGATCAAGGAACTCAAATCTATCATTATATTTGAGAAATTTTCAAAGGATTTTAAGATAGCACTAAAGAAAAGTTTAGGTAAATTTTGTCTTATCTCTCTCTACATTATGATTTTGAGTTTGGTGTTAAGATATGTTTTTCTCCATACTTGACTATTCATGATACATGGTTTATATGAATGAAATGGGTCATGGAGAAGCTTCCTTAAGCCAAAACCAAATTTCCCTATCTTTGGTGAAAGTTTGTGAAAATTTGAATATCTTTTCAAATTGATGGTTTAAATGAACTCTAGGATGTTAATTGTGTATATATAATGTGAATAGATTATGAAAAATGAGGGAGATTTCCATTGGAAGGAGGCTTTCAATTTTATGCCTTTAAGTGTTTGATAACAATTCTAAGTGAACTTGGCTTAGGATTTAAGGAATTTGATGGTGTTCATTAGAAAGAGGCTTTCATGTTTACTTAGAGTAAACTTGAATTTTTGCTTAGATTGATGAGTAGTGGCTTAATGTGCTTGGATAAAAATGTGCTTAATTATACTTTGAAATGTTTAAGTATTGGATCAAAGTCATTAAATGCCTTAGAAAATGCAAAAGAAAGCTTATGTGAATAATAAGGGAAGTAACCATGTGAGAAGCTTCATGTCCAAATCCTATAGCTTAAAAATTGTGATATTGTGTTTTATACACTTATGTGATGGTGTATAAATATGAGATATATGTTTGAGTAGTAAATATATTGCATTTATATGTATAAAGGCTCGGGAGTTAGTGAATCAAGGAGCTCATCCCAAGGACTGTTGAAGTCAAGGAGTGTACACCTTCTTTTGAGGTGAGTTGGGAAAAACATATCTCTCAAATGGGATTAGGACATCCCAAGACATGAATGATAACGTGTAGTGAATTTTGAACATAGGTAATTCATAGTAGAATTAATTCTCAAATAGATGCTAGTATACTTATGTATTTATTAAATGACATTGTTTTGAATAACTATTTGCACTTAGAGTGAAATTGATGTTTTTATTTTTTATTTTGAGGAATGGTATTGTTTTCAACAAACCTACAATTGAAGTGCAAGGGACAATGTTTTATTTTCTAAAACTACATTTTTGAGTAACTTTGCACTTGGAGTGCAAAAGATGACTTTTACTGCATGAAATAATGTTTTCGAACTTATATATACATAACCGAGTCATGTATGATGCGTGTATTTGTTTTCTTCTGGCTTAGAGCCATGACAAGGTTCCATTTTATCGGTTGGACCGATAAATAAAGGCATGGTAACTTACTTGACTTTTTTGTATTTTATATTTGTATAAGGATTTTTTGTGATTGGTGGGGAAACGATTAGCCAATCATGTGCTGGGAATACAGATTAAGCGACCCCCATACCCTTGACGCTGGTACATAAAAGTCGAGTCCTTGTGAGGACAGCATTCTACATTACTCGCAGGTGATTGCACACCTAAAGGTCTGCTCACCGATTAGGTTATCACCTAGGGTTATGATGCTCTTATCGACCATAGTCTGAACTCACAACAGATGAAAGTCGAGTCAACACTGGGACCGGCGGGTGTGCACACTAGTTTGGCCGACTAGAGGTGACACACATAATTGTTTTGGCTTGTTATGAGATTTGGCTTCCTAACGAGATTTGATTTTTACATGTGATGCATTTCTGCTCATGTGTACTGAAACTGGAACCTATGTTCACTGAATGAGTGATTAATAGGTTAGGCCTATATAGTTCCTAACCAGTATGGCATGAGTCACAGACTAGGTCTATGTATGTCTATGTCATGTATATTCACTTCATAGGTGGTTATATGCATGTTAGATGTGTAAAATTATCCTTAGTCTATTTAGATCGTTTTGTTTGTACCGAGTTTTGTTTGTCATATATTCCTTTTTCTTGCTCACTGAGTACATAGTGTACTCACTCCCTCTTCTTTCCAACCATGCAGGTTAATTTAGTGAGTTCGAAGTTTTGAGTGGATTGTGCGATCTTTTGACATTTTTAGGGTATCACTGTACGTGGGTAGTCTCTGTTTTGTACTTATATTATATAGTGGCATATAATTATGTTGATATGCTTTATAATTTTGTAAATTAACTCTTGAGTATCTTATGGTTTGTAAATGACCTTAAACGTGAACCTTTTTTGTTGTCCAAATATTTTTTAAAAGATATTCAGTTAACCTTGCATAATTAGGTTAAGGGTACTATAAGCATCTTCAGCCTGGGTATACGACGGCTTTCATATGCCCGATGTGGTTCCAGGTCATAATAATTAAATTGGTATTAGAGCAGGGTTTTTATATTTTCAAAAGTGTTATTACTGTTTTCAAAAGATTCATGAGCCTTAAGAGTTAAGTCTGGGTGTTGACAGTCTTTGATCGAGAAGTTGAGTCTTGGATCGTTAAGTTAACATCCTTAATAGTCGGATGATTTTGACCTCGGTGAAAGTACTTGTCGACATTCCTTGGGGTATGAGGGACATCAGATAAGATAGGCTTAGTCTAATCAATTTTATTAAATAATGTCTCTTTTTCTTTGATTTTATAGTAATAGCAAGGTTAGGCGAGGAAGGGGAAGACATCGCAAGGCTGGACCTTTGCGACCCGAGCTAAGGGAACATAATGCTGAAGTAGTCATAGAACCGGTGGTTACTAATGTGTAGTGTTATAAGGTGTTATGTGTTCTCTCGGTAAAGACGTTAGAGTTTTGATCGACACTAGTGTGCAAAGGTCTTTTGTTCATGTGACTTTCACCGAGAACATTAGTCGTCCCCTAAAGCTGTTAGATCCCAATCTCATTATAGTCACTCCTCTTGGAGAGCAAGTGGCTCGTGATGAAGCATATGTGGCTTGTGAGGTAAAGATTGGTGATGCTGTGTTAGAGGCAGATATTATTCCCCTCGATCACCAAGATTTCGAAGTAATATTGGGGATTGACTGGTTAGAGAGGCATTAAGCCAGGGTTGATTGTTATAAGAAAGAGGTGGAGTTTGACACTCAGGGTGGAATCCAGATTAAATTTACTAGTGATCGACGGGTGTTTTCGAGTTGTTTAATATCAGTCGTCAAGGTTAAGAAACTGATTCATCAGGGATGCCAGGCATACCTCACACATGTGATTGATACTTCAAGACAGAGGGTCAAACTTAGAGATGTCCCTATTATCTGTGAGTTCCCTAATGTCTTCTCAGAGGAGTTACCTAAATTGCCACCTGATCGAGAGTTTGATTTTATTGTTGACTTGTTCCCAGGGACAACAACGATTTTTATTGTTGACTTGGTCCTGGGGATAACACCGATATCTATACCGCCATATTGTATGGCACCAGCGAAATTGAAAAAGCTAAAGGTTCAGTTGCAAGAGTTATTGGACTAAGGCTTCATTAGACCAAGTCATTCATCGTGGAGAGCACCAGTATTGTTTGTCAAGAAGAAGGATGAGACTCTCTGCTTATGTGTTGATTATCGGCAGTTAAACAGGGTTACCATCAAAAATAATATCCACTCCTTAGGATCAATGACTTGATTGGTCAGTTGAGATGAGTATTCTCAAATATAGATCTAAGGTCTAGATACCATCAGTTGAAAATTGCTAAAAGTGATGTGCACAAGATGGCTTTTTGGACGAGGTGTCGTTCATGTCGGCCCCCTAAAATTTCTTTCATTAACTTAAGCATAATAGCTTATGGAATAAATGCATGAGAGGAAATTGAGGGTATTTTCGGTATGTAGCTTA
>JANZXR010000001.1:11039149-11051788 GCA_027575705.1 Erythroxylum echinodendron
GTTTTGCATAAATGGGTTGTGCAGGTCAAGCGTCCGTATTCAGGCGTTCCTAGAATTTGAAAGAAAATGCTAATCTGTAGCGTACTGTGAATAGGCTTAGATTGGTCTCATTCCGTAAATTGTTTGTTTGACTTTTTGGTATTAATTGAATTCTGAATGATTGTGTGAATGTAGTTGTTTATGTTGGTTTCTGGACAGGAGGTCCGATGATTGTGATATTTGATTTGGATATCGAAGTGTTGCTTGTATGTGATCAAGGGTGTAATTATGTTGAAAATTGAAAGAAGGTTTTTATATTATGAAATTAAAAATTGTTTCTCATATAAAAAAATCTAATTGCTCAACTTTTACAAGGCTAACGATGTTCTGTCTTTCTTTTTTCTGACTTCAAAGATTTTCTTTTTTTTATATATACATTAGGTATCTCAGCTTTTGTCGGATTAATCCTAAACTCCTAAAACCCTATCCCCAAAGCTTTAAAAGAGGTAAATCTGGAACTCCAAGGTCCGTCAGGTTCCTACGTAGCCTATACACTTCTACGCACAAGGAGTCGTCACATATTGATTGATTAGCTGCTGATTGATCACTGGCCACCACTAAGCATCAGGTTCCCAGTAGTTTCAACTCCTACACTGCCGCTGGAAGTGAGACGTCTGCAATTGATCCGACCAAGGAGCATTTCTAGGGGGCTAGAGGATTATTAATAGGGAAAAATTTTCTCTCTCCTCCTTTGATGACTCAAACTCAAGACCTCCTATAAAGGAGAGAGTTAAGTGGAGAATTGAAACTCATTAACTACAGTATTCTGTCTTCTTACAGTCTGGCTATAGTGGGATTGACAACACATCGCTTCAATGATATCCTCTAAGTCATCGCTTCAACGATCCACTGTTGCCATCTTTGGGTTTTGCCAATTTGGAGGAATCAACTTCACACTTTAGATGTTTTGGGCGGGATTACAAAGATCCTAGGATTTCTCCAGCCTTTAGGATCAAACCTATGATATCCTTGGTTTCTGACATAAGTTGCAAGTGAAATACCAAATCCATTTTCTTCTTCTTTGCTTCGGACTCTTAGTGAAGCTTTATTCTTTATTTTGATACAGCTGGGTCTATCTTCTTCCTTTTCATTCTCATATTAGTTTCTTTAGCAGATCTGGATAGCTTTTATTAGCTTCTCTAAGTTTTACAGGAATTAAACACATTACTTTTCAAAGTAAGCTACAAAAGATTCAGATCTAGGCTAGCAGTTGAAGATTTTTTCTTTTCGTTTAGATCTTGTTTTCTTGCTCCCAAATCTATGTTAGTTTCTTTTCTCGAATTTTTGTTTTATTTTTAGATCTAATTCTACTTTTTTAAAGGTGATGTTTTATGATAGTTTCTGCTTGACATTTTCCTTTTTCCCAAATTGATCGTCATTTCCTGCTATTTCTAAGTTTGATCCATAGTTTTTTGGGTGATCATGGACATCATGTTTTGGATTGACTTAGTTTTTAGTTGTTATATTGACTTTTCCATCACCTATATGGGATTGAAAAAACACACACACACAATCACAACTACTGGAGGCTTTTTTCTTTTTTCCCTTTTTTTTTATCCTTTTTCATATGACCATGCAACGCCCACTTCTCTTTTACCTTATCATCTGTGAAATTTAATTGAAAATAACTTCTTAAGATCGTCCTAGCTTGATGAAAATAGCCTTTCAAGATTATCCCACTTTGGTTTGCTTACTTGTCTTACTGTACATTCACTTCATTTGGTTGTGGTACATCCTCTCTTTGTTTGGATTTTGGTTTTTTGCTTTCCTCAATTGTTGTTCCTTTTAACTGTTTTGGTTTTCAGTGGTATCATTTGTTTTATTACGGTTAAGTGGAAGGATTTAGGTATTTAGAGTTTTTCAAACCTTACTTTTAAAATCTGTGTTTTCTTCTATTTTCAGTAATTGAAAAATACTAATGGTTACCAAGTAAGTTTTATAAGTATATACGTGATCTTGCAACTTTGGTTGCTTTACAACTCTGATAAAATACTTCCTGAGAAGACTTACATAGTCCATCTTTTCACTTACCATTGTCCATTTTCTTTAGCTTTGCTTGTCTACTTTATTTTTCCTCTAAATTTGCGTTGCAATTTATGGGCTTCTATTTTGCTTCCATCTACATTTTACTATTTTGGTTTCTCCCTATTTCTTGTGTTGTGAGTTCTTTTTTTTTGGGCTACTTTGATGCTTTTATTTTTGGGTTTTCTCCTACTTCAGATGCTTCTTATTGATCTTTTTGTTCTTTGCTTCTCACGTTTAGTTTATTTTTATGATAGTCAACATCTAATGGCTTGATTTTTACTTCTTTTGATAAAACATTTATGATACCACATAATATTAAGAAACTGTAGACTTGCTCTATAGGAATATTCTTAATTGACACCACTTAATAATCTAATATTTGCATTTTTTATCACTTTTGTATTATTTGGATGATCGAGTAATCTTAAAGTCATTTAAGGACTTGTTGCACTTGTCTTCTATAGTTGGTGTTGGGTATTTGGGTAAGAGGGATTGCAGTGACTTCTGATGATATAGCAATGAGTAGTCCTTTAGCGAGTCTTAGGTTTAGGAGAAGAGAAGACGTTGATAAATTGCAGATACGTTCTTGGAACATACAAGGAGGTCATCGAAATTAGAGACAAAGTGAGCCGGAGCTAAAACAAAAGATATCAATGAGTTCAAATTTTTGTATCCAGGGAGTTTGAGGTAATACAATAACGTAGGTATCTTAGTTGTCAAAGAAGTTAGACATCATGTTATAGGGGTAAAGAGGACTAATGATAGGATTTTGTATTTAAAGATTATAGTGAAAAGTTTTATTTTCAATATGGTGTGTGCTTATGTACTCCAAGTAAGGTTGGACGAATAACTTAAGTGTCAATTTTAGGAAGAGCGTGTTGGGATGATTTAGTAAATTCCCCTTGACGAGAAAGTTATTTTCAGAGGAGACTTTAATGGTTTCATCGGGGGAACCTCAGACAGATATTTATGGGATCATAGGGTTTAGGGTACGGAGATATAAATGATAATGGGATTGCTTTATTGGACTTCATGGTAGCATTTAAGTTGGTGATAGCTAACTCATTTTTAAGAAAAACAAGCAGCATTTGATGACTTTTAAAAGTAGAACCACGAATATTCAAATCGACTACTTACTTATAAGGCGGAGAAATTAACCTAGTTGCAAGGATTATAAAGTGATATCTAGCACTTGCTTGTTAGCTTAGCATAGATTATTGGTTATGAATCCTAGAATAAGGGTTGGAGAAATATGAGAAGTCCCTAAAGGTACACTAGAGTCTGATGGTGAAACCTGTAAAGGGATACGATGGAACAATTTAGGAATTGAGTAATATATGGAGAATAATAAAAATTGGAAGAAGATGCTAACTAGATGTGGGAGAAAGTAGCAACTCATTTAAAGAATGTAACTAAAGAAATCTTGGGTATTTCTAAAGGGCCTAAGGTATTAAGATGGAGTTTTGTGATGGAATGAAGATGTCTAAGATAAGGTTATGATCGAGAAGGTTGCTTATAAAGCTCTAGTAGATAATGCCACAAAGGTAAAAAGGGTAGTTAATAGAGAAAGTTACAAATTGGCAAAGAAAGAAATGAAGAAGATAGTATCAAAAGCCAAAAGCAGAGCTTACGAGAAATTATATCAATGATTGGAAACTAAAGATGGAGAAAAGGATATATTTAAGTTAGCAAGGGCTAAGAAACAAAAAGCGAGAGACTTAGATTAAGTTCGTTGTATAAAAGATGAAATAAAGTAGGTGTTTATGACTAAAAATGACATCAAGAAAAAATAACAGATATACTTCTATAGCTTTTTTAATAAAGACAAAGGAAAACATCTCTTTAGGTGACCTTAACATGTTTGATAAGTATTGTAACTTTACTTGTTGATGACAACTCACAAAGGAAGAAAGTAAAAGAGCTTTAAGGGGATGAAGAGTGAAAGGATAGTAAGTTCTAACAAGATACTCATAGAGGTGTAGGACTCTTTTTTCAATTCCATCCGACTCATTTGCATTTTTTTAATCGACTTTTGTTTTGTCAAAACGAAGATGAACAACGCTTAAAATAATATAAAAGGTAACCGTATTATAGTTTCTTCGTTTTAAACATTTCACTATTTTTAATTTTCCAAAAAAAAGAATATCGTACATTTCTTTTGGCATCCTCATATGAACAAATTGAAAAATTCAAACACTTAAAAAAATACATCCACATCATTTTGTGTTCTGTGTGAAATTGAGCAGCTCACAAATTGTAAATCTTCTCCTTCAATTGAGAGACCTAATGAAGCCTTCACAATGATATCAACACATATTTACATAACAATTTCTTTTTCATATTTTCACTGAATTAACCTAAGCAAAAACCTGAAAATAAATAAATAAATGTAGTGTTGCAGGAAGAGCAAGAGAAAGAATGAGGTTTGTACATTCCAAAAATTGAAACCGAAACAAAATAAAGAGTAGGAGGAGTTCTGTAACACTCTGAGGGAATAAAATTTCCAAATCATGGCGTAGAAGACCCTATTAAAGCCACCCATGCATCGTCAAGTGTTGACGTGCGCAACTAAATTGACATCAGTGATTACCATATCATCTATTTAATGACATGATGGACCTAGTTAAGAAAGTTAGTGACATAGACAGGAGTGAAAAAAAAAAAGGATTATCGTTGGAGGACTAGAAAACAATCATAAAAAGTAGAAATGCTGGAATATATAAAAAAACTGACAATAATAAAAAGAGTAAAAATATCGTTATCCCGCATATATATTAAATAATAGGATGGTAACAGCGATGAGTACAGCAGCTCATATCAAAAGCAACAGAATCAACCGATTCCAAAAAGTTTTTTTTTTAATTTAAAAAAGCAATAGAATCAACCTGCTATATACTAGTGAAAGGCTCAACCTTATATCTAATAAGAAAGCTGGCTGCTTGCTCATCCATATGTACCAGTAAAGAATTTTTACTCCGACTTGTAACAGAATGCAACTAATTAACAAGCTGGTCTATAACCGTATAAGCAGAGGACAAACAACAATCTTTGCAAGGTAATACCTTCCTGAAATGATCAAAATTCCCATTGAGATCAAACCGAAGAGGCAACAGTATTGTAAGCAAGGTCAATTTCCTCCTCTGTCATCTCAATTGTTTCATCACTTTCATACCCTTCTGCATCTGTGGAGATGGCACATTTTCTCCTGTCGGTCTCACTTTCATCCATCTTCAGTTTTTTAATCTGGCACTTAGAATCGTCATTTGAACATCTAAGTACAGACTCATACATTTGTTTCAATTCCCTGGCCTGTCTGCAAATGTCATTCTGTAGCAAATTTGGATTATTACGACCATCTACAAGCTTTACCAGCTCCTCAACTGCACGAGGAATGACATTCCACTGCTCTGCCACTTTACGTACATCCTAAGCAAAGTAAACAAGTTTTATATGCAAAATATTGAGAAGGGTTAAAGATCTGCAGAAGTTGCAGAAGGGATTGAAAATGCTCTAGATGAGAATATAACACCTGATTCTGTTCAAGGGAATCTATGGCATCTTGTAAACAAATTATGATCCCCTCCGCAGCTATTTGTTTTATCTCACTTGGGTTTGGCTGTTGAAACAACAAATTAAGATCAGGTTGTGCACATGGTCCTTTCAACTTAGTGAGACTAGCAGTGGGAAAATAATATGCCAAAAAAAAAAATCCGTTATCTTGTCGTCATAAATGATAATCTGCCAGGCATCTTTTCACACTTATCTTTTCCCTTCATTGACTACAGTATTCTATTCATATCCAAGAGCATCTTGTTTCATGTTTTATAAAAGGAATAGATTGCTCAAATACAATAAATTGAAGAAGGATTGACTCATAGGCTTCTATGAGTATTAGTTGAAAACACAGATGATCACAGCAACGAATGTGGAAGTAATTGTCAAAAGTACGAACCAGAAGAGGAAAATGATAAGAAGAGAAAGCTACTACAATTAGGTGAAACTTACCTTTTCATCCTGACTTTCTAACCATGAGATGGTTCGATTAAGATCATCAACAGCCCACTCTTTCACTTTAGAAGGAGAAAAATACACTTTAGCGGGATCAGAAGCTCCACTCTGTTAACATACAAGGCAGCACCAATTATTATGAGCAGGTCAAATGATTGTGGATAAAAATCCTGAGATGTCATTGTAGAGTAAGTTCTCAAATGTGAAAATACACTCAATTGAGAATTTATTTTTTTAAATAACCTTTGTAGAAGTCTTCTTTGAATGTAATATTCTTTCAACTTGTTTCTCTGATTTACTAGACAGCAGGCTTGCTTCTTGATCTGCAACCACCCCTACAATTCAGATATCAAGCAAAAGTTAGTATAATGGTCAATAACACATTCAAGACACCAAAAATGGACAGAACACAAGCAACTGCCCAACTTGATGCATGCATGCTTCATAAGAAAAAAGAATACGTCTTGGTGCTTGGTGTACAGCTGTGCAACTTTCAAGCACAAACATTAAGTATACCAACAAGGGCAAGAGGGCCAGTTAAAATCATCCATCTCCAATAAACATAAAGGAAACAAATAAAAAAGAAGTAAATTTACCAGGCCACTTACTTGCATTTGAAACAGGGGTATCCCTCCATGGCTTGCCAGCATGCATGAGGTAAGGATCAATCTCAACAAGCTTCTTCGTCCTGTAACATTCTGCTATCCAGTCCTGAACAGAATTACCAAACAATAATGGTTTTAAATTACAGAATGCAACAACAATTGCGGCCACAGTATTACAAATGCCATGCCCACAATTGTAATCGCATTGGCAAACAGTGTCACCAGCAGTTCACAACTTAGAATCCTCGCAAGCAATGATAATAAAAAAGCTTAATTTTTTTTGAGGTTTATCGATGTATGTTACCTTGTGGACAATTGATCCAGAAAGAGCCTGCACTTGGCGGAATTTTGGAGTGTTTGAATAGGCTGAAACCAACAGCGTGCAATCGGAGCCCCAGTCGGGTCTGTACTGGGCACCCATTTCAAGAGCCTGAGAGCGTATCGTAGCGCGATCTGGATTAACCAACCCAGACAACACTATCACTACACCTTCCTGCCCAAGTTCAAAACCTAGTTCATTCATCTAGCAAAAGAAAAACAAAAAGAAAAAAATAACAAGAAATACCAAGAGTTTGGAGAAGTGAGGAGTGGAGGAAGAATTGTTGGCTATTATAGAAACGTCTTCTGGGTTCTTCCCGGTGGACTTATCCCGGCCACCTTCCGGAGACATCCACGGGGGAAGATTCCGCCTTCCTCCGCTACCACTAGCCATCGAACCGGAAACTTCCTTGTTTTTTCTTTTACGTCATCATTCAGTTCTTATTGATTATTAATTTATTATTTCTAGGTGGGACACGTGTCGAATGTATAGAGAGGGGTGAGTGATGATCAAAATGGTCTTCAAATTACAAGATCACATCCTTCTTCCATCTCTCTCCCGCTCACTTCCTCTCTTTGAATTATCGAGTGCACACACACACTCTCTCTGACTCTTTTTGTCTCTCTCAGAGTCGGGTCGGGTCGGGTCTGTTGAAAATGTCGGATCCATTGGAGAGATACTCCGGGCTCTCTCTCTTTCACCGGACGTTCACTTCTCTCTCAGTGAAACATCCTCCTCCGCCGTGCGGTTCCGACGACGGTCTCCTCTCTATCCACAATTTCCTCAAATCCCTTGTACTTTCTCTTTCTCTACGCTCCTCTTTTCCTTAGGTTTCAATGACTCTTCAATCGGATTAATTGATAATTATCTTCTCGTTTCTGAACACCAGGCTGTGAGAGACCCACAAAAGCTTCTAGAGCAGGCAAAACTTATTCTAGATACTTCTAAGGAGCTTCAAAACAATGAAGATGAACCTTTTCAAGGTAAAGATCAAGATGTAGTTGAAAAAGAGCGGAGACCAGGCTTAGTCCGTAAACGTGCTCGCTTTTCTTTGCTTCCTAATTCAAGGTAATGCATGCCTTTTATTGTTATAAGCTGTAAAGTTTGTTTTCTAGACGTTCCAATAATGTTGCAATCGAAGTGTGTTTGTTTTGATAGCGAGCGTAAAGCTAGTTTGGAGCCTACTTTGGACATTGATAAGCTGAAAAATCCTGAGGAGTTCTTCTCCGCTTTTGAAAGGCTTGAAAGTAAGTAAACCGTATTGTTTTGTAAGAATTTATTATGAGTCTGTCTATATCTCTATTTGAGTTCGTTCTGTAATGGTTGATTAATCAAACGTTTTCGTTGTTAGATGCCAAAAAGGAAATAGCAAAACAGACAGGCCATGCTTTGGCAGACTCGATTCACTGCAGTGCCTCTGTGGCTGCACGGCCTATTCGACCTGGAATCCCAGGGTCTGATCAGTGCAGTGCTTTGGTTAATGCCCTCGTTCTAACTGGTTGTGTATTTTTGATTATGGATATGTGTGTAATGGTGTCGATTTACTCATTGCAGGAGATCTAGGATAGCGAAGTACAGAAATCTCTCTCATTCCACAGCTACTGAAGAGATGGTTGAAGAGGAGGTTGATCTGTCTCATTATGATGCAGGACAAGGAACAACCTATGCAGACATCACAGAGCCAGAAACGAACTTGGAAAATGTTGAATCACAACAAATGGAAAAATTTAATGTTGCTACACTAGAGGTTGAATTTGCTGGTGAGGGATAGCCACTGAAGCAGGGACAAAATAATTACAGTGTGATACTTCCTAAACTTTTAGTTATTTTTCTCAATACTGCTGGTAACATGAGTTACTCTTTCCTATGTAGGTTCAATAACCAAGGCTGATAATAAAGTTGACCAGCTTTTAGAGGAATTGCTTGCTCATGACTACAATGAACTAGACGGGGATGGAATGCTTACTTTACTGCAGAAATGTTTGCAGATCAAATCTCTTGATATAAAGAAATTAAACCTCCCTGAATATCAGGAAGTTCAAAAGATTGATTTCAAAGCTTCTGCTGGGAAATTGCCAAAGCCTGGGAATGTTCTAGCAGACATACAGAATCTTTTACAGTCAACAGGGGGTAAAGCACCTGTGAAGCAGACAAATCAAGAAAGTTCTGTTTCTACTACTGGTTCTCCAACTCCAGTAAAAAGTCCATGGGCGTCATTGTCTTTGTTGAGGAAGCACATATTGCGGTCAAACCCTTCAGACAATCCGTTTTCAGCTGATGACATTGACCAATCACCACAAGTACATGCTCCTTCTACTGGAATATTTAATCAGAGTTCTGATCCAAGAGAATTGCGTTCTGATGTGGAGCACATCAATGTTGGTTTGGACAGTGGCGGCATAAATAAGAGTTTAGGTCAGCCTGATGCTGGTGCAGATATTCATACAAATGGACCAAATGAAATTCGGGATATGGTGAGGTTTTTTCTTTTACTTTGTTGTCTTGCTTCAATTTACGATGTTAAGAAAGTTTCATCTGTGAGTTCTGCTACAATTAGTCAGAAGATATGCGGCAGGAAGGTGAGGCCTCTCATCAGCCTGATTTAAATATTGATGGCTTGACTGTGGAAATACTGAATGATGTCCAAACTCTGCATGGTATGTTTTTTTCAACCCATAATGTATTATTTCTTTCATCTGCAGAAAGTTGAATGACTGGGTTATTGGTGTTGGCTTATTAAGCTATTTGATATTTGACTCAAAAAACTTTGATGTGAATTTCCCTGATACAACCACCATTTTCTTTCCATTTAAATAATCTTTCTTAGATTTACTAGTTAGGTGCCCGTTTAGAAGGATGAAGAACATAACAGAAATGAAGGGTTTGTATGATTGAAATTTGGAGTTAGAATTGGGGTAATCTTTGAGTCCAAGTTTGACCGTTGTTATGAACAATGTTGATTTTGATTAGTTCACACAACTTCTGTGCTCTGAATTTGATTGTTCTCACCTTTTAGTTTTGACGATTCCTATTCTTATATGTGTTTTTATAAGTGTCTTTTTTCACCTTTTCTCTGAAAGGTCAATCAAATCCTATGATCATTGATGAGCATGCTATTTGTGGATTCTCCAAAACTCTGGACAGTGATCCAGAACAAGTTCAAGATGCTGTGGTTCAGCATAATGAGGTTCTAGCCCTTACTGTCAACTCTTTCTTCTAATTGGTACTCAAGTTTGGCATTAGCTGAAGTTCTGAATCATGGTCTTGTATAGGCAGTATGATGTCTTCCTTTCTGTTTCCATGGATCTGTTTAATGAACATTTCTATTATATTCTTCTAATCACATGCTCTTGTCTCCCCTAGGCTATTCTTTTCTGGAATTTACTATAATTTTCTTATGCAACAGAAAATTGATGATTCCTCTGTGTTGATGAAGGAGCGAACCATGAAGGAGTCACATCCTTGCAAAGTACTGAAGAGAAAGGTCTCATCTAGAAGGCAAAGCCTTGCAGGTTCTTAGTGTGAATCACACCCTCAGTTTCTTACACTATTGCTTAGTGTTGATTATTTTTTATGTGCTTAAATAACTGAAACTTGGCTTGGCTAATAGCTTCTGGTACAACATGGGAGAATGGGAAAAGGAAAAGTACCAGGATCAGGTCAAGACCTTTGGAGTATTGGAAAGGAGAAAGATTTTTATATGGCCGTGTTCATGGGAGTGAGTTCCTATTGCTGATTGAATATTCATGAAATTACTGCATGATGTGTGATGTAGTTGCAGTGCTTTGGACATATCTCTTATGTTATCAATGCTTTGCGGATCTCTTTCATTATCTATGTAACTTTTGTTCTTTTTCAAAAGGATTTTGCTTATCGTACGCAGTTAAGTGAGTTTATATTCCGGGTGGCAGCCGAAATTTTTTTAATATCTGAGCTCGCCCGAAAAGCTTGAGCTGGTTTGGGTTTCAGGCTTTTTTTGAACCCCAGTTTCCTTTGGGCTTCAGGCCACACATGCAGGGTTCTGGCCGAGCTGAATCTCCCTGGCCTGAAGCCCAATTTTTTTATTTAGGCACTAGCCTGGCCTGAAGCTTGATCAAATCAGCCTTTGCCCATTGACTTTGGGCTGGGTCCAGACTCTTTAGCTATCTCCTAGTTATTTTGTTGAAAGGCACATAGGTTTTTCACAGCCTCTAATTGAAATTTCAAAGCCGTAGATAAGTTCATACGTTGATGTTGTTGAAATACCAATGAAGCTTGACCTAACACCTAATATGAGGAAATAAAATAAACGACATTGTTCATTGATATTGTTTGTTGTACAGGTCACATTTGTTTCTTTTTGCTATTTTCTTTTGCAAAAATAAGTTTCTACTGAGGGAAAGAAAGCATGAGAAAATATATTTCTGTGGATGTACAAGCATATGATACTAGCTAAACGATGAATTTATGGACGACGTTTGAACTTTTTGGTTATTGCATTTAGCAAAGATGCTGAGAGTGACTACTTCATAGTAATAATTTTTTTTGGCCTGTTCTCTCTCTATGCAAAACTACTTGGATTGACCCTTTAGTTGTATTCTTCTAGTAAAGAGCATTGACTAGTTAACCTGTTTGCGTGGCAGGTTTGCCTACTGTAATTGGGATAAAATATGAGTCTCCAGGTAATGATGGGAAACGAATGATAAAGGTGAAGTCTTTCGTCCCTCCTAAATACAAGGATTTAGTTCAATTAGCTGCTCTGTATTGAAGCGTGATCCACTGTCTATAGATTGATTGGAAATTTGAAAGTGCAACTTGGCATTCTTCTGCTTGTAACTTCCAGACTTTTGATGAGTTATAGCATATTTTCATTAGGTTGATCTCGAGGAATCTGTCCGTGACAGAATCTTCCTTATTTGGATATAAGTGCTCTGTACTTCTTAGCCTAAAGCTGATTATCATTTCTTACGATTAGCTAAATCAATGTAATATGATCACTGTGTGAAGTAGCGAATAAACCCTTCTTTATGAAGTCAACGAGATATGCTTTCTTTTCTCACGGCCTTTAATTGGAAGGTCCATGCGTGGTGATTTGGTGAGAATGGTCAAGGTCTATGCGGGTTGATTTAGAAGTGAACCCACCCCTGTACAGAGTTTAAGCAACAGTAGAATTGAGAAACCCATTTAATGGCAGTAAACAAACCTGCAATATATGGAAAGACTCTTAACAAAGATTTTATTGCTCTCAAAAGTGAGTCTCAAATTCAGTTACCTAATAATATAGAGCCAAACAATGCAATGATTTGAATTCCGTACCGTACCGGCCGGTATCGGACGGTACGTACCGTACCGGCCGGAAAACGGTACCGAAATTTGAATTTGGGTACCGGGTTCAAATACCGGTCGGTACCGGCCAATACCGGTTGGTATCGGCGGTACCGGCCGGTATTGTAAATACCGGTCAAATACCGGGTGATACCGGAAATTTTAAAAAATATAGGGACTAATTTGCAAAATTTTTAAATTTTAAATTAAAAAAATAATTTTAAATTAAAAAAAAAATATATTAAAAATTTTTAAACAACCCCTCCCCCCCCCCTCCTACGTCTCTTCTCCCGCCTCCTTTTTTCAATTTTTTTTAATTTGTTGTTTTTTTAATTTTTA
>JANZXR010000001.1:11051888-11069586 GCA_027575705.1 Erythroxylum echinodendron
GTAAATTTTAAAAATTTTAGGGACTATTTTATAAATTTAAAAAATTATCCGAAACGGTATCCGGTACTGACCGGTATCGGTACAGTTCCGTTCCAGAACTCAATCCGGTACCGAGTCCGGTACGGTATTCATAACTTTGAAACAATGTAAGCAATGATATATTTTTTTTCAAGGAAAGCAATTTCTATTTACTTAAAAAAAGAAATGCTTGCAATACATGAAAATTAGAGGAGATGCCAACCTAACCTAACAAATGGTTGGCGAGTGTCTCTTCTCTTGAATGATAGATTGAAACTTGATTTAATAATTGCTTGATCTTCCGCTATCCTTGCCCACCATTCTCTTCTGTATGTCATGGGGATTCGGCTTAATCGAGAGCATTCAAGCACTATGATCTCCTCCAGAACACCAAATGTCGGTGAGTTTCTCTAGTATAAATGCTCGTTAGGTCCCGCAAATTACTCCAACCTAATGATGCGGAAAAAGGTAAAGAGGAAGACTGTTACCTTCATAGTTGTTTATCTTCTGCATCAAATTCTACTTCATGTATTTTCAATGAACCAAGCAATTCATCTAGCTTTTGCTTGCTTAAATCCTTTGCCTCTTGTATTGTTGTTACTTTGGGTCTCCATCTTTTTGGAAGACTTCTGAGGATCTTTCTGACATGATCTTGATTGTCGTAGATTTTTTCCAGAACTTTAAGTCCATTAATAATTGTTTGAAATCATCCAAACATTTGATCAATAGACTCATCATCTTTCATTTTGAACAACTCATACTAATGAATAAGAATACCAATCTTGGATTCTTTCACCTGGTTTGTGATTTCATGTGTAATGGCTAATGTGTCTCACATTTCCTTTGTAGACGCGTATCCATAAACCTTATCATATTCACTTCTGCTTAAAGCATAACTTAAAAAGAATTTGGCCTTTGAATTTAATTGAACACGAGCTTTCTGATCGACTGACCATTCATCACGAGAAATACTTTTCCCTTCATAGTCTATTGGAATATATGAATTATTTTCAATGATATCCTAAAGATCAATGTGTTTGGATTCTATATAGAGTTGCATTCTGTCCTTCCAATAATGATAATCTTCACTATTGAATACAGGAGGTCTTGTGACTGAGGCACCTTCAGCTATAAAAACATGTGATTCCGTCATGGATCTTTGTCCTCACTTTGTAACAGTGTTTCTTGGAAACTTCACTCTGATACCAACTGAAGTAAATCACTTGTTATTATAGAAATCACGTAATATGTAAGAATACACAAGAAGGGGAGTTGAATTGTGATAAATCGTCTAAAATAGATATCTTTAAAAAGCTTCTTGATTTTCTTGGAAGATTCAGACAATTTACAAAACTACATACTTAAAACATTTGAGTAATAGAACAACGGAAATAGTATCTATTCTACTAACAATTAAAAAGATAAGGGTTAGAGAATATGACATCGTGATTTATACTGGTTCACCCTTAACCTTAAGGTTACGTCCAGTCCTCAGAGTATATCTGAGATTTCACTATCTCTTTCAACTTTTACAAGTATTATTTTGCACTTCCAGAGCCTCTTTAGGTCTCTTTTACAAAGTATTCTTTATCTGCTATCTTAGACTCTTCAGGATGTAGCCTTTCCTTCCCACTAAAAGATTTTGAGTTTTCTAACCTCAAATTACAGGTTAACTTGATCTCTCTTCTTTCTTCTTTTCACTCAAGCTATGTCTATAGTAAAGAATTGAGAATTGAATGTTCAGAGTTGGAAGATTGTCTTATTTGTTCACCGTACTTTTCTCTATGATTATAGGTGATATTTATAGTCTAAATCTTCAACGGTCTTCTTGATAACTGCTTGTAGAATCTTCAGAGATCAGTTGTTAGTTGACTTCTGTAACCAAGTTTAACTAACTAACTAATTGACGTTGTAAGTTATTCTTCAATAATAACATCTTGATTTGTTTTGTATAATTCGTCTTATGTCATTACTTCGTCTGATGTCTTCACATCGTCTGATGACTCCGCATCGTCTAATGACTCTGCATCGTCTAATGACTCTGCTTCGTCTAATGACTTTGTGATTTGTGCTATTTACATCTATCTGCACACTTAACAAACTCATCAAAACAGTTCACACACACTTTTATTATTATTATTATTTGACTTTTATCAAAATCAATAGAAAAAGTGAAGTCTTCTTGACTTAACAATAGATTTTAATTTTGGTTAATATAGGTCTATTTGTAAAATTATGTAACTGAATATTTAATTTTAGGAATTGAATTTATATATTAATTTATTGGTTAATTACATTTTTAATCAATTTTTATTAGCTTAATTTTTTAATTATTTTATTAATTACATTATTTTTATTTTTATTTTATTTTTTAAATGTGTGTTTTTTTAATTACATAACATAGTGAGCATGCGAATTAATTGTAGAGAAAAGTGGTTTGTTCATAGTAATATTATTTTATTTTCCCATACATAATGTAGTTTTAGGTACAATGACAAGAAGAACATAAGTTACGCAACAATGAAGAGCAAAGGAGGTACCAAGGAAGTGATGGAGAAGAGAGAAGTCATCTAGATACTTGAGTGGAACTTACTCACCACTAGTGTGACCAATTGCAACAGGGCCTACGAGGAGTAGTTTCAGCAGCTTAAGGAAAAGAGTTTTGGATTCGACAGATGCATTGATTAGAAGGCATTGGAGCATATCAACTACACCCAATAGGTTCCAGAGATGATCATCAATGGAGAGTTCTCAATTCTTTAAGATTACGAAGTTCACATATCAAGAGCTTACGCTCAAGGTAAGCTTCAAATTCGTTGTGGAAAAGGACCACCATAATTGGGACTAATCAAGTACAATCCAGATCAGGATGATTGGAAAGATGACAAGAATGAGCAACATGGACTTATCCGTGATAATGGGCCTCTATGATTAAAACATCGTGGAGACACAGAAGTATAGGAGTCTTCAGATATATTTCCCATACAGGATGTATGCCTGTCATATAAAATTGTTTAACGCCTAGGTAGGATAACCTAAGTTAGGATATATGCTATGACCTGATCCTTTATTTAATACAATTTGTTTTATTGATTCATTGAGATTCAGTTATGCATTTTTATTCTTAAATTGATATGTTCAAGATGTTATTTCAATGTTTGATTTCATATGATTGAGATTGAGAAATCTTTTTGTATATATAGATGTACAAAAATTGAAAAGTTGTATGCAAACCTAGAGATAGGTCAACATAAATCCTCTAGATTAAGGTCAAACCTAATAGAAAAATTCATGAATCGAATAATGCGATATTTAACTAGAAAGAGATTCAATTAATCAACCAAGGATTAGTTGTCAATAATCTTAAGAAAGATGTTAACATAAGATAGTAGTTTTCACTGTTTAATGATCAATAATTAAATTACATGATAAAGGGTCAATACTTAAGATATCTTGTGAGGATTTATTACCTAGGTACTAGTTATTTGATATTGGATTAATCTTTATGTTATATTTGTCTTGATCCTTTATTATGTTTGAGTTTTAGTTTAGTTTAGTTTTAAATTAAATCGTCTTATTCGACGAATAGATAATAAAAAGAGGCCATTATTAATACTTATAATCTTTGTGGAATCGAACTATACTTGCTAGTGCTAGCTACAACTACAATATGCACTTGCAGTTTAAAATTTATATAAATCAATGATTTTCTTAAAAATGTAAGGAATTATACCAAGTTTATTAAAGAATTGATAAAATTAAGCATTTCACTCGATGAAAAATGTATTTTGGCTTTATTAGCAATTATTGCTACATTGGAATCTTTCTATTGTTAAAATAATATTGTTCTAAGTAAAATATACCTTAATTAGGACTTAATTATAAATTTAATATTATATGACCTTGAACTCCAATATAAATTCATACATAGAATAATGGATATCTTGATACTTTATAAGCATCAGATATCTCAAATACTAAACACCTTTAGCACATTATCTATGTACTTGAACTAGAATAGGTAAATAACTCTCATATCTATCTTTATAGATCTAATTCCTAGAATTAAGTTGTTACCTTTTTGTATCCAATATAAATTGTTCTTCGATAACTATATTTCAACAATTGAAAATACAGATTATTGTTCTCTCTATGAGCAATATGTCTCTACATATTTCCATTGAACAGGAAAACTATACTCCAACTAACTTTCTCATATATATGATAAATTCATAATCATCTTCGAAACAAAATTTTTGAATTCATGAAAGTGAATCTTTCGACATCTCGTAGCCTTTAAATTATATATCAAATATATCAATAAAGGCATTAGTTCTAATTAGATGTATTGTTATAAGATTTGAGTTTTTCAAATTTCGTCTTACTCTTATAACTTATCTTGAGAACCATTCTCTTATAGATGTTCATTAAAATATGGGTCGATAAGATTATGTCTTTTTATATATCTTATAATCTTTTATTATCCAATTTATTTATGAACTTAATAGATAATATATGCTTCAAAAAAGTATCACATCCCTAAATCATTAACTTTGACTCTTCCAAAACCTTAGCCTTTCATATCTAATATGAAATCTTGTTGATTGGTTTAATTAGAACTTTTAAAGGTACTTGTAGTATTAGGAATAGCTATAGAAGAAATAAATATTGCATCATACAATATCTTCTATTTCTTTTTTCTCCTTACATTAAATTTTGTACCATTATGGAATTAGTTATGAAGGTGAATCACATTCCTTAGAGATAACTAAAAAATTCAATCTCACCACATCAATCTCATCAAAGTGATTTAGCAATCTTAATGCTTAATTTTTTCTTAAATTTAAAAACTTTGAATTATTTAAAATTTTAAACCATTATTTAATTTAATATATATAACTATATCATATAAAGTCATTAGCAAGTATCACACTTTTATGAATTTTTATCACATCCTATGTATAAGATTTAGCAATTCACTACCATCATCATCCTTTCACCAAAAGTTGATTAGGTTATTCTTCAACCTAATAATTTTCATAAGTTTCATACAATTTATAATCAAAAGGATACCTATATCCTTGTATGTAACTTTATGATTTTCATCACATTGATTTAACTAATATGGAAAAAAAGGATAGTCTCTATTATTCAACTCTGCATTATTTCCACTTATGTTAAGCATAAGTCTACCTTAGACCAATTCATAAAAACTACTTGTATAAATAGGATCAACTATTTATGTTCAACTATTTATTCCTTATCATGCCTTAAACATTGTAATAATGTTAAATGTAAGTATCAAATACTTATATGCATTAACTAAAAATATATATTATCTCTATCATACTTCATATAAGCAAAAATTTCATGCAGTCATTTCTTCTAATAATAACTATTAGCATATCTAAACCAATATCTTTAATTGTAGTCCATATTTATAATTTAGTGGGACAAATTTGAGTGAAGTAATTCTATTAAGGTACTATACCTTTCAGTTCTACTTTATGTATTCTTTTGTATCATGCTATCGTAGTGTTGACAAATATATTATATATTGTCTTTAAAGTTTGTGAGATATTAGTTAACTCAAAATGTCATTACATATTGTCATCTATATGATATTGGCATATCTTTAAAACTTTGTCATCAAATTCTTAACAAGGATTAATAGCAAAATTGCATAATGGACATACAAATTTTCTATCTAACTTTGAGAACTCTTTTCAAATATAACATATATCTAAGAAATTTGGTTCACTAAATTTTAGTTTCAACTGTACTAAACAAAGGTAATTTATACTCAGAGGAAAATATAAATGTCAGAAAAGTAAGTAATTATTTATGACTACAAAATAAGATCAACACTTTAATCATTTATTTGGTTATTCCCACTATTTTATTTAAAAGAATAGCCCTCTCTATATACTATTTGGAAAGATTACTTTCATTGCTCTAGTGGGCTAGGATCTAATTCAAATGTAGTTGATCTTGAGTTTGCTCAAAAATCAATTAACCTTAAATGAGGGAAATAACAACTTTATCAATCACATCTCATATGATTTTTAGATATATTAAGTGAACTCTTGTCAAAAGTTTGACTCTAAATTCATGTGATTATAATTTTCCTCATCTAATTTACACAAATTTAGTTAATTGGGACCTATTATTATAAGACCAAATATATTCGAGTTAAAACAGCCTTGAGTTTGTTCAACAAGCCTAATAATAAATAGAACTCTGGTTTATTTTGATAACAATAGAAGGCAATAATCATTTTATCAATGTATACTTAATATTTATCCATCTAATGAAACACAGAATTACATGTAATAATATCATACGTATAAAACGTGCATTTCAACATTCATCATATATATATATATAAAGTATGCAACTTATTCATAATCAAATTATATGCATAAAAACATCAAACATCGTTTGTTTCTAGTTATTGATCTTTATAATCTAAAATAATATTTCTAACTCCTTAGGTAATTAAATTAGAATAAACTCATTGATTCCTAAATCAATTACATTCGTATTCTAAATAGAAATTTAATTTGATCTAAAAAATTTTAAATTTTAATTAGGAACTATTTCTAATTATCTTGATTCCTTTGCCAAATTTTAATTGAAAACAAATTTCAACTAATTATGTTTCTTACTTACTATAATTTAGGAAAACTTTTTTTCAAAATTGTATAAGTAAGACATTCTAACCAATTAGAAAATTATTTCTAGTCTAATTCAAAATTACTTTTCCTTAATTAGAAAACTATTTTCTAGTATTACAGAAACTACTTTTCTAAATTAAATAAAATGCTTTAAATTTAATTTAAAAAGCCTTTTACATTATTTATTTAGATATTAATTTCTCAATTAATTAGAAAATTATTTCTTAATAAATTAGAAAAATATTTTCAAAGGCTCATTTTCTTAATTAATAAATGCAAAAATCTTTTCAAATTTAATCAAGAAAAAAGCAGTTGCTAATAAATTAAGAAGACTTTTAGTTATAAATCAATAAAGAAACAATTTATAAATAAATATGATAAAAGTTCTCTAAATAAATAAAACAATAAATTTAATTTATCTCATTCAAATTTAAATAAATAAATATAATTAATAAGCACCTTTCTTAATTACTAAAAAAAAAACGCTCTTCTTAATTGTAAAAGATTCTAATTAATAAAATTCAATTTAATTGAAAAAATTAATTTTAATTCTAAAAACAATCTCTCTAAATTCTAAATTTAATAATCAATCTAATTATTAATTTTAATCACATTAGGAAAAATAATTGATTTAACTATGAAACTGATTTTGATATTTTAAAAGTGTAGAATACACTATTCCATAACTAAAAAATTAATTCTATTCACATTATATTAATAGCCTTATTATTAGTTTAGTTTATATTAACTTCTATAGCAAAAGGGTCAATTTTGACTATAAGTTTTACACCAATAGGCAAAATTAACCCTAAGGTTTTAGAGAGAACAAATAAGACCCTAACATTTAAAAATGTTTAAACATAATCCCATAATAATGGAAAAACTAACAACTAGATGATGTCGTCATTTTTCTGTCAAGTCACATTTTAATAATAATTTATTTCTTTTATAGGCCCCAAACTGCCATGTCATATCTGATGTGGCAATGTGGGGCCCTATTTCTTAAACAAATTTAAAAATGTTATTAATTTTTAACTAGTAGGACTCACCATATTTAATTAACCATAATTTTGATTAATGTAAATAATTAATTTGCTAAGTTAACAGATTAATTAACCTAACTTGATTCAACCTAACAATTAAATTAACTATAAAAACATATTAAGTAAACTAATTACAATTATTACATACAGTTAAAATCCTAAAGTGAAAGTCCCCAAATTTTCATAGAGTGTTCCCCTCCTTCATTAGGGTATAGAATCGGCAAATGACAATAGTTATTGATCATCGACGAAGTCGTCACCAAGTTTCCACCAATCACCCTACAAAGTCATCACCAATTGCCCAACGAAGTTGTCACTATTTTCAACTTGACAATATATTGAGTTTACTGAGGTAAAGAATTTACATTTTGAGTTTATTGTTGATGTCTGTTAGATTTTTTCGTGTTTTGGATGCTTTCTTTTTGTGGATTGTATATAGAGGCAATCCTATATTGGGACATATCTATGTTTGGCTACCTCTAATGTAGTCCCATCTTGAGTTAATTGTTACTAGTTTGTTAAATTGTGTCATGCGTTTTGGTTGCTTTGTTCTTATGGTCTGCATATCAGAGTTGTATCTTTTTACTACTTTCTTCTTATAGTATGCACATGAGAATTGTAACTTTTGACTGCACATGGGACATATTTGTGTTGTTAATATTTTTTTCTTAGTATGAATTAAGAAGTATAATGACTAGAAATAGTTTTTCTTTTGAACTCATTTCAATCTTACCTAGAAACTCTAAAGATAGATTAGATGAGAAAAAGCCAACCAAGTATGGCAGAAATTATTTCCTTTGCATTCATGGTTTGAAAAGGTGCTTTTATTCCTTTATCTAAAAACTTAATTTTGGAATTTATAATCTCTATTTATTATCGTAGTTACAACTCTTACTTTCTAGTAGGCCAATTGGTGAGGCATGAGTAGTTGTCCATCTGAAGAAAGATTCTAAAATACTTGCATAAGACTATTAGGAAATATAGTAAAGGAAGAAGGAAAGTATTTAATTTTAGTTAAACCTTCTTTACTACACTGGGTATGATTATAAATGTTAGAGAAGGTGAACCAACAATTAGGGTTAGAGATGAAGATGTTTTATTTTCAAATAGTAACATTAATGATAAAAGATGTTCAAGACATTTGACTCTTCTGCACTAAGATATTTGTCATTATAAGAAACTTCCAAGATCTAATGAACCTATATTCATTTCATGATAAGTATCAACATTGATATCAAACTCTGGATCTGTATCTTCCTTATGAAAAGATTTTTGTTTCCCATATTACATATCATTTCTGTTTAAATTTTCCTTATGTTTCTCACCATTATCATCATATGCATCTTCCCCATCATTATTTTCCTCTCCATCTTTATCCCTCAATGTATGGTCATTTACATAAATTGTATTTACATTTACATCTACATATGCATCTTCATTAGCATATAGTATTGTACATACATAATATCCTTTAACAAAGTCACTCTAATATCTTTACTCATGTCATTTTCCATTTATACAAGCTAATTTTCATGCCAATTTAACATTAGTAATACCTCTACTGGATCATCCACATGCTCTAAGTATACATCTACAATCCTATAAACCTTGAACAATTTAATCAAATCTAGAGCACTTTAGTTAGACTACAATTTCCTTAAACCGTTAACTAAGCTCATCCCATAAAGCAAACATCAAGCACTTACTTTGTTCTTATAATCTAATGGTACACCTATTTTATAAACTTCTCTACTGCTAACATAGGTTAAATCCATATTGTTGAATATTTTTAGGCTGGGATTGTTAGGTTCTGATCATTCATCTTATACATAATATATATATATATATATATCAAATATACACAGTGGAAATAAAATAGAACCTCAAAAACTAGATCTACTCATGCATATAGATATAGAAAAACAAAAACATGAACTGTAAGATGTTTACATACCTTTTTGACGATCTCCTTCATTCTTTAATCTTCTCCATGTTAGGTTGTCGTAAACCAAAACGATCAACACAGACCATCTCTAATGAAAATCCATAAGAAGATAGAAGGATGAAACCTAACTAAGAGATGGCTAGAATTCTTTCTTTGTGCTAGCAAAGATAAGAACTCTTGAGAAAGTTAGAGAGAAAAAATGAGTATGTAAGAAAAAAAATCTATCTTTTTCCTTTTGTGTCTTACACAAGATGCATGAAAATCATCTCAATTTTCTGCACCATTTAGCCTTTTATAACCCCCATCACTAATGAAAAGTTATGGGAAGTTAATGGTCGTGAATAGCATGCATTAATGGAAGTTATGGGAAGTTAATGACCATGAATAGCATGCATTAATGGGAAGCCAACAACAGTTGTTTCTAATCCATTCCATGCAATGTTGTCTACTACGATCACATCGTGATACAATCCCGAAACACTTTCATATCTTGAATCAACATTCAATATCATTTTACTCATCCTTCGGATCTCCTATATATGTGTCCCATTAGGTTCCCAGTTATGTTTGCCACTTTATTTAACACTTAATTCAAGTAAATTAAGAGCGGTATCTAATAATCAATCATGACCCCCAATTGACCAGAAAGTTAGTGGTTTGACTACAAACCCTTCCATACGCAATACTGCCATGTAATTTATCCTTTTACCATCTATACCCCACTTGGTTTAAAGTATGGTCAAAATTTCAACTCCCACTAGACTGACTATGTCACATCTAGTCCAAGTGATATTAGATCTTGTCCTAAGGATCTCATTACTCTTTCTATCATTGAAAACTCTCTTCATGACACGTATCTACTCTAGCCAAAGACTCCTAAGTAATAATCCCGATAAGAGGTCATAGGTATCATCTCCTTCTGTCAGGACTAGTGGATCCTTTATTGGCTACTCAATTACCTCCGAATACCTCAAGCTATATCCAATCACCTCCCTATGACTAACCCCTGAAAGGCACCGATGAATGGAGTCAAAACACAGGATCAGTATCAGAGATATCCTTGAGCACTTTAAGTCAAAGGATACTTAGACCATTGCTATGATGAGACTATCATTGACACTGGAACAGAATATCCATATGATTGCCTCATCCATATGATTGTCTCATAGTAGGTCAATCCAATGTACGTACTACCCTTAGTAAGCATCTATATGTTAACTCTAAACAACTCATGTCTATAGCTTATGAGATCTACTACTTAATCTAATCAAGGAGTATAACATGCGCTAGTCTATCTGGATTAATGATATCCCATCTTATTAATCCTATGAATAGGGAAAGTTTAGATACTAACATAATTACATATGATAAGAATCTCATTATCATGATCTCATCATGATTTCCTCTACGTTATGTTTTGTATCAAGGACTTTCATTGAATCAACTTAAGATCAACATCAAATCCATAAACTTATGAATATCGAAATAATGAAAAATTCCTTTATTAATCATAAAATGATTTGTACAATAATTGCTAAAGGTAATTACCTTTAGAGCACTTCTCTAACAAACTCCCACTTACATTAAAACTAATCTCCTTGATATCTAATACCATAGGCGTGTACATGTGACAAAAAACTTTTTTGGAAAATAGGTTTGGTCAAAAAATCAGCTATATTATGATTGGTAGGAACTCTCTCTATCTTGACATCATTTCTACCAATGATCTCTCTAATCAAATGGTAGCGCCTGAGTACATGTTTGGACTTCTGATGAGACCTCAGTTTCTTTGCCTACATTATAGCCCTGTTGTTTTCATAATACAACTATACTAGTTCAACAATGCTTAGAACCACACCAAGTTCCATGATGAACTTCTTGATCCAAGCTATTTCCTTTTTCAATTCTAAAGCTGCAATGTACTCCGCTTTTATTGTCGAATCAGTAGTCATCTCTTGTTTGGAACTTTTCCAACTGATTGCAACACCATTCAGTGTGAATACATATCCAAACTGGGATCTAGAGTCATCCCTATCGGATTGGAATCTGGCATCAGTATACCCACTTACCACAAGATATCCTTCTCTATTTACCAAGAATACATCTTTAGTTCTTCTCAAATACTTAAAGATATTCTTGACGGCCACCCAATGACCATTACTAAGGTCCGACTGATATTTGCTCGTAACACTTAAAGCATACGATATTCTTAACAGCCACCCAATGACCATCCCTAGGATCCGACTGATATATGTTCGTAACATTTAGAGCATACAATACATCAAGTCAAGTACATAACATAGCATACATGATTGATCCTACAGCCGGAGCATTAGGAATCAAACTCATGTGAGTCCTATCATCTTGTGTCTTTGGACATATAGATTAGAGAGAGTAATCCCATGTACCATGGGAAGATAACCTTTTTTGGATTGCTCCATGCTAAACCTCTTTAGCATCTTGTTTATGTATGTAAAATGAGAAAGACTAAGCAACCTCTTAGATCTATCTCTATAGATCCTTATCCCCAAACCATAAGTTGCTTCTCCATGGCCTTTTGTAGAGAAGTTCTTAGCTAACCAAATTTTTACTAATTGCAAAACTAAGACATCGCTTCGTATTAGCAATATGTCATATACATACGATACAAGGAATACAATTGCACTCCCACTAACCTTCTTATACATACACAGCTCATCCAGTTTTTATGAGAAACCAAACTCTTTGATTGTCTCATCAAATCGGATGTTCCAACTCTTAGATGCTTGCTTTAATCCATAAATTGATTTCTAAAGCTTGCATACCTTTTCTGCGTTTATGGATATGAAACCAATAAGTTGTGTCATATACACATCCTCGGTTAGGTTTTCATTAAGGAAAGTCATCTTCACATCCATTTTCCATATCTCATAATCATAATGAGTGACAATGACTAGGAGTATCCTAACAGATTTAGGCATAGCTACTCTTTAGCTATAAGCCTTGCTTTATGAGTAATTGCATTACCCTCCATGTTAGTTTGTTTCTTAAAATTGCACCCTGTGGGTTTTATCCCTTTGAGCGGGTCAACCAAATTCCTTACTTGGTTTTCATACATGGAATCTATTTCAAATTTCACAGCTTGAAGCCATTCTGAACTCTTCAAAACCTCTTCATAGGTAGGAGGCTCATCATCTTCTATGAGCAATACGTCGTTAAGTTCACTTATGAGAAATTTATACCTCTCGGGAACATGATGTATCCTACTGACCTACGAACTTCTTGTGTGTCAGAAGGTTGAATTATTGTTTCATCTTTATGAAAAATAGTCTCAAGTCCAAGTAGTTGATCTACGTCTATTTGAGCATCTTGAACTTTCACAAGTACAATTTTTCTCCCACTGTCTTCTCTTAGAAGAAATTCTTTCTCTAAAAAGACAGCATATTTTGAAACAAACACTTTTTATTCTGAAACATGTTAGAATTGATATCCTATAATTTCCTTAGGATATTCTACAAACAGGCACTTGTCAGATTTAGCTTTAAGCTTATCTGACTGAATTTGTTTCACATAAGCAGGATAACCCAAACTTTCATATAAGAAAGATAAGGTTTATTGTTAGTCCATATCTCATATGGAGTAACATCAACTGACTTGGATAGGATTCTATTTAATACATAAATAGAAATTTCAAGTGCATACCCTTAAAAAGATTTTGGTAAATTCGGTAAACCTATTATAGATCTCACCATGTCTAACAAGGTTCAATTTCTCCTTTCAGCCACATCATTGTGTTATTGTGTGTAAGGTGGAGTCCACTGGGACAATATTCCATTATTCCTGAGATGTTCCAAAAACTCTTGGCTTAAGTATTCACCACCTTGATCTGGTCGAAGTGATTTAATACTTCTCCCAAGTTGTTTCTCAACTCCATTTCTGAATTCTTTGAACCTTTCAAAGGCTTCAGACTTGTATCTCATAAGATACATATACCTATATCGAGAATGATCATCGATAAAGGTAATGAAGTATACGAAACCACCTTTGTCATGAATGGACATCGGACTAAATACATCAATATGTATTAGGTCTAAAAGTCCACTAGTTCGTTCATCCTTTGTTAACCCTCGAAATTTTTTTTTTCTGGTTGAATTAAGCATAATAGTTTATGGAATAAGCATGGAATTTGAATTTTTACCTTAGAATAATTTTAGGGCCATGCTAGAATTATTTTTGGAAGTTTAATTATTTAGTACAATGTTAGTATGATTTTATTTCACTGGTTAGTGAAATTAATGCATTAAGAATGAATTGAGGGCATTTTTGGCATGTCACTTAAGGTTAAAAGAACCTAAGCTTATAAGGAAGGATAAAATGGACTTTTAGAATTCATTAAGGGTAGAATAGGAAAAGGAATTGTTGTCTTAGTTATTAGAAGAAGCAAAAACGAAAATTTAAGGAAAGAAAGAAGAGAGAAACGAAATAAGGAGAGAGAAGTGAGAAAGAGTCGTTCATAAGAGAAAAGAAAGAAGAAGCAAGTTAGGTTTCATCTTTTTTAAGTTTTCAAGAGAGATTTTGAGGTTGTTCAAGAAGGGAAAAAGAAAGAGGAAGGGAAGAGCTTTCTTTAGAGCCAAAAATCTCATTATTTGGTTAAGATTCAAGGTCAGAGCAATTTTAATCTTTTGGATTTTTAGAAGAGTTTTGGTTCAAAGAGCTTAAGAAATGTATGGGTTTAAGAATTCTAGGATCAATTTCAGTTAATGTGCTTTATGGGTTCTCAAATTTGAATTCCTATTGAATGGGAATTGTGTCTTTTATGAAGGAAATCAAAGAGGGGCTCAAGAGAGGCAAGGGGAGCAAGAGGAAAGACATCCTTAAGCCAATTCCTAAGCAAAGCTTTCAAATAGGTTTCATGTTTATAATTGGATAATGAGCCATTATGTTTTCTTTTTAGTCAAGAATAAAAAAATGATTTTTCATTACTTTATAATTGTGGCATTTATTGCTTTTGAATGATTTGATAAATTGCAATGTGCATGATATTTGAATTTGGTTGATTAATTGTGAAAAAGATTATGTAAGTGCATATGAAATATTTTATGTTCAAGAAAGACATGTTTTGAAAATATGCCATTTGGGCAACATGTTTACAAGTTATGAAATGCATGTTATATGAGTGTGGTTTGGTCCCTTAAGTATTTCAAGTGCACTTTGACTAAAGGCTTCTCCCGCCTGCCCGCTAGTGGTATGGAGCTCCTTCACAGACTCCCATAAGTTCACGGCTGGGCAAAACCATTTTATGGGAATGTGATAATATGTTCTGTTCACAGCTACACAGGACCCTTATGGGAAATGTGTAGTACGTTCTGTTTTGGACCTACCCAAACTATTTTGATGTGTTTATGTGTTCATGATATATTGACAAGATTGATGGATACATAAATTGTTTTATTGTAAATTTGGGTTAAAAATTAAGAACCATGTGTTTTATGATTCAATAAGAATTTTTTTTATGACAATGAACGTTTTAAATGGTTTTGCTTGTTATTCGTTGTAAACTTGCTACCTACGAGCTTTTACGCTCACCCACTTTTTGTCCCATCTTCAAGTGAAGAAAATGAGATCGAGTGAAAGAGAATCGAGGCATCACTCCAAATTTTGCATCTTTTGTGTTTAAGCTAGATTTGTAACCATAAGGCTTTAGTTGCATTTTGAGCAAATTACTATTCATATATCTTTTTGTATTTTGTTCATTTTGAGATATTGATGTATTGTGACTGAAAATGCTCACTAAAGCTTTGTAAAAAATTTTATATTTTGATGTTAATGAAGTATGCTTGTGTTTTGCGTATAGTATGTCAATTTTGTTCGTTGCATTTTTTCAAGTTTTCCATAAGGGTGAGAATTTGTGTTCTGGCTTCGGGGGAAATACTGCATTGATTTAGGCTGAATTGGTTAAAGTTTTCTCCTTGGAAATTGCAGATTACTTTTCTAGCTTTCCAATGATATATAGTATGAAATCTTTGGACATTGGAGTTGGGAGATATGAGCATTATAAGTGGTGATCTTGCGTAGAAGGTGTGTACATGACAGCTATGATGAATAATGAGAGTTTGTGTTTGTGATGATGTCATATCGTCTTAAGAGTTGCATCATCTTAAGTTGACCATCTGAATCTTCTACTTTTTGCTTCTTCTACTTTTGCTTCTTCTACTTTTTTCTTTTTCTACTTTTTACTTCTTCTACTTTCGCTTGTTCTACTTTTCTCTTGTTCTACTTTTTGCTTCGTCTACTTTTTGCTTCATCCATTTTTGCTTCTTCCACCTTTTGCTTCTTCTACTTTTTGCTTCTTCTACTTCTTCTACTTTTTGCTTCTTCTACTTTTTACTTCTACGTTTTGCTTCTTCCACTTTTTGCTTCTTTTGCTTATGGCATTCGTTTGTTTATTGCATTCTTCTGCTTTTGCATTTGTCTACTTTCTGCCTAAGTAATCGAAACTTCTTCTTCTGTATACTATTCATTTGGTATCATCTAGTCCATCTTTGACCCTTTAGACGATAGAATTTGTTCTTAAGGTCTTTAAGAAAGTTAGATACCTATAAGTCCTCTGTCAAACTAGCTAACAAGGATCTTGATCCGATACCTATAGCGAAAGTTATGCTAGTTGCTCCAATAGAAAAAGGGTTCAATATGATTGAGGACAGAACCAATTGAATAATTTTGGTGTCATTAGAGACTTAAGACAAGGGGGAACAACTATTCTAAAGAGGTCCAATTGAAATCCCACTTTGATTTTTCCCACAAATATGTGCGGAAATAGGAAAAGTGAGTTCTTTTTTAGGATTGGCCGGTGTGGGCATGCCACCTTTGTGGGATGTGCTTCCATATGTCACTTACGACGTCGGGCATGTGATTCGCAAGGGCTGGGTCCCAACACTTATGGTATCAGAGCGTCTAGGTTGAGTTCTAGGTGTAGGACTAAGTTTAGGAGTATCCTAAGCACGAAATGGGTAGGTTGATACATGAAGTGTACATGTATTGTTTTAAATGAACTATTTATATTGTTTTGAATTGTTTCACATGATTTGATATTGTTTTATACGATTTGAGCTGTTTTGCATACTTTGAAAATTGTTTTGCATGAACTAAAGGTTTTCAATGGTTTTATATTGAAGGAGTGATAACTTTACCTCAAAAAAGAGCTCGAGGAGCTATGACTCAATCTCACTCTCGCCAAGGGAGCACAGATAAGTCCTATATCCTGCAAGATACTGGGACACACTCTGCTCCTGATTCGAAGGCACTTAGTATGCAGCATGAAGTGCCACCACCTCCACCTCCTATGCCTCAAGCAAACCCTCTAGATCTACATTTCTTTCAAGCCTTTGCCCAAGCTTTCACTTATGCCATGGGCCAAGGGTCACAACTGTTGGTTCCAGCACCGGTGGAGAGGAGCAGGCAGTATGATAAGCTCTGCAAGTATGGGGCTATAGAATTTAATGGTACTATAAATCCGGAGGAGGTTGAAGCATGCTTGAAGAGGAACGAGAGAGTCCTGCTTCAAATGAAGTGCTCCGATGAAGAGAAGCTGGATTATGCAGTTAGCTTGCTGCAAGGGGATGCACTTCATTGGTGGGAATCAGTGCCCCACAGTCAGGTTATGCCCCCGGTGTTGTCATGGAGAGATTTTGTGGAAGTGTTCAGAAAGAAGTACCTTTCCAGGGTTTATGTACAAGAGAAGGCCAGAGAGTTTCTGAATCTCACACAGAGGGAGATGAGTGTGAGTGAGTATGAAATGAAATTCACTCAGCTATCTCGTTATATGGACAACATTATGGCGAATGAGGAAGACAAGTGCCGTAAGTTTGAGGGAGGTCTTCATCTAGGGATCAAGGAGAAAGTCTTGATCCATAATTTCTGTGACTACCAGCAGTTAGTAGATGTTGTACTCCAGGTTGAGAAGCTAGAGAATATCAAATATGAGGTGAGTAGGAAGAGGAAGAACCGAGAGCAGTCTTCCAGGAAGGGGGTAAGTT
>JANZXR010000001.1:11069686-11081232 GCA_027575705.1 Erythroxylum echinodendron
AAGCAAAAACGAAAATTTAAGGAAAGAAAGAAGAGAGAAACGAAATAAGGAGAGAGAAGTGAGAAAGAGTCGTTCATGAGAGAATAGAAAGAAGAAGCAAGTTAGGTTTCATCTTTTCTTAGTCTTCAAAAGAGATTCTGATGTTGTTCAAGAAAGGAAAAAGAAAGAAGAAGGGAAGAGCTTTCTTTAGAGCCAAAAATCTCATTATTTGGTAAAGATTCAAGGTAAGAGCAATTTTAATCTTTTGGATTTTTGGAAGAGTTTTGGTTCAAAAAGCTTAAGAAATGTATGGATTTAAGAATTCTAGGATCAATTTCAGTGAATGTGCTTTATAGGTTCTCAAATTGGAATTCCTATTGATGGGAATTGTGTCTTTTATGAAGGAAATCAAGGAGGAGTTCATGAGAGGCAAGGGGAGCAAGAGGAAAGACATCCTTAGGCCAATTCCTAAGCAAAGCTTTCAAATAGGTTTCATGTTTATAATTGGATAATAAGCCATTATGTTTTCTTTTTAGTCAAGAATAAAAAAATTGATTTTTCATTGCTTTATAATTGTGGCATTTATTGCTTTTGAATGATTTGATAAATTGCAATTGCCTTGATATTTGAATTTGGTTGATTAATTGTGAAAAAGATGATGTAAGTGCATATGAAATATTTTATGTTCATGAAAGACATGTTTTGAAAATGTGTCATTTGGGCAACATGTTTACAAGTTATGAAATGCATGTTATATGAGTGTGGTTTGGTCCCTTAAGTATGTCAAGTGCACTTTGACTAAAAGCTTCTCCCACCTGCCCACTAGTGGCATGGAGTTCCTTCACAGACTCCCATAAGTTCACGGCTACGCAAAACCATTTGGTAGGAATGCGATAGTACGTTCTGTTCACGGCTACACAGGACCCTTATGGGAAATGTGTAGTACATTCTATTTTGGACCTACCCAAACCATTTTGATGTGTTTATATGTTCATGATATATTGACAAGATTGATGCATACATAAATTGTTTTATTGTGAATTTGGGTGAAAAATTAAGAACCATGTGTTTTATGATTCACTAAGAATTTTTTTATGACATTGAACGTTTTAAATGGTTTTGCTTGTTATTCGTTATAAACTTGTTACCTATGAGCTTTTACGCTCACCCCCTTTTCGTCCCATCTTCAAGTGAAGAAAATGAGATCGAGTGAAAGAGAATCGAGGCATCACTCCAAATTTTGCATCTTTTGTGTTTAAGCTAGATTTGTAGCTACAAGGCTTTAGTTGCATTTTGAGCAAATTACTATTCATATATCTTTTTGTATACTGGGCATTTTGAGATATTGATGTATTGTGGCTGAAAATTCCCACTAAAGCTTTGTAAAAACTTTTATATTTTGATGTTAATGAAGTATGTTTGTGTTTTGCGGATGCTATGTCAATTTTGTTCATTGCATTTTTTCAAGTTTTCCATAAGGATGAGAATTTGTGTTCTAGATTCGGGGAAAATACTGTATTGATTTAGGCTGAATTGGATGAAGCTACCTTCTTGGAAATTCTAGATTACTTTTCTAGCCTTCCAATGATATATAGTATGACATATTTGGACATTGGAGTTGAGAGATATGATCATTATAAGTGGCGATGTTGCTAGGAGGTATGTACATGATAGCTATGATGAATAATGAGAGTTTGTGTATGTGATGACGTCATATCTTCTTAAGAGTTGCATCGTCTTAAGTTAACCATCTGAATCTTCTACTTTTTGCTTCTTCTACTTTTGCTTCTTCTACTCTTCGCTTCTTCTACCTTTTTTCTTCTTCTACTTCTACTTTTTGCTTCTTCTACTTTTTGCTTTTTCTACTTTTGCTTCTTCTACTTTTTGCTTCTTCTACTTTTTGCTTCTTCTGCTTATGGCATTCGTTTGTTTATTACATTCGTCTGCTTTTGCATTCGTCTGCTTTCCTACTTTTTGCTTCTTCTACTTTTGATTCTACTTTTTGCTTCTTTTACTTTTTGCTTCGTCAACTTTTTGCTTCTTCCACTTTTGCTTCTTCTACTTTTTGCTTCTTCTACTTTTGCTTCTTCTACTTTTTGCTTCTTCTACTTTTTGCTTCTTCTGCATATGGCATTCGTTTGTTTATTACATTCGTCTGCTTTTGCATTCGTCTGCTTTCTGCCTAAGTGACCGAAACTTCTTCTTCTGTATACTGTTCATTTGGTATCATCTAGTCCATCTTTGACCCTTTAGATGATAGAATTTGTTCCTAAGGTCTTCAAAAAAGTTAGAGACCCATAAGTCCTCTTTCAAACTAGCTAACAAAGATCTTGATCCGATACCTATAGCGAAAGTTATGCTAGTTGCCCCATTAGAAAAAGGGTTCAATATGATTGAGGACAGAACCAAATTGAATGATTTTGGTGTCATTAGAGACTTAAGACAAGGGGGAACAACTGTTCTGAAGAGGTCCAATTGAAATCCCACTTTGAGTTTTCCCACAAATATATTCGGAAATAGGAAAAGTGAATTCTTTTTTAGGATTGGCTGGTGTGGGCACGTCACCTTTGTGGGATGCGTGTCCAGATGTCACTTAAGACGTCAGGCACGTGACTCGCAAGGGCAGGGTCCCAACATTCCCTCAAAGGGTAACTTAGTCATCTTGCCTAATAAGCAAGATTCGCATGTGTCATATGATTCATAATCAAATGACCCTAAACTACCTCACTTATGTAGTTTAGACATGCGTCTCTCACTTATGTGGACAAGGTGACAATGCCATAAGTAAGACGATTTCGCATTATCTCGTTTTATTATTTTGTTATTATTGATATTTAGAACCGGATTATACATATCCAATATGTATAGACCATTGCACAATGTGCCTAAAGCATGTAACATTCCAATAAAATAAATTAAACAACCATTGTTATTGAAATTTAAATGGAATCCAACTTTATTAAGACTAGAAACAGACATTACATTTTTAGTCAAAGCAGGTACATAAAACAGTTGTCCAATTCTAGTACAAGCCACTAGGGAGTGTCAATACATATGTGCCTATAGCTAATGCAGTAACTCTTGCTCCATTGTCCACTTGCGGGTCTGACTCTCTGTTGTTGAGTTGTCTACTGCTCCTGAGCCCTTAATGTCAGTACAAATGTATCAGTCACAATCGGTATCTAATACTCATATGTTGTTATTAGAAACAATATGAATATCAATAACATAAATACCTGAAGTTGATGAGGCATCAGATGCCTTCTTCTACTTCAATGACTCCAGATAGGCCTTTTAACTTCTCTTCCAGTGGCCATCCTTGCCACAGTGGAAGCAAGTTCCTTTCGAGGCAATCTTTTTTGCTTTCATGACAGCTCCCTTAGGCCCTGCAAACTTCTTCTTCTTTTAGCTCTTTTTCTTCGAAATAGAAGAGTCTACTAGCATCACAACCTTTTCCTTACGGACAGATGGCTCAACTGCCTTGGGCATGCTAACCAACTTAGGAATTGTGTTGGATATACTGTTCATCTGATAATTAAGCACAAAGTGTGAGTAACTATCGGCTAAACCGTCAGACTTAAGTTAATACTTAATTCATGATCCAAAAGAAAATTTAAGGAGGCTAACCACTCGATGTAGCCATTCATCTTCAGTGCGTACTATACTAGAGATGTCCCTTTAACCATCTTGGAGCGGAAGAGCAATAGCGAAGTTTCGAGCCATGCTTGCTCATCAAAGAGCTCTCTAAGATGATAGAATATAGTATAAGCATCTATAGTCTCGTGCTGCTTTTGCAACTCCAGTGAGTACTGACATAGTGGCTAGTATAATACAACTAGCCATCTCGCTATCATCAAGATGCTTCCTATATGCCCTCCGATCATCATCAGAAGCATTAGCAACAGGGGGATTGGGAAGTGGTTCTTCCAAGACATAACCAAGCTTCTTAGATTTGAGAACTATTTTCAAGTTCCTGAGCTAGTCAAGGAAGTTTGGTCCAATCAACTTGTTAGCTTCCATCACTGATTTTAGATTCATACTAGTACTCATGGTGTTAACTCGGGAAATAGCAACCTATCGTCAAATAAATAAAAAATAGAATGTACTTAAATGCATGTCTATAAGGACTTTAATAACACACATTATGGCTCCCACTATTTTCATAAATTCATAACCCTCAACATAAATCCGAGAGAACTTGTATAGAAATTCTCCTAGTGGGTCGATATCCAATATCCCTAAGAATGACCTTAGGTTTGCCCAAGAAACCACCTTAGTTCAACTGGTACATATCGGTTATACCAATTGCATCTCCAATGCAACTATTGAATCTAGTGCTATCAACCGTTGATGTGTGCACACTCATTGGGCTATCAACTCTTGACACGTGTACCCAACTTCACCTCTGTCCACGTTGATCTTGGATTTGCCCAATAAACCAACACTTCTAGTTAAAACCAACTCATTAATCTGGAAATCCTATTTCCATAGTTCGAACATATCCGTGTAGAGCAGGCTTGGGTTTGCCCAACAACCTTAACTTTAAAAGGACTCTGGTTCTCACCATATTAAAGAAAGACGTTAGTTTTAATATTCTAAGTGAGGGGTTTGAAAAAGGTCTCATCTAACTTAGATGGTCTTATACATATAACTCATTTATATATATACATATAGTTACTATAACTACATGGCATGATATGGACTACCCAATCAAATTGGGCCTAAGCCCATAACCAACCATCATGCAAGCCCACACATTCTCCTAACCATGCATTCTCTAATGCATATATGTAAACACATCATTTTGGTAATGACATCTTATGGATCATAACATGGAACCCTAATCCAACACTTGGATCTAAGCCTAATCCAACATTTAGATTTACTATCTTCCTTTGACTAACTTGGCTAAAATTACTAATGTATGTTATTTCAATTGGAATTAATATTAATCTAATTAAAATGAATTCCTAATTCAAAAAATTAATTCATAATTAATTTACCTTAAAATAATTATTTGATGTCCAAAATTAAACAATTTCAATTTTGTCATACATGCCAATTTGTCTAGTGTTACTAGAAAATCTATTGCTCTACTAAAATTAATTCAAAATTAATTTCTATAATTTCCAAAAATTTCCAAAACATCAAATCTTCATTCCAAGCATCTCTAGGTCGTTTCATGATGATCAAAATAATTTAGGAATATATCATAATCATCGAAACACCGATAAGACATCAAAAATGACAAATATGACTTCTAAAATTTTCTGAAAATTAAATTTCAAGAAAAATCATTTAGGCATGCATCAAACATGAAATTAACCCATTTTTATCACATAAAAGATTTTTAAGGTTTAGGAACCGAAATATAAACATACAAAAACATCAAATAAAATAGATCCTGCAATTTCTAAAAAACTGTCCAGATCTGGAAATTTTTTTTATAAACCTATTAAACATTTAATAATTCTACAAAAATTACAGAGGAATAAACACATCCAAAATATATTCACATAATTTTTCCAAAATCAAATTCCACGAAAATTATGTGTAACCTCATCAGTTTAGCCAATGGACATCATATTCCCAGCAGAAAGAAAGATTTCATGCATGTTCTTGTAAAGTCAAAGTTAATATTTTAACTAATCACATTAAAAATATTTTCAATCACACTGAATCATTCATATACATCACATGAACTGGTCAAATAAAATCGTGAAAAGCATTTTTGTATAATTAATTTAAAACAAAACATTATAGGACCCTAAGTTGTCACAACTATGAAAATAGTTTTCACATGTCATGTATTCTATATCTAACAAGACACAAGATGGCTCTGATACCACTGTTAGGTTCCGATCATGCATCTCATACATAAGAATATCAAATATACACAGTAGAAATAAAACATAATCTCAAAAACTAGATCTACTCATGCATATAGATATAGAAAAACAAAAACATGAAATTTAAGTTGTTTACATACCTTTCTGACGATCTCCTTCGTTCTTTAATCTTATCCACGTTGGGTTGTCGTAAACCACAACGATTAATGCAGACCATCTCTAATGAAAGTTCACATGAAGATAGAAGGATGAAACCTCACTAGGAGATGGCTAGAATTCTTTCTTTGTGCTAGCAAAGACAAGAACTCTTGAGAGAGTTAGAGAGAAAAAGTGTGTGTGTAAGAAAAAGAATCTGTCTTTTCCTTTTATGTCTTACACAAGATACACAAAAATCATCTCAATTTTCTTCACCATTTGGCCTTCCATAACCCCCATCACTAATGGAAAGTTATGGGAAGTTAATGGTCACGAATAACATGCATTAATCGAAGTTATGGGAAGTTAATGACCATAAATAACATGAGTTAATGGAAGCCAACAACACTTGTTTCTAATTCCATGCAATGTTTTTACCACGATCACATTGCGATACAATCCTAAAACACTCTCTCATATCTTGAATCAGCATTCAAGGCCATTTTACTCATCCTTCGGATCTCCTATTTGTGTGACCCATTAGGTTCCCGGTTATGTTGGCCACTTAAATTAACACTTAATTAAAATAAATTAAAAGCGGTATCTAGCAACACGACATGACCCCCAATTGATCAAAAAATTAGTGGTTTGACAACGAACCCTTCCATACGCAATGTTACCATGCAATTTGTCCATTCACCATTTATACCCCACTTGGTTCAGAGTATGGTCAAAGTGTCAGCTCTCACTAGACTAACTACGTCACATCTAGGCCAAGTGATATTAGATCTTATCCTGAGGATCTCATTACTCTATGTATTATTGAAAATTCTCTTCATGACATATCTCTGCTCTAGCCAGAGACTCCTAAGCAATGACCCCGACAAGAGACTATGGGTATCTTCTCCTTCTATCAGGAGTGGTGAATCCTTTATTGGCTAGTCAATTACCTCCAAATACCTCAAGCTGTACCTAATCACCATCCTATGAGTAACCTCTAAAAGGCACCGATAAATGGAGTCAAAATACAAGATCAGTATCTGAGATATCCTTGAGCACCTTAAGTTAAAGGATACATACATTATTAATATGATGAGACTATTACTGACATTGGAATAGAATATCCATATGATTATCTCATAGTAGGTCAACCTAACGTACTTATTACCCTTAGTAAGCATCCACATGTTAACTCTAAACAACTCATGTCTACAGCTTATGAGATCTACTACTTGATTTAATCAAGGAGTATAACATGTGCTAATCTATCCGGATTAATGATATCCCATCTCATTAATCCTATGACTAGGGAAAGTTTATATACTAACATAATTACATATGATAGGAATCTCATTATTATGATCTCATCATGATTTCCTCTATGCTATGTTTTGTATCAAGGACTTCATTAAATCAACTTAAGATCAACATCAAATCCATAAACGTATGAACATCAAAATAATGAAAAATGTCTTTGTTAATCATAAAATGATTTGTACAATAAGTGCTAAAGGTGATTGCCTTTAGAACACTTCTCTAACAGGGATCATTATATTAAATAATGCCTCCTTTTGTGAAATGCTCACCACTAAATAACCTAATGCTTACTTTCTTATTAACTTTCATTCTATAAAGCATGTAGTAAAGCTTGTAAAGAGTTAGTACCAATACATGTAACAAAGTATGTATAGTGTTCCAAAAGGACCAATGAATATAACAAAGTATATAATAGAATGCATTAATGTTGGCTTTAACTTTTAGTTAGATGTATCACTTAATAAAGCTTGACTAATAAATGTTGTTTAAAATTTAAGCGGTGACACAATGCATATAGTTAAGAGTTTGTAATATAGGTTATCTATATTGTTTAGTTTTTAGAATGTAATAATCATTTCATTGCAATTCTATTTTAACTTACGTGTATGCTTATATTTATAGGTTTTAATGGCTCAATATAGAAGTGTAAGGTCTTTTTAGGGTGGAAATTTTGTATTGGAGCCTGAATTCAAATATGATGGTAGAGATATTACTACATTTGATAATGTTGATGTTGACTATGTTAGTAATATACAAATATATGAGATGGGATTGGAGTTAGAGTATGATCAAATTGATAAGGTATATTATAAAGTACCTGGTTTTAACTTTAGGATCGATTAAGAGTTATAGATCCAAATGAAAGTTGTATTAAACTAGTAATCCTTATGCAAATACATGGGATTGTTGATGTATATGTAACTTATTGTGTAGAAACACCTATCCATGCTCTTGATGATGTTGAACAGGGTGTTAATATGGATGAGAATATGGAGGGGTAGAGTGTATAAATAGATGAGAACTGAGAGGAACAGGGTGCACAAATGGATGATAACTTGGAGGAAAAGGGTGCATAAATGGAAGAGAATTTAGAGGAACAAGGTTTAGATGTGAATGAAAATATGGAGGAATAGTGTGCACAAAATGGACGAGAATTTTGAGGAATAGAGTGCATAACTTCAATCAAACTTCTATGCAGACATTCTAGATGACCATCATCCGGTTGAAATTAAATCATTAGACTGTGGTACCATCATCCGGTTGAAATTGAATCATTAGATTGTGGTAGTCTAATTATTACGAATGAATATCCTAGTGGAGAGGAGGTAGGAGAAGGTTTGCATAGACCCATTTCAAATGTTAGGGATAATCTTACAAAGGTTACACAGGAGTAAAGGTTGGGAATGGAATACTAGACTGCAAAAGAATTAAAAGATACTGTTGTTGATTATATAGTAGATACCAGATACAATGTTATGTTAAAAAAGTGTAAAGAGTAATCTAATTAGGTATTTGTGTATTGATGGATTCCCATAGTTTTGTATGATAGATATGATAAGAAAGAGATATGTTTCAGGGTTAAACTTATAACCTTACTTAGTTTTACAATAAACAAACCAAAATTGGTTTATGCCAAATTCTTTAGGAGACACTTCAAGGATAGAATTTTGGAAAAGGCTAGTACTACAACCAAAAAAATGATCGAAGAATACAGAAAGAAGCCAAAAATTTCTGTTAATTCAAGCATGCGTAGAAGAAAAAAGAAGAAAATGAGGAAAGAGAGCAACATATTCTATTGCTGAATGTGCAAAGCTACAAATTTATGTACACGAGTTGAATATAAGCAACTTGGATCAATAATTGAGTTATAATTATCAAGAAATCAAGAGATTTCATTGCTATAGGTATGTTATGTTATACAGTATATTCATACTTCATTATGTTATGTTATGCATTTATTAATATTTTTTATATTTTGTTGTTGTTCAAAAGATTGAACATTTGTTTTATTGCTATGAAAAGAGGGTGGAAACATTTAAGACCAAATTTTGGAATTGATGGAAGCTTCCTAAAGATAGAATTACAAGGTTAATTGTTAAGGGCAGTTGGTAGGGATGGTGATGGAGGAATGTTTACATTTGCTTGGGCAATTGTAGAGGTGGAAAACACAAATTCATGGACTTGATTCATGAATTTGTTAGCAATTGATTTGGAATTGGAAGATGGTGAAGGAATTACAGTTATTTCTGATATTCAGAAGGTATATTAATATACGTACAATTAAAATCATTATATGAAATATTAACTAACATCTTTTTAATTTGATTTAGGTATTAGTTAGGTTGTAGAGGAAACTTTATCAAATATAGATCACTAGATGTGTGCCAAACATATATATCACAATTAGTATGGCAACTAGAAGGGAAGGACCTTAGAAACCAATTTTGGAATTGTGCTTTGTCAACTTGTGTTGAAGATTTCAACGAGAAACTAAAGAAGCTTGACAAAATAAGCCTTGAATGTGCTTCAGCATTACTTGAATATCCTAAAAAGAGGTGGACCAGATGTTATCAATCCTCTGAAAGTAAATGTCTTATTGTTGACAACAACATTAATGAAATCTTTAATAGGTAGATTCTATCAGTATGGGCAGGCTAGTGATAACATGCTTGAGATAATTAGAATGATGGTTATGAAGAGGCATGTTGAGAGGAGACATTTAATAGTTGGGTGGAAGTCAGATATTGCACCAAATATATTGAATAAGTTAGAGAAGAACAAAAAAGAGACAATAAGGTGGAGAATTGTATGGAATGAAGATGGTGCTTATGAAGTTTCAAAGGGTGATGGGATGCATATTGTCAGGATCAGTAAAAAACAAACATGAAGTTTTCAAATATAGGACCTATATGGAAACCCATGCAAACATGCAATAAGTGCAATCCATCACTTAAGAGAAAGGTTGAGACATTCGTTGATTTGTGCTATAGAAAGGTCGATTCATGAGTTTGTATGAACATGTGTTACAACCAATTCAAGTGATGTAGAGGTAATACATCCTCCACCTAAAAGAGTTACGCTCGGTAAATCAAAAATTGCAAGAAGCAAACAACAAAATAAGTTGAAGAAAATGAAAATTTCAAGCAAATTAAGTCAAAAAGGGCAAGTGAATAAATGCTGAAAATGTGGTCATTTCGGTCATAACTCCAAAAAATGCAACGACGACACCTCAACTTAGCATGTTGAGGCTTCTTTACATATGCGTAGACCTTACTTTAATTCTATGAATACAGTTTCATAAACATACAATAACTAATGTTCATCATTATGTTAATCATGTTATAATAAAGACAATTTCACAAGTATACCAGTTTTCAGTTTTATTTTAATTATTATTTTCTTTAATGACTGACAAAGTTGTTTTCATTACAACTATATTTAAGCAGCGTGAATTTGGTTGATGATAATGTTATACTTAGTCAACAAAGCAATATTGTAAGCAATGTGTTTTTTTATCAATTTGTCTTAGTTGAATAATTACCAAGTGTGTTTTAATATTTCATCTTCCATTTTCTACATTGGTACTCCTGGATATGCCAATAAAAAAATGTTTGGAGATATTAACCCACACACATTTCAATTATCCTTTCAGCCAAAGGGTTTACGATTCAGAGGATGTTCTAGTATTACTTTACAATAATTACAAACCAAAGCAATCAAAAGGAGAACGTCATTGATACAATCATCACAACCTAAACTTTCACAGTCAAGTACAAATCAGATCGACTGAGGGTTCAACACAGATAGAAAAATCGATGAATGAGAGCGACTAAGGGATTCTAGACAGTGAAAGAGGTGATAAAGATTCCAGCTAGCCTCCAACAATCTTAGGAATTCCAGCCAGCCTCCAACAACTTTGGGGATTCCAAACACACAAATAAAAACCTAGGAATGAGATAAGGGATCGCTTTTTTAGGTTTTGATCAATTATTTTCTGATTATTTAAGTTAATATTTTTGTTTAAGTTAAGAAATTTTTTAGGATTAATTAAATACGATGGGTTCCACTGGTTTAAAATTAATAATATTTTAAAATTTTTAAAGAAAGAGAGCCTTACATTGCCACGAGTGATATAATGTAATAGTGTATAGCTTACAATTTATTATTAAAAAGTGCCAGGTCAGCGATGATGTAACATCCCCTCACTTATGGGAAAGGACAATTTGGTCATTTTGAATGGGTTAGAATAATTGAAAGTGTTTCTGA
>JANZXR010000001.1:11085185-11107462 GCA_027575705.1 Erythroxylum echinodendron
GTTTAATTAGAGAATTAAAGATAAATTAAAGGAGTTTAATTTATATAATCTTAAATATGATTTAAAGTTGTAATTTATATCCATATATATATATATATATATATATATATATCATAATCACCTCAATATTTAAGAATGTCAAATTAGTTTTGAATAATATTTTTGTACATGATTTTTTCATATAATTTAATCATTTCATCATGCAATGTTTCAATTATACATAGAGTATGAAATTAATGTCTACTCTAATTTAGTCTAATCTTATTAGTTATTTACAATCAGTGATTGATTCAATTAAGGACATTTGAAAATTATTTTCAAAGTTTTATTCTACCTTAAATAAGTATTTTTCGAATCAATACTAATTTAGAACAATCGAACATTCTTCATAATTACTATAAGGTAATGAATCCTATATTGATCATTTAACTAGATCCATATAGTTTATATCCAATAAGTACTAACTGAATTACCCTTGACTATAATAAGTCATTAATATTATCAAAACATAGCAATTTTTGTACGAGATACTTCGAAAATCTTTAGTTAAAGTATCACTTATACAATTATCACAATGAGAATTTTCATAAAAAATACAAGTAAATGTTCTAAATTGATTTTTGATATGGAGTCAGTTTAATGAACTTATTCTCTAACAAGCACGTATACATTTGTTTAAATATCTCTATAATTAAATCCGTGAAATTAACTACTACTTTTATTTAGAATAACAATAGCGTGTGCTAATCTATTTATGCTATATTAATCTCCCGTCTCAATAGAACAATAACTAAGAACAATTTAAGGATAATACATAAATGCAATAAAAATTTCATAATTACAATCCAATTACAACTACAATATGGAATTTATATTTATTCTATGAACTTCATTATATATATATATATATATATATATATTCAGATAAAGAACGTCTTCAAATAACTATGTCACTAATCTTCAACACCTAATTGATTGTAAGGTATAAACCAACACATTGTTCATTATTAATATATAGGGAAAGACATTATTTATATTGGGTGAATTTATAACAATAAAATGAACAAAATTTTGGTGTGAGTTGGATGTCTTATGACAAATAATAACAGGACCTGTGTTGCCAGTGCTTGGCTGACCTTTCATGAGACAATTTGCAATGGCAAGAAACCAATTGTGTGGAAGCCGTCCATGTTGTCAAGGTAGGAATAAGATGGTCTCAAGGAAAAGGAAATATTACCAGTTGAAGCTGTCGAGAGATAAGATTGTTCTGTTGATCTTTCGTCATTAGACTGTTGTTCAGAGAGATTAGATAATATCTTGGATGTTTTTGGGTCCGTGATTGCTGCAAAGGCGATGTAAAGATGAGAGACTACACAAACCGTCTTCCGTATGTCCCAAATATTTGATACTAATTTTTGTAGGAACTCTTTCAGGGTGAAACAAAGCATGACTTGTACTCTGCTTTTCCGCAGTTTATGGTGAAAGCAGTTGTTAGTTATGTGAAGCATAAATCCACTTCTTATGTTCGAAGAAAAACTCAACACCAGTAGGAACAGAAAAGTGAAATTCAATACCAGAATTTCTGAGAGAGAGGACAGAGATATGAGAACTGATGATGCGGCTAATGATGGCTAAGGAGAGACGAGAAAAGAGAGTGACAACGATGGCGAAAAGGCGTGAAGTTTATAGATTAAAATTTGGAAATTAATTATTTTATTATATTTTTAAAATTTAGCTTTCATTATTAACGTCAAAATGAACATACAAATTCCACAGATTTGGAAATCATTCGTCACCAGTCAACCAGAACATTTATCTCTATTCCTGGCGCTGTTCGAGCAGGCAGTCTCCTAGCAAATAGACTTGGTCAGCCACAAATGTCCGTAAAAGTTGATCTGCTCAAACTCGTATGTTTTCCCATTCTTCTCATTTTTTGAAATTTTCTAGTATATTAGCCTTGGAGAAGCCCGCGTTCATCTCTCACAAGCTTCACTCAGAAACCATGCCACCAGAAAACCTGAAACTGTGACGCGCGGTCAATGAATCAATATGTATTCCATGCTCCTTTGGAGAACTGACGCATCGAAAATATTTATAATTCTTGACATACCGCAGTACGAAACTGCTAACCGTCCAGCCACAATTATGTTCTCAAATTCACTGCAGCATTAAACAGGCGTTTTTTTCCCCATCCAACTGCAGCAAAAAGAAAATCCAGTGAGAGAGGAGTCGATGTAATATCTAAAGTTTAGACCAACTAAAGAAAAATGATCAACTCAGCTTGCAGATCTAAAACAAGTCATATCCTGAAACCAAAACAATTAGAAGAGAAATAAAAAGAGGAACACTTCCGATTTTCTGTAGCCATTAAACCAAAACTAGAAGCACATCAATTACCCCAAGGAGTTCAATCTAGCAAATGCCCTCCAATGCACTAATCGAAGAAGACAGTGACGAGATATAAAAAGAATTGGTGTTATATTTTATCATGTTAATACTTCCAAGTAATATAACCACAACATTGAGCTCATATAAAATTTATTAACTTGGTGTGAACCAAAAAGATAAGGAAGAAGGAAAAAAATGTACACAACTAAATGCATATATTGGAAATATAAAAGAACCTAAGGAATAATACAGTTACCTAAAATACCTTCCTGGATCATATTATATTGTAGGCCAAAGCAATCCAGAAGAAAAGCTGGAGAACACAAAGGGCCAACAAAGGCCTGCCCCACCATGTATCATAGCTAAGAATTTAGCAATATCCAAGCCACATAAAAGCAGCATTGAGCACACTTTAAACTTTATCTGTTTATTTGTACGTTCTCATCCTTATCTAAGTATTTGTATTTGGCTGCTTAAAATCCATCTCTGAGTATCTGCAAGGAGAGAAGTTCAGGTTATGTCTACAAAAGCCCCATGTTGAGTCAACAAACCTGGTAAAACCTCAAAAACTTTAACTTGCCTTCGAGGCTTTTGTCGATGCCCAAATTTATCCCTTGCAAGCTCTGCAGTGGACAAAAGTAAGTTCGCAAATTCACTTTAATAGAAGTAAGGTAAAACAAATGCCCCTGTAACTGCAAGAACTTTGAATTATGCAGTTGTTAAAATTGTATCCCAGTTATAGCAATTATTTAAAATTTAAAAACCAGATTTACTAAATATTGCACAAGCAATGTGCTATAAAGTTCGATCTCCATCAGTGCCCCTCCCTGGCTGGCATCCTAACTAGGAAGTACACTTTCCAGTGTCACTACACTGCAGATATCAATATAGTTTGCCAGAATATAAAAATAATGAATTTTAAGAACCAGGTCACTAAGATCAAAGGGATGAAAGTTCAAAGGGTAAGACGATGTCTAACCAGGTCTATTCATAGAATTCCATTCATTATCACCTTTCTTCGTACTAGTTTCTTTGCTGCAAAGGAAAACACACACACATATATATATATATATATCAATAACAGGCCAACTAATAGTCAATAAAGTACATACAAGGTTCAGATAGGCCATCTAACAAAGGAAACTAGCACAATGAAAATTGGACATACTTATTTCAACGAAAGTGAAAACAGAAGGTTACACAAGTCTCCAGGTCAAGAATACAAATATGACTGATATGGATAAAGGACAAATCTTTTAAGCTGTAGCATCAACTAACAAGGTATTATTCCACAAGACAAAACTGATATCATATATGAAACATTAACTTTCTCTGCTACCAAATTAAAGTATGCCACAGTCCCCAGCTAATGAACCACACTTTCAATAGCCTAATGCCAAATAACTAAGGAAATATAGTCATAAAAAGCAATTTACAGACAGCCAGCTACATCAGCTTCCCATCCATCACTTGCTCCCTCCCATGGCAAAGAAAACGAAAGAAAGCAAAGAAAACAGTTGTTTTGCTTCCAGAACAAATGTAAAATATGGAGCGTTCTCTAAATATAATGAGAGAAATGCCAAGGTAGTCTACAGATAGGTATTTCATCATGTAGAACAAATGCATCAAAATGGGAAAAGAATAAACTGCATACTTTTTAAACTTCTTGGTAACAAAGATGGATATATTGACATAACTTGAGTGAATCTATTATTTATTAACTTACCGTCAACAAATTGCCATATATGAGTTTGAAAATGATGATTATATTAAATAGTAAGAATACCAATGATGTGCAATTGTAGGCATGACTTGGAACAGTTACTATGACGAACAGTTACAAAAACAACCTTGATGAGCCCATGGAAGATGTCTGTTCAGATGGCCGAGTATCATAATCACCATCAACAGCAGTATAAGGTGAACAATATGTCGCCCCTAGAGCTCCTGCAGCACCAGCCAAAAGTGGTAGCCTAGAAACATCACAAACATAGCAGTAACTGTAAGCTTTCCAAGGTTTGGGGAAATTTTAAAGAAAAGCTTTTAGAGAAAGATTGAAGAAAGAATGTCTCAACAATAGCTCCACTAAAAATCACTTTGCAGCCAATTTGAATGCTTGTTCATTTTGAAAATGTATGTTTAAGCCATGGAAAAGACATCATCATGATATCTAATCCAACAAAACTAATAGTAAAAAGCTTCACCAGAATTATAACAAATTGAACTTCAAATATTGCTTTCCCCGAAGACCAATTTTTTCAGGCAATACTCAGTTTCCTACTTCTCAAGAATCATGCAGCCAGTTAAATGCACAAAGACATTGCCTTCCTAACAACACATGAGAATTCATACACTATACAGCTTATTGATACAGAAAGGTATGCTTTACCAGGTCATCTCAGAATTTCCTAAACCAACTTGAGGATTTGCAACATATCCAGGAAATGCCATGCCAACAGCAGGAAGTCCAACGCCACCAGGATGCCGGCCACTGAATTGCATTACTGCAAGAAATTAATCATAAGTAAGATATGTGATCCAAAAGAAAATCAATATCTATAAAGCTTAGTTATACAGGACCATATATAACAGCCGTGTCTTGATCTCCAAAAAAGTTGGTCGACTTATACTGATTGGTACGTAGAAACACTATACAGAGTATTATACCTAGTTACTCTTACTGCAGCAACAAAATTTCTAAAACTAACTGTTGATAAAGTTATTCAAAGAGACTGGTTGTGAAAATCAGCCAAAAAGACTGACCTGGCAAAAAGGCTGGTGTTCCAGGGAAGTTTTGATCACCACATTCAATACCCAAATTCCCTGCCGCTCCCATAATCTGGGTTCCACCATACAAAAAAGCACCTCCTCTGCTTGCTTGAACGCCAACTTTACCCTTAGTCACTAATGAAACCCTGGATTTACTTGATTCTGACGCATTTTCTACTTCTCCACTTTCATGCGAATTTCTCGATGACGGAGTTTTTGGTGGAGAAATTTGAGTTGTTCCATTATCAGAATGTTGACCCACCTGCCGAGTATGAGCCTCATTGGAAGGTTGGATCCAACTGTGAGTAGGTCGTTGGAAACCATGGAGCTGTGTTGCAGAAGAGACTCTATTGACTTGGTTACTAAGTGACATTGGATGATAAGACATTTTCCCAGATATAGACACATCCTTTCCTTGTGCCCTGGAGTGAGATGATAGCACAGTATTGATCAGTGAAGATCTGGAAGGTGGAGTTTGGTTATTTTTTGGGGTTTTCCGAGCAGATTGGCTGATGGACTCATCAATACAGAGCTTGTCAAGTCCAATAGGGTGAGTTGTGTTCTTCCTTGGCATCAGTGCCCTTGATTGTTGCATGGAAAAATTTTCACCAGTAACAGAAGAAAGAAGATTCCTGCTTGAACTTCCACCTTGCACATCCCCTTTTTGAGTGAGATTGATTTCCTTGTTAGAAGACACAGAAGGATAAAAGGGAGGAGAAGCTGAACACAAGCTCCAATTCTTTCTAGAAGGGGGTGCTTGATCAGATTCTGCAATATATGCTGGGGCAAGAACTCTCCCAGATGTACCAGGAGAAGTTTTTTCAAGGGACTTTACAAGTTGCTCATTTGTTGGTTGTGTCCGGCCAGTGATTTTTGCAGTACGCTCATACCTTCTTGGCCCTCTCCCTCTTGTGCATCTTGGTGCCTGGCTCTGATTGTTACCATTGCTAAACGCTTTAGATTTGCTCCTTCTACCATAATCCCAGTCCAGATCTTCATTTTTACCACCACGATCTCGATACTGAACTTTAGAATTTCTTTTCCCCTGAATTTCCAAAACCAAATTGTAGACAGGTTATAGATAGAACACAGAAAGAATGTAGCACTCGCATACCAAAAGCTATTGTATACAAAATTAGAACCTTTCCAAAATGCCTTTCCTGCAAAGTCATCTCCTCAAACTTATCATGCCCCCACTTCTTGTCATCTTTCAACGCCCACAACCTCCTCCCGCCATAGGTTCTCCTAAACCAAGGTTAAAGATATTGACTTCATATAACAATGAAACATACGGAAACAGAACACTTGTTTTACGGAAAAAAAAAATCACGACAGTATAGACCAAGCAGGAAACCTGAATTTTGTCCAAAAGGTCTAGTCATTCACATTATCATTAACAAATTTCTAGTTGGACAACGATTATTTGATAACAATTAACAGAAAACATGACATAGATGCAAACCTAGAGTCTTCTAAGTGTTAACATACCTGTGCGTACCAACTGCATTGTCCCTAAATCTATTATCGTGCATGTAAAAGGCCCCCGCAGTGGGCACAGAAAATGGCTCATTCTCCTTCTTCCCCTCTTCCTCTTCTTCCTCCTCCCCGTCACTCTCTCCCTCCATGAGCTCCTCTGTATTCACTTGCTCAAGTACCTTCTTCTCCTCAGTCCCACCATCACCAACACCACCACCACCACCACCTCCTTTTCTCTCTTTATTCCCACCATTCTCTTCCGTGAAACCATCAACATGCCCCTCATCTACTTCTTCCCCATATCCCTCTTCATCATCATCTTCTTCTTCTTCTTCTTCTTCTTCTTCTTCTTCTTCTTCTTCTTCTTCTTCTTCTTTATCATAATCAGCTGCCCCGCCCCGATCGTCGGATTCATCAGAGTGAATGTTAGCCCTCCGATCCACTCTGGCCTTCTCCTCACCATCTACTTCCTCATCATCACTCGCTGCTTCTCTCCTCCTTCTCACCAACAAACCCTTTTCTTCCTCTGGATCACTCTCATACTCAACCTCTTCACCAACCTTAGCCATGCCAAAACTCCTAAGATCGAAGAAAATTTAGTTTTAGAGGGATTGCATTCGGGATTACCAGTTTGGGCAAACCCTAGAATTTATTTTCCTGGTGTTTTGTTTAGGTGAAGTGAAACTACACAGATTTGAGTGTATCCAGTTTAGGGATTTGACAATTTGATAAGGGTAATTTAGGAACATAAAAATTATTTTAGGAGCTTGTGATTGGTCAGACATGACCGGTAGTGTTGTTGTCTAGTGAGATTCTAACACGTAAAATCTGGCGAGACACATGGTATGGTACGTTATATCCACTTCGCACCGGAACTGGTAATCGGTTATATCTTACTTGAATAGATCTCATCCATGTATTTGTATAGATTTTATATAAATAAGTTCGTAAAATTGACTAGAACAGAGTGAGAATTTTGTGTAGTTCGTACTTGGATTCGACATGAAAGTGAATGTCAAGATTGAATCTTTGGATCCTAATTATATTATATGATCATAAATAAATGTTTGTATTTCAAGTCACAATTATATGCATATATTCATTCTTCATATGTAAAAACTTGTTGAGCTTCAAAACTTAATGATATATATATTATTGGGAGGAGAAGAAGGTAACAAACGATATATATTATACTTGAAAATGTGTAAACACATCAATGCCCATATAAGAAGGTTTTTAGAATATTTGAGAACAAGGCAAGTGCAATTTGTAAGTTGTAGCCTATTTGTACTAACCAATAAAGCTTGTACATATCAGAAATTATGATAGATCAGACCAGATTAGGCCTGACATTCTCGAATCTAATCCGACTTATTATTATTTTTTTAAAAATTTCAAGATGATGTCATTTTTTGTTATTGCCCATCGAGACTCACGCCGGATTGAATTAAGCAACTTGAACATGAGGCCTGATCAGACCTAAAAAAATCGGAACTAAAGTTCGATCAATTTAAACGTGGCTTGTTGACTTTGGATAGAGCTAGCATCTATTGCCAAGCCAAATAGAAACAGGAGGGAATTATATATTAGTTTGTGGTTGACATTTGATTCTACCCTTTCTCCTCATATAGTTTGATTCTACTTATGGACAATAATTTAATATTCCACTTATTACCTGCCCCCTTTTGCATAGATTTTGATTGGCGCCTTTCAAGTTTCTAAGTCATAGTTTCAGTTTACCAAGAGTAATTGATCAAGTATGTAACCCCTTTATTGTCACCATCATCGATACTTATTAGGTGTAACAGTAAACGACTTGAATACCAGGGATTAGGAATTAGAGTCATGGTTGAGATGGGGGTGGATAAAGCCATCAATGTCCTAGGGTAGGGATCTTTGAGTTTCTATGCAAAAGAAGAATATTATATATGATGTCCCATGGGAACCCTGGACTCGGAGACAAAATAAACCACATCCAACTGAATTACTTTGTTCCTCAACTGGGATAACTTTACTTGCGGTAGCTTTCGTATGTATGCAATGTTAATTTTTGTTGTAAGTAGATACAAGAAACGTAACATTTGATGACGGTTATCTGACCAAAATCTAGCATACTAAATTATTATTTTTATAAGCCTTCTGTAAGGTTTGGAATTTGTATTATTTTCATTAAATAAATTGTTTGATTGCATGTTTAAGAAAAAATGAATTGAATATATTATTCCAACACGCTTTTTGTTTTATTGCTTGTTATGGACTTCCTAGATTGGTGGTGGTTGTATGTACTGGTATTTGTCATCTTGTCTATTCTGTTTGCAGCTTTGTTTGGGCTTTTCAAACTCACTTCAAGCTTATAAGATTCTAAGTAATAAAAACAATTTTTACTGATTTATCTTTTTGGAAAATGAATAAATTTTTATTAACCACAGGAAAGTTAAATCCATCGTTAGAACATTACAATGATCTCATCAGGTTCCTACGTCAATTTTTACTAATTTAGATTTAATTTTTCCTTTTTCTTCCAATTTTTGACTCTTAATATTTAACTTATTAAAAATAAGGGCAAGATGGTTAACTCCGATTGACTAATACTTGCACATTCATGTATGTAGATGTATATGTGTGTATTTGTATATATATAACTAGGCGTGTATGGGATGGCAGGTCATGTTTAAACATTCTTCTAAACAAATTTTGAGTTTCATATCATCTACAATAAATAATTCATCAATTTGAATGGTCATTTTCATTTTTCAAAAATCATCTTATAATAGTAAAAAAAATGCAAAGAAGGTTATATCAAAATATATTACTAGGGGTAGGAACTAGAAGGAGTGGTTACCGTACTTTACATCGAAGCATCTATCAAAGGAACAAGCGATGCTGCAATGGTTAAGGTGGTAGGAGAAGTGATGTACACCATGATGGATTTCACATTGTACAAAATGCTAAATCCAATTGTATTCGATTTCACACAATATGGACAGCATTTCTACACGCACTTTTCCTAAGCATCATCATTAGTTATGGCTTGTCCTGAGAACAACAAAAACATTAAAAACAGTGAACTCAAGATGGCTTAGTGTTAATCCCTTAAACATTGAAGGATCATTTTACTAGTCATTAAGGAGCCTTCGCTGACATCTAACGAGGATTATATGTGATGAAGACATGTTAAAGAAACCAAGGTGACTTGACCAGGTGAGATCAAGCATGGTTTAAGCTTCGGCTAGCTTTGATGAGTAGTAAGGTATTAATCGAATTAGCTTAGGCAAGTCGGACTTGCCTTGGAAATTTTTGGTTGGACTAAAGATGAATTGGTGCTCAAATGACAAGTCATGAAAGAATTAACTAAACCATAGGCGAACATCAGGTAGACCATATGCAAAATAGCTTGTAATTTAGCTAACTTTCACTTTTAGATGAAGATCAACGGTGATATGACAAAGTTAGTGGGAGGAATTATAAAAAAAGGAGGAGGACATGGAAAAAGAATATGAGTGATGTGTCTTATTTTCATTTATCACATATTTTGATTTATCACATATTATTATTTTTATCTTTATTACTTATTTGTATTTTTGTATATTTTATTTTTATTCATTTATTTAGTTATTTTTTCCTTTTTTTAATGCACATCCATTTATAATTTTGTAGTATCTTGATGACATATTGCATGTGAGTATATAGGAAACAACCTCTCTACTAGAGATAAGGCTGCGTACTATTAAACTTCTTAAGACCCCGCGTCTTAGCGGGACTTCTATTAGGTGTTATTGTTGTTGTTTTTTTCCTTTTAAGAGTGGATAACTGTTAACTTATGTCAATCACTCATCAAAGTAGTGCCTAAATTAGTTGGCATTCTCGACCACTTACGAGGGGTTATTTGATTATACTTATATTTTTCTGTTGTAGTTTTTAATTTTTAGTTCTTAGTTTTTTGTTTTTTGTTTTTTGTTTTCTATTTTTAGTTTTTATTTTTCTTTCAAATAAAAAACATATTTGATTGTTATATAGTTATATTTTTATCAATGATAATAATTACATATTAGATAAAACTTAAAGGTAAATAATTTTTAATGAAATAATTTTTAATCTCTTATATAATATTTATTAATAATATTTATTTTATTAAAATGAATAATTTAAAAATTATTATTTATTTTAACTATATTTTAATTATTAAATAAATTTTTATTTAAAATTTATATATTTTGAATATATTTTAAATTTAATTATATTTATTTATTATTAAATTAATTTTATAATTTAGTTACAAAATTAAATAAAATAATTATTCATAATTCATATCAATAATTGACTTTAGTTAATTAAATTATTCATAGTTCTTATTAATAATTAATATATTAATTAATTAAATATATTTTTTCATAATTTTATTTACTATCAACTATATATATCTTTTTAAAATATATATATATATATATATATATATATATATTAGTAAATCAATTATGAAAAATACAGACATAAAAAACAAAAACAGGTTTATGTGGTTTTCATAATTTTTAAAAACTGGAAGAAACTAAAATCAAAAACAGAAGCCAAAAACCTCAAATAAATAGATTTTGTTTTACTGAATTTGAAAACAAAACAACAAAAACAAAAATAGAAAACTAAAAATAAAATGGGAAACAAACATGCCCTAAGTTAATGACTTAGTGGCCTTGTTCTCACATCCTTATATGCTTGCCCACAAGTCTTCAAATGCCAATAAATAGCTTTTTTAAGTAAGGACTTCATTCATTAAGAGAGTTGGACTTTGTACATTTTGTATTCATTATGAAAAATATAATGGTTAGCAATTTTGCTATAAAGCTTTATGTATCTTTCTCTTCATATTGTTACCCATTTTCTTTTGTTGGCTAAGTTAATCATGTTGTTTTGCTATAGCCTTTACGGGAAACATTATAAACACTAGGAAAATAGTAAGGTTGAGATGGATCATGAATGCTTAACTTCCATACTTAGATTTTATCTCATTTTAGTACGAACTTGAAGTTCATTACAAAGTCTATATAACAATCAGTATCAGAGCTATGTTCATGATTCAATGGCAATAAGAAACAATCTAAGAGAGCATGTTATGCTAGTGGAAGCACTAATCAGTTGTTTGCCTATGGATACAGAGGAATTCCATTCTTATACATCTCATTTTAAACTTTTTAAGAGGAAAATCTAAACATTGTAGGATCAAGTTGTAGACTCAAGGAAGGCATAAGAGGAACCATTTTGAGATAATAATCTTTAAGTATATAGTTGTTAGTTGGGATATGGGATGTGTTGAAAGCATCATACTTAAGCTATATGAACCTAAAGCTTTTGAGGGGATTCAAAATGCTAAAGAACTTCTTATGAGATATGGAGTAGTATTTTACAACTCCTAAGGCGTCAGACATAGAAAACATGAACATTTTGGCAATTTATCTCAATAGAGATGTAAAATTCTGGTGGATGACATAGCCTCTATTGAAATTAGTACTGGTTGTCCTCCTGTGGAAACATAGGAGAAGATGTTGAAGAAGGTAAAGAATTAATTCCAACACTCTTGACTTGTTAAAGATTCCTTGAAGTGATTAAAACAACATAGCTGAGTAAGGGATTACGATAAGCAATTTACTTTCTTAATACTTGATATTGAGAATGTGTTAGATAAGGACAAGCTATTTAACTTTATGTCTAGGTTACATCAATGAGCATAAATGGCAAAATGTCAAAGATTTTGAGGGAACTATTTGATATGTGTATATTATATTATGTTTTTTAGACTTTTTAAATGTTTTTTTAAGTGTTCCTTAGATATTATCATGTGTATAGGCTTAGCATTATGTTATTGTTAGAATTTGTATGTATTCTAAGTGTTTGTTTAATTTAGAACAATAATTGGATCTTAATTTTATGTTTCACGAGATTTTTGATGTTTTAGTGAGTGCTAGAAATCAGGAAATTGAAGAATGAACAAGATGGAGGAAGTTGGAAGGTGACAATATCACGATCATAATTAGGGATGGTAATGGTCAGCCCATGGGCTTAGATTAAGGTGTTTTCATTAGGTCAACCCATGAGCTAGATCTAGGCCCAGGTCTGGGCAGCTCAAGCCCAAACTCAATTAAAAAAGACGTTATTTTATATTTTTAATTTTAAAAAAATTGATGGGGCTAGCCCATATACCGACCCATTACTATCCCTAATCATGATCATGCTAGAGAGTGAACCAATAATTCTAGCAAATTCATGCTAGAAAGTGAATGAAATCATAAAATTGTATCCTAAATGCACCAAATTCATTCTAATATGTTGTAATTCAGTAATCTAACACTTTAATCCCTTAGGAGGTTTGGAAACTGACTATTACAAAAACAATAAAAGGCTTCAAAGAAAAATAGGATAGAGGTTAATAATTGGGTTTAAATAATGAAAAAGGCTAAGGCTCAACTTGTTTATTCCTAAATGATAAATTATGGCTAAAGTCATTATCAAAGAAATAGGTTAAAACAAATATTGAATCTAAATACCTTTATCACTTTAATGATTTTAATTTAACAAATATGATCTCAATATGTATAATAAAAGCAAGTTATAGAATTGTTCAACTATGCACGATAACATACATGGAAGAAATAAAAATAGCTTAAAATTTTTTGAAATGTTGTTTTTAAGCTTAAAATCTTATGCAAAAGATGGGTATATATATGTATAAATAGTATGCAATTTTCATTCAATTTGACTATCTCAATGATTAATAAAAATATGACTTATAAAAGCAATTTTACTCTAGGTGTCATCATTTTGCATGCTAATTCAAATTAATAGTCAATAATGAATATGGTATTGATGGATAGATTTCAATTAAGTCAGAATATCCATTTATAAAATTTTATAATCAAGATTATAATAAGCTTAATAAAATCATGAAATCGTTAATCCCTTTCCCACACTTAAAGTTGTACATTGTCCCTAATATATGTAATATAAGTATATATAATAAGTGAGAAGGTTTAGTGATACTTTCCTGAGTAAAAGGATTTTTTAATTCTATTCAATCCAATACTAGATTACAACCTTGCAAAATATAAAGAAAAAGGGATAAAAAGAACTAGAAAATAAAACTAACAAAAATAAAAAGAAAGATAAAATAAACTAAATGTTAGTGTTTAAACAAAAGAAAAGGATTAAAAAAATACACAATTAAAAAGGAAAAGAAAAGATACAATAGTTAAGCATCTCCCTTTTTCTTGTTGTGACTAAGGCCTGTCTAACGATGGTAAATCGTCGGGTTAATGAACATTAAAACATGGAGGAGCTAATGATGAAGAGCCCGCACCAGATGATGGAGGTTGGAAAGTAATGCCTGACGGTTCGTCATCTGCAATAGTAAATCTCCCATCTATCTAACTGAGGTCTCGAGCTTGCTCATTCGCTCCACAATTTGGTACTTAATTTGCTTTAAGTGCATTTATAGGTTATAATTGCCTTCGTGGACCAAATGAAGAAGAATTTGGATGAAATGTGTCATAAAACAAAAATTTAAAGCAAAAAGGGATACACTGCCATGTATCTAGTCATGTAAGTTCCTCAGAAGGGGCAATTTTTATTCAGGAACTAGAAAACACAAAGAAATCATCGAAATATCCATTAGAATACAACATCAAACCTATACCATGCAAGAACATTCCGTAGGAGATAAAAGGGAGATTTAGAATTATGAACTCTTTGGTTTCTATTTGTTTTACTTTCTAATTATATTTGATTTCATTTTCTATCATATGTAACTTAACATCTTTAGTGTCTAAGTAGGATGAACCCTAGTTTTATGTTATAACATGCTTTGATTCTTTTATTTAATACAATTGTTTTGATTAATCTATTGTGATTCAGTTATGTGTTTAATATATGTTCTAATAGATCTAGAATATTAGTACATAATTGATTTCATAACATATAGATTGATAAATCCTGTGTATGAATAGATGTACTGTAATTGAAAGGAGTTGATTGCAATTCTAGAAATAGGTCAACATAAATCTTTTGAATTAGGGCCAAATCTAATTATAGAATTCATAAATCGGTAAAGTAACCTTAGAACCTTTAACCTGAATAATATTATTTGATAATTCTAAGATTAACTGTTAGTAGTTTTAATTGAATTATTAAAATACGATACGAATTTCCACAATTTAATAGTCAATAAAACAATTGCATAATAAAAGGTCAATTTTAAGGGTTTTAGGGGGGATTCATAACCTAAATACTAATTCTTGATATCGATCATTTTCTAAGTGATTTCTTATTTCTCTTTTCAGTATTGCTACCTATTTTATTTTAATTGCTTAAGTTTTATTTTCTTTAATTAAAACTCAAAATCAAATTCGTAGGCTAGATAATAGGATAACGGTAATTACTAATACTCATTATATTTGCAGGATTCAACTCGTACCTGTTGATACTAGCTATAACTACGCGGTGCACTTACGATAAAATTAATACTGAAAAACTAAAAGAAGCCAATCATTTACTCACCCATTGTTCACGTCAATCGCCAATTGCCAACCTTTTGTCCTCCAACCATAGCTTCCTCTTTGCCTCACTACCTTCTAGCTACCCCTTCACCTTGTTGCCTCGTTGCCCTGCTTCGTCTCTGCCTCGCTGTTGTATTTTTTTGCTTCTTTGCCTTTGTTGTATTATGGTTTAGATTGAAGATTGAATTTGTGAAATACTGGAATTTATAAAATTGTCACCATCGAGGAGGTAACTTTAAATCTATAATTATGATTTATATTCTCCTATTCTCTCTCATATTTATAAATTATCAAATATGATTATGAATAACATATATATTTATATTCTAATTATTTTAGATGGATGAGCATATTCCTTTAATGGAGAGTTATGGAGAGTTACAATCTAGTATCGAAGAAAAAAATGAAAACTTCTAATCCTGTGCTAAGTGAAGATAGAAGTCCAACTCCAAGTCAATTAAAAAGTGAAGATTGGAATCACTTCAATAATAATATATCAATGTATGGAGTAGAAAAGGCTGAATGTAAGTATTGTTAGAAGATGTTGGTTAGGATTTTAAAAGGTGGAACCTCTCATTTAAAAAGACATGTAGATTCGTATAGTAGAAAAAAGATGGTATTAGGAGATTAAACATATTTTAACCCTAACCTTATGAGAGGGAAGAATCAAATAAGTGCAACATATTATTATAACAATATATCAAGGCTTTTGATAGCTTCTAAGGTAACTGGTGATCAACATACGCTATCCATAGTTGATAGTAAAAGATTTAGGATGTTGCTTAACTTATTGAAACTGACCTTTAAGATCCCAAATCGAAATACATTAAAGAATAACATTATAAAAAATATGAGGATGAGAAGAAAGAAATTTTAAGAATATTGTCAAGAATTGAAGGATATATTGTCATTACAATAGAAATGTGGACAATTGATAACCAAAAGAATGTTTATATAGTAGTGCTGACACATTTTGTTGACAATGACTACTACCCAATCAACTTTTAAGTTGATTTATAGATGTTGGTCATATTTGTAATGGTAGGTTCATTTATGTGTTGGCACTATATACAAGCAAAAGGTTAGAAACTGTATTGGGAGATGATTTGATATATTTTAATATTGATACCAAATTATCCACTATAACAGTCGATACTTGTAGCACGAATGATGTTATGATTAAAAAGTTAAAGAATGAGACATGAATTAGGAGCTTGTTGGTTAGTGGAATGTTATTCCATATGTGTTTTTTTACAAATATTTTGAATTTGATTGTGGTGGGTTAGATAGGATAAAGGAAACAATATATTCGATTCGAAATAGTGTAGTATATTCGAGTGCAACACCTAAAAGAGTTAGGAAATTTGAAGAAACTACACAACAACTATGCATTTTGAGTATGAAGATGTTGGGTTTAGATTGTTCAACCAATGGAACTCAACCATCAAGATGTTGGAGTCGGCAATCCAATATATTGATTTGTTTACCAAAATGAGACAAAAAGATTCTCAGTACATATATATGCTTACAGAAGACTAATGGGAGTTAGCTAGAGAAATTTGTATAAAGTTGGAATTATTTTATAATGTGACTGAATTATTCTCAGGAACAAAATATCTAACTTTGCGTTGTTACTTTGGCCATTATATCTGAGATAAAGAAAGATTTATCTAATTGGATGCTTGATTCCAATAAGGTTATTGAGGTTATAAAAGAGCATATGATGGAGAAGTTGAATTCTTATTAGTATATGGTTGGACATATTATTGTAGTCTTATATGTATTGGACCTAATATACAAGATAGAATGGGCTAATTTTATATATAATGTGTTGTATGGTGATCGAGCTCAAGAGCATGTAGTTATCATTAAACAATTTTGATATGATTTATTTAATAATGGTCAATTCATAATGGACAATTTTAGGATTAGGATTGCAGTAGTTTAAATTGTTCAACTCTGATTTTAGTTTCAGGTTCGAACTCATCTTCTAAGATTAGATTGTTACTTTCACTTACAAAATTCATAAAAGAAAAAAAAAAGCTTAGATTCCATACAATATGATGAAGTTAAATAAATATCTAACGGAAGATTATGTGGCCGAAGTTAAAAGCGTGAAGTTTGTTGTATTATTACAGTGAAAGAGTTGTGAAAATAATTTTTCGATCATCCAAGTAATTGCGCGAGACCTATTAGTAATTCCATCAAGTACTATTGCTTCAGAGTCTGTTTTTAGCATTAGTAGTTGATTTATTATTCTCATCATGCTCAACTTCATCCTCATACTATGGAGCCTTTATGTATACCCGAAATTAGTTAGATTGTGAACATATTAAGGTAAACTCTATTATCTTTTATATATCAATTTCTCCTATTTTTTATATTATCTTATCTTATTTTTTTTAAATTTGTATATTAATACAGCCATAAGTACTAATGCAGAAGTAACTAGTCAAACATATACTTAAACTCGTCAATCAAACTGATATTATTTTGACAAAATATTCGATGGTGAAGGTATATTTAATTATTTTTTAAGTATTACTATGTGTTTAATATTTCTTTAATTTTAATATTACAGTACTAAATATAATGTTTCTGCATACAAAAGAAGTGATGCAAACTATTGATGATCCTGATTACAACAATTAATTGCTTTGTCAATCTCTATAGTCTCCACTCTCTCCTGCCTCCAGTATCCACAATCCGTTCTCAATCTCTCACAATTCCAGACTGCTGATCTATAATATTATTTCATGATTTTATCTTGATTTTTTCGTAAATTTTATCATTTAAAAATTTTGTATGATAATTTTTGCAAATTATGTCATCAATTCATAAAATTTTATGCGTAACATTAATTAATTGAATTGATCAATTTAACTATATTCTTTTTCATTTGATCAATATGTGTACGTTTTATATATTTATAATAAAATTTCAATTTTTATTAATCAATTGAAATCCGTAACTTCAATATATTGAATTGATCACTTTAATTATATCCTTTTTTTCTTTCTTTCCTATAATCATATTCTCCTTCATTAATGAATTTAGTTTCATCTTATTCATTTGACCAATATATGTATGTTTTATATATTAAATCATTATAAAATCTCAATTTTTATTAATCAATTGAAAATTATAACTTTAATTAATTGAATTAATCATTTTAATTATAATATTTTTCTTTCATTTACTATAATCCTATCCTCCTTTATTAATAAATTTGGTTTCATCTTATTCAATTGATCAATATATGTATGTTTTATATATTAATTCATTATAAAATCTCAATTTTTATTAATCAACTGAAATTTGTAAATTTAATTAATTGAATTAATCACTTTAATTATAATTTTTTTCAACTCCTATAATCTTATCCTCCTTTATTAATAAATTTGGTTTCATCTTATTCATTTGATGAACATATATACCTTTTATATATATATTCATTCATTATAAAATCTTAATTTTTATTAATCAATTGAAATTTGTAACTTCAATTAATTGAATTGATCATTTTAATTATAATCTTTTTCTTTCATTTTTGATAATCCTATCTTCCTTTGTTAATGAATTTGGTTTCATTTATTTATTTGATCAATATATGTATGTTTTATATATTCTTTCATTATAAAATCTCAATTTTTATTAATCAATTGAAATCCATAACTTCAATTAATTCAATTGATCACTTTAATTATAATCTTTTTTCATTTCCCATAATCCTATCCTCATTCATTAATTAATTTTGTTTCATCTATTTCATTTAATCAATATATGTACGTTTTATATATTCATTCATTATAAAATCTAAATTTTTATTAATGAATTGAAACTCGTAACTTCATTTAATTGAATTGATCACTTTAATTTTAATCTTTTTCTTTCTTCCTTTTCCTATATATCATACCCTTCTTTCAATAATGAATTTGATTTCATGTTATTCATTTGCTTAATATATGCACGTTTTATATATTCATTCATTGTAAAATCTCAATTTTTATTAATCAATAGAAATTTGTAACTTCTATTAATTTAATTGATCACTTTAAATTTTAATTAAATAAAGATCTTTTAAAATTTTAAAATAAAAAATTAGGTCAACATGAGCTCGAGCACGGTAAAGCTCAAACTTGGCCCGATCGGGCTCTTGGCCTAGCCCACTAGTATCTCTATCTAAAATATTATAGTCTACGTATATTTAGTTAGAATGTTAAATTTAAACATATAATTTTCACCTTTCATTCATCATAAAGATATTAAAGTGGCCTAATAAAGGTTCTAATTAATCAGACCAAATTTTGGTGAAAAAATGAAACCCTATTTGTATGAGTTAAGTATATTACACCTGTGGTGGGAAGCCTAATAAGGTTACTATAAATAAACGTTAAGTCTCCTTCACATGCTTATTAATTAAATTTTCACAAATATCTTGTTTTCTTGTACCCATTATGAAATTTGTGTATTAATAAAGGTGCAAAAATTTTAACTAACAACATTTCAAGCAATTCATTTAAATGAAGAATTTCATTGACTTATTCAATTGCGAGAAGAAAATATTTACAATGGTGCCAAAAGTTTCATGAAAAGAGATTTGATTGCGTTAATGTCTCCTCACTTTTAGGAAGACTATGACTTCTTTTGATTAATTACAGATATTTATTACAGATATCTGTGAATAAATGACAAGCCTCCATAGTTAGATATTTTCATAGAAAGTAGTTTTCATTTTCCCTAGTCAAGTGTCCAATAATGGGCTAATAACAACTACGAGATAACATTTGCATTAGTTGTTAGTTAATTTCATTAGTTAATTTCACTAGCTGTTAGTTAATAACAACTAGGAGATAACATTTCCAATTGCATTAGCTGTTAGTTAATTTCATCAACAATTAACTAACAGCTGATTATATTAACTGATTTAACTAACAGATAACATCAGCTGTTTATTAAAAATGTTAGGTAAAATTAATTGTTTATTATTAGTTATTTATATATAAAATAACTTATAAGAACATGACTGTAAAAAAAAGAAAATGAGAATTATATCTTAGTATTTCTTTGAATATTTTCATAAGAGTTTAGATTTTATATATTTAATTTTACAAAAAACATAGAGACGATAAAAATAAAAAAAAAGTCAAAAGTGTGACAAAGAATGGCATGCATGTGATACTTATAACATAATAAAAAGGTCAAAGGTGCTTTGACAATTCATGTAATGCACATGATAGTTATATTTTTATGGCAAAATCAATTAGATGGTAAATGATGTTTGATAATTACGGACGCCCTCTTAGATCTGTAGCTATTCTTTTCCAACGACACAACTGTTATTCCTAACTTTTATCAACTGAACATCAAAACACTCTTATAAAGAGCTTTTTAAAAATCAGCTAATTGATTTGAATCAGTCAACCCAATTAACTGATAACCAAAAAAATTAATCAGCCGATTGGTTTGAATCAGCCAACTCAATCAACTGATAACTAAATAAATTTATTGGCAGTTCGAAGTAGTCACACAGCTAAGACCCTCCAATATGCTAAATATGGCTGAGATGTCAACTACCAAACGGAGCCTAGGTCTGGAAAATACTTTGATTAGTGAAGATAATTTCTTCATGTTCAAATTCTCCACAGAAGAAAGGCCCAAAAGTTGGTTGATGTAAGGTCTATGGCATTTCTAAAATAAAACTTTGTTATTCAAAAAACAGAGACTTCATATCTCTTTGAATATAACCAAGTTGCGAACCTTACTAATTTAGGCTAATTTTTATAAGGTTTTATTGGAATAATGGTCTTTAAAGAGTCTAAGCTATATAATTAACTCACTGGGGAGAGCAATGAGGAAAGTAAGTTGGTGGAGGACTCTATCGAAGTTACATATTTTTGGAGACCAACAAGAAGGATCAAGTGATGAGTTGGAAAAATAAAAACAAAGATAGTCATTCTAATAATAAGTTGAGGTGATTTCTAAGAAATTAGAGAAGAAATCCCTTCCTACGGCTATGAATCCTTATATGTTGTCAGATAAAGGAGATTCAATTATTGCTTCTGTAAAAGAAGTAAATTCCCCTACTGGGATGCATAAACAATAGATGAATTACCAAGGTTAGTCCATAATGGAAATGCCAATAAACAAGCAACAATATTAGTGGAACCTGAGATAGCTATAATTCATAAGGAAGCTGATGGAAACCAATCATATCATAATGAGCCAAACATGAAATAAGATACTCAGAATAGCCTCTCTCGTCCATTAGACAAGGAAAAGGTAAATTTGGTAAGTCATCCCTACACTTCAGCCCCTAGCACTATAAAAGTAGAACGAGTAAGAAATTCAGGAAGAAAAAGGCTAGTATAACCCTATCTAGATGAATTTGTTAATATGGAATGTTAAGGGCCTAAATAGCTCTAATAAATAAGGATTTCTTAATCCTTAAAATGCCTCATTTTATTGGTTTTAAAGACTAGTCTAGTCTTGTGTGCGATTATTCTTTAACCTTATCTCATTCCTTTATCCTATGATACCAGCACCTAGAAAACTAGGAACTCAGTACAGTCTCAAAGCCCCTTTGATAAACACTAAATGTTTTATATGATCAGATGCTAAGGAAGACTTGGATCACTTCTATTTGCTCAGATGCTAAAGAGGGATTATTTTACCTATAGATATTGCTCTCACTTATGGAATCAAATTTAACTCTTTTCAGCCTGCATTGGAATGTTCAGACTCAAGCATTTGGACATCTAAACTTTTGCACAACAAAAGGGATCAAAGACTGTTCAAGCTGACCTCTGTTGGTTTAGCTAATGTGGCATGAAATAAATAATAGATGTTTTGGTAATCAAGATCTTGATGTTGAAACCAACTTATAGTGGTTTTAACTTAAAATCATGATTGAAGATTTTGTAAGGGAACTTCCTACACTTATATCTTCTAGGATGTGTGCTAAGCTGAGATTATAAATTTTTGTTAGGCTTTTCTTAATTGTCCTACTCTTTCCTTAGTTTTAAGGGTTGCACTCCCTCGTTGAAATTGTGTTTGTAATTTGACACATTTAATTTAATGAATGTTACTAAAAAATGTTTAATT
>JANZXR010000001.1:11115565-11128866 GCA_027575705.1 Erythroxylum echinodendron
TTCTTAACCAATTCTATACATTTTATTATTATCAAAACATAGAAGGATTTAATTTGTCAACCACCATTGGTCTAACAGACCACTTTAAATAAATCAAACTGAGCCTTTAACTATCAAAGCATCTTTGAACGATCACAAAAGAAAATTTATGGAACAAAAAGATCAGGACATTTAATTCTAACCTTTAGAGCAAAGCCTTCAATGTGATCCTTCTCCTTTTCCGAAACAATCGATGACACAAAGAGGGGAAAGTAGCAGTTTTTAATCCTCATTTTCTTATTTCTACATCAGAAAATGTCTGCAAATCCACATCATGGGAAACATCATTTTCCTTAACTCACTACTTATCAAGCCTCAAGAACATTAACAGATTAGCACAAAATGCAACAGCATATAAAAAAAGAAAATGAACAATCAAAACTCTCAGAAAAAGCTAGGGGGATTTCATTAAATAAACATCTCAATGTTTTTACTGTTACTTGAGCAAACATAAGAAACCTATCAAAAATCCCAAAAGAGATCTAATGTCACACTTGATATCAAAAGCAGAAAATATAATGTGAATTAATCAGAAAAGATATATACTTACTTGTGTGATCTCCCAAATTGACATTGCCCATGGCCTCAGTATGTAACAACCAGATATATCATAGTACTCAATCATCTCGCCATTGACAACCACCTAAACAAGTCAGTGAAAAACAAATTGGCATCTAAATATTGCAAAACGTCAATAAATACATCAATTCTCTTTTCAGGATAGTACAAGTAGTGGGACCAAAGTTTTCATATAGAGGTCTGTAAGATTGTGCTTAGCACAATCTCATAGAAAATCTGCTATTATCACACACTAATAGCAAGTAACCGGTGAAATCAGTCCCATTCATTGATTGTAATCTATCTCACATGAAAAAGGAGGGCAGAAAGCAAGATTTCATTTCCATGTACCCACTTCCAGTGCCAGGATGTCCCATTATAATCCCAATATTAAGCTAGAAGAATAACCAAGACTTTAAAACAACCTAAAGAAGGACGAAATGAGTGTAAAGATGACGTAATTGAAAACATCAGTAGCACGTACCTCGGAGCACCATTCACCAAAGTTGTCTTCTTTTTTGAAAGAAAGTCCTAGACCAGTTTCTTTCTTTTTCCCACCAAACATTTCAAAATACAGATCATTAAAAATGTACCCAACAAATAAAGCTTGCATTTTTCCAATCCACAGGTCGAGCAGAAGCCCAGATACTCACCTATTAAAGACTCCAAAATGGAATGAAACGGGAAAAGGAAACCTCAATGAACAATGAAACTTGAAACCCAATTCAAAGAGCTACGTAACAAGTTTCTTATCACACTCTCTGCACCATCCTACTCCGGTAAGAAACCGCGTCTAAACCCAAAATGAGCAACACAGACCGAACGGCGAAGAGTGATTTTGTAATTAGACAAAGAACTGAGGTGTGTATGGTGAGTAAGAGGATTAAACCTTGGTCTTTTTCTGTTCGAAAAGGGACAAATTACAAGGTTCGGAAAAATTAACGAAGAGATAGAAGTAATAACCATTTTCAAACCTCTAAAGTTCGAGTCTTTAGTTGTCAAAAACCAGAAAGGAAGAGACTTTTGTATGTTCACTAAAGAAGGGAAAAGAAAGTAACGAGCTTTAAAGAGGAGGATGTAATAGTCGTAAGGAGACCGAAGAAGCCTGTGGCGGAGAAGGAGAGGAAGCCGGAGGACAGAAAATAGCTGCTGAAATTTGAGAGAAATAGAAAGAGGCTTTGTGAAAATGGTAGAAACTTTGAGAATCTGAGAGTTTGGATAACCGTTGGATGCATTAGATGGTTAGATTTCATTTCTTCGTCGTCATCTTCACACTTAGTATATATAGTTAATTAATAAAAAGGGGCGGAAAACTAATTTGTGCTTGAATTAACCTCAAGTACCGTATAGACAACTAACAATTATCAACACAAATCTCCAATTAGCTAAATTGAGGTCAAAGAAACCAAGCAATGAAACAATCCCGCATAATCCAAGAGCCTTCTGGAATTTAATACATTCCCTTAAAAAATCGAGTAATCCATGGCTTATAGTTTACAAAGGAAAGAAGAAGAAGATATCAAAACTTTTAAAAGAAAAGATTAATCACTCTCAACACTTCATGATTGCAAAGTAAACAAGCCACCTCTATAGCAGACAACATCAAACAAAGTAATTAAGAAATGAAACCGATAAATTGACTGTGTTTTTACCAGAAGTGGTTGGCGAAAATGATTACGAGTGACGCACAAACTATACCGCAAAAAAAAGTACTCTCAGACTTTTTTGTGTAAAGTAAGTGAAAACTCGGCCTTGACCATCCCACACACAAAATATGTAATAAAGGAAATAATTTCCAGTTTCCAGGCCATTAGAAACTACCAATCGCACTTTCTTCCACATTCTACGTACACATAAAGTAAAAGTAAACAAAACCCAGATAGCCGGTAAGCAAGCATGTACGTAAAACTGTGCACAAATCCCCCGCCAATAACTAAGATATCAAACCCCAAAATACATGAAAAGGAAAAAGGAAGTAAATCTTTGATGAGCAAATCACAAAAAAAGAAAGGCGGGTTTTGGTACTTACAAGACGGACGGACGGAGGGAGGGGAGGGGAAAACCCTATGGAAGAAGGGGGAATATCCAAAAATGAAAGGGTTTCTAGACTCTTTCTTCAATTGCCATCGATTAACTGTTTATGCATAGTGCATATTATTATTCGGAGATTTCTCACTGTAGCTTAAACAGAATGCCCTATACTACTGGAATTTTACCATGGAACATGCGATGCCAGTTCCAATACCCTAGGAAAGAGTATCAACTTTCAATTCCCAAAATGAAGATTCTCCTCTTCCAAGTAAGAAGAAGAAAAGCATACACTTGAATTGTTCCGAGACCTTAACTCCATAAAACAGCAAAAGTAATTGCATGATTATGACCATATAGGTAAATACATGTTTACATGTTACATATAGATGGATGGGAGAAAAAAAATACATTCACAATGGCACAAGATACCACAAGGCCTTAAAGAATTGCTAAGCCAACAAAACAAAAAGGAGTAACTAAACGTTAAATCCTCTTTTAGGTCTATATTGCTCCATGACAAAAATTAAGCTGCTGCCCAGCCAAGCCGTAAATGAAAACAAGACAACCTCCTTCTAGCCCCCAGCCCGGAACCAAACCTGAGAATTGTTAGACAAAGGAAGAAATTATCAATTGAAAACCACATTGTTCAACTGGTACTCTGTTCAAAAGTGTTGCACGGGCCAATTTGCATGTGTATCACATATAAATATGCTTCTCTCACCTAACTAATGCAGCGGGAACTGATTGTGTTTAAGAAGAACTCTGATGAGGTGTAAACACTGCAAACAGAAACCTCATAACAAGAAAGTTAGAATACTGAAGGCATAAACCAGGTCACTCATCAGATAAAGAAAAGAAAGAACGGAAATAAGTGCATCTTAATATAAAGCTGATGAAAACAAAACTTCGGCTGAACAGAAACAAAAGTGATAACTTTAAACCAATTTACTTGGTCACACCAATAAGGAAAGTAAAGAACGTAAATCACTCCCAACAAGTAAACAATCAAATGAGCACTTAACTGAAATGTTTTTCCTAAATGAATCGTCAACATTTGCAAAAACTACAAAAATGCACGGCAATATACAGCTAAAGGCCCTTGAGTATTTAATTTCTTAGTGTGAATTAAATCGAATAAATCCAACAGCAACAATGCAACCCTATTATGCTAGGATAGTAATCATAAAAGGCTTAAGGTTTCAATATAAAAGACCAAGTTATGACAAAAAGAAGTCAACTTTGGATCTGAACTCAACTTATTATGTTGGTACATGCCATTTTGAAAACATGGGAAATAAATAAATAAAAAAGTACTAGCAAACTTCCATAGAATCCTAGGCGATGTTTAGACAGATAGACCGATAATTTTTTGTTGGCAAGAAAAAAAAAAGATAATAATTTCCAATCAAAATAACTTGTGAAAATGGGATGGCACTGCTAGAATCAATTAATCACCAGAGACAAAATTTGGATTTTCACATTTCCCCAACCAACTGCTTTTATGCTGAGGGGGTTCCTTCATTATTCGTAACCCACTCTTCCTCGGCCTCATTTCCATTAACAAGTACTGCACCATCCGTTGAATCAGCATCTACCACGACTCCTTCATCTAGGCTACCCTCTTCTCCATTCTGGTCTTCTACATTCTGTTCATCTCCATTCTGATCTGCACTCTATTAGAAGACAACAAATAGGAAAAGATGAAAGATCACAAAGTTGAATTTCTCAACAGCAACAGCAATACCTATATAAAAGTAGCTCGATAAACATCAACAAAAATGTGTGTATGCACAAAATATAACATATTAAAGTCCTAAAGCTTCAAAAGCCTCAATATGTAGTCACTATAAAGCAGGTGAAATTCAGAAAAAATCAGTAAGCAGCACATTACCACCAGCAAGTACGTGTTATGTGCGCATAAGAAAAACTTGAAATACACATGCAGAATATACCTCGTGAACAAATTCTCCATTCTCAAAGTTTCCCTCTTCTACTTGCATGTTTGTGAAAGCTTCAACAAGTGTCATTGGAGATTTATCAGCATGCTTAAGGTAGTCCCCTGCAGGAGGATAATCGGTCCTACAAGAATAATCATCATAAAGCGATTAATTATCTTATCACAGAATCAAGCATAGCAAAAAAAATTATATATTCCAATTATGAGCTCAGATTTGCAAGTAATAGAAAATGGCAGTATAGCAACAGATTTTTTTACTTTTTGGATAAAGAACAAACGAAGGGATTGGTTCGCAAGTGAATTTTCAATTTTTTTCCTGAAAAAGAGGGTAAATGCCAAAGAAATCACTTTTGAACACAAACAAATTGGGGCATTTTTATTATTGTTGCTCAGAAGAAAGATTCCACACATCCGAGTTCTAAGGATGCAAACTTAATTTTCTCCACTATAAGAATGATAAGCCTTGCAGCAATACCTTGTTTCCGCTACTTTAGATTCAAGGGATAGAGCTATCTGCCAATCATCAAACATATTTGCATACTCTTGGGGATCTGCCAAAGATTCTGCAGCTTTTGGATTAACCTGCAGAAACAAAACATGTAACATTATCAACAGAGTAAAAAATTAACATGTACAGCACACAAGTGCAACAAATGAATCCATTCCTTTTATTTTATACCTAATAAATCATAATTGGACTCCAACCTTTTGCACAGATACTTGAGCTACCAGGAAATAGCACTCAACAATAATATGTAAGAGAACGAGGCAAGTTATTGATGGACAGAAATAGGAGAGAGAGATAAAAGACGAAGTAAATAATGATAAAAATTAGTTGTTACGAGATGAATGAAAAACTACCTTATTAAGGTCTTTTCGCCAAATTGCAACAATCTCTGAAACCTTGCTTGGAAGATAAGATCGTGCCATCAATGCAGCCTCAGGTATACGATTACTGCAAGAACAATGGTTCAGCAGGAATAACCACAGCTTTATAATAGTTTGTGTTAAGAGTATTCCATATTGACTAAAAATAAAAATGTTAAAGGGTTTATAAGTGGTAAGGGTTAACTATCTAAATGACTAGCTCTAGTCATTTTGGCAATAATTGACTCAAGCCCAAATCTTATTAATAGGCTCTTCACTCTACCCATATTAAAAATTCTAATATGGTATCAAAGCAGGTTTGGTCCGGATTATTAATTTTTCAGTTGTCCATCTGGATATCCAGCCCTAACGGCCCTGTCCGGTTACTACTGCGTTTATTTCAAGTGATAATTAGATGTCCAGTTCCAGTTGCACTTGAGGGGGAGTGTGAGTATCCCATATTGACTAAATATGAAAATGTTAAAGGGTTTATAAGTGGTAAAGGTCAACTATCCAAATGACTAGTTGTAGTCATTTTGGCAATAGTTGACCTAAGCTCAATTCTTATTAATAGGCTCTACGCTCTACTCATATTAAAAATTCTAATAGTTTGCAACATAAAGTAATCAAGAACAAGAACCTTTCCACCAGAAGCTGGAGACAGTCTTCCAATCTGCCCAACATGAACAAACAGACAAATGCAACATTGTTCTTCCCTTGCTCTTTAGCTAGGGATGCAAGTTCTGAAAGACCTTCAGCATCTCCTAAAGAAGAATATAGCAGTAATAAACCACTCAAATCTGTTGCTCGCTTCATGCATTCCTCAGCCATTTCTAACTGCAGACATAAAATGAGCAGAGAGATCAAAAGTTTTATAAAAGTGCAGTCTATAGCAAAATATAAAAAGTAGATGTTGATCTGAGTTGAGGTCTTTGGGGCTGGTTCGGGTCTGAAAACACTGAATCAAATCATCTGGTAAGTACTCATTAACATAAAACAATACCTTGCCATTGGACATAGATAATTCTCCCAATTGCTTCCATTTGGACTCACTCTGAACTTCTGTGGCAATATCCTGTAAAAGGACAGTATTGTATGTATCACTCAACTTGAGAGCAACAAAATCACAAAGTTTGAGAAGTTTTAAAAACAAGATGAAAATTCCTTAGATGCTAAATAATTTAGAGCTATCATGAATTCCTACAAAAACACATGTCCTTACCTTCGCAACCTCTAATCTACCAAGCTGGATTGCAAGCTCAAATCTGTAATCAGGATCAGTGGCTACTTCCAGAGCTTCTTCCACCATACCTCGTGATTCCAAGAAATGAGCCACACTAGGAATCAATGACAAATTGTTATCTACAGTAAAAGAAACATCTTCATAACCAAACTTCAAGACCCAATTCTACAGGGGTTAAAAGCTAAAGAAAGGAAAGGAAACCATGCAAGGTACACACACTAGAAAGGTTCAATTCATAGATCCAGATCATGGATAATATATTATCACCTAAAAGGTAGACTGAAGCACACCATCAATGAAATCGTTTGGCCTTCAACTAAAGAATAAAGTTTGCATCCAATAGATTCAATAAAGGATTTTAGTCTAACAGATCTGTTGGAATGATTTAAATGCTTGCTCAGAAAAAGGGACGAACAAACAGAACTGAGGGTAAGAAAGGACAGAACCATTCTGAAATATCAAATTTCAGTACTGAACCCACTTTATTCCATCCAAACAAAGGTTTTAAAAAAGAAAACAAATAATAATAATCCAGACCACAAAAGAGAAGAGTCTGTTCATACCGATAACTTTGAAGTCCCCAAAAATATGTTATGGATTATTATGTTGCAGAACAGAAGAAATTACAAATCCTACATTTAATAGCTTTCACCAGTAGCCAAAAGATGCTATGCCATAGACGTCCAATTTACCTGTTGTGATGTTCCTTTGGAATTGACAGTAAAACTTCATTGGCCCTTTCTATATCTCCACGCATCACAAGAGTCTTAAATTCAATCAAACTAAGAAGTAAAGTGTATCCCATGACACTGCAAAACATATGAAAGAAACTGGTAAAAGATCACTCATTATGTAAACAAAAAGCCAACTTCTGGAAACAAAGAAGACTACTAACTTGAGTTCTTTATCAATTAGATACACACGACTATGACTTGCAAGATATCCCAGTAAATACGTTGGGCGGTCCAGATGATACATTGTTGTCACCTAGAAAGGAAGGGTTACATTTTCAGATGACATTAAAAACACAAGGGAATCATCAAGCAGCAAATACAAAACTCTGCAAGCACAGATGGAAAAATGGAAGACACCTCGCCTCCAACACAATAATTAAGTCTCCAAGAGGAATTGTTGTAAATGAAGCAGTCCCCAACCCATAAGCCTGTCCTAACACGCTCATTGGTTTCATGGAGAAGCTCAAAAGCATCTTCAACACCTTGTTCATCCACAGGTCTTCCACTATCCAAATATGAGGAAACTATATCTCGCTGCAATATTCAACATTGACACATTTATGAAGCTAACTGAACCATCAATAGACACTACAAGTCATATATAAGACGAAAAAGCTAAAAAGGAATCTCACATTGTATTTCAGGATGTAGAAGGACGATTCACTGGCAATTGTTACTAGATCACCACTGTCAGCCCAATAAAGGTTCTGAAATGTTCAAGATCAATTAGTTATGGCTAAAGATTTACTTTAAAAACAGTCCAATAACATCCAATATTTAGAAGGGACAATATGACGTTACCTTCACTGAAACATCAATTCTTCTAATCAACCTGCACTCAACCCAATCATAGAAACAAATGAAATTGTTTGAGCACATCGCCAACAAAGTTCCACCATAAATGCGCTCAGCTGAGAAAGTTGGCCGAACACTCCTCTTTTCCTGAAACAAGTCACCTTATTTAGTTTATAATATTTCCACGAAAACATTTTATAATCATAGAAACAAAGAACTAGTCATTTTGACAATGGTTGACCCAAGTTCAATTATTGTTAGTGGACTCTACACTCTACCCATATTAAAAATTCTAATATGGTACCATAGCAGATTTGGTCCAGTTTCTTAATTTTTTCGGTTGTCCGTCTGAATGTCCACTCCCAGCAGCTCGGTCCAATTACTGGTGCGTTTATTTCAAGTGACAACTAGATGTCCAGTCCCAGTTGCACTTGAGGGGGAGTGTTAGAGTATCCCATATTGACTAAACATGAAAATGTTAAAGAGTTTATAAATAGTAAGGGCCAACTAACCAAATGACTAGTTCTACTCATTTTGACAATGGTTGACCCAAGCCCAATTCTTATTAGTCAACTCTACACTCTGCTCATATTAAAAATTCTAATATTTTCCTTTCATGATACAGTACTCAAATTACATGCCAAGAAAGGGTACACACCTGGAAATTTTTGCTGAAAATCTTAATTTTTGATGTACTTTCCCTGACAGCATATTCTCCATCCAATGACCAAACAAATTCCAGTGCTGAACCAAATGATCTGTTTCTCCAAGCCAAAGCAGTATATATGATGTACTCACCATCTCCACAGACAACAACGAATCTACCATTCGGATTGTGTTTTAAGCTCTAGATCACAAAATCGATCAAGAAATAAGTAATCTTTATAGAATATGTGTGGACACCTAAATCATCCAGAAAATGGTATTTAAAGTGATAAAGGATGCTCAAGATGCATGTGCAATATAACATGAACATAAAATAATGGAGATTTCCATGTGTACCATAAAATTAGAAATATGTTTCATCTACAACACATACAAAGAATTTTAATACATCAGAATGCAGATATATAGCTTCAAAAAATATGATAATGAAGGCATTATTCATGGCACACATATTAGATAAAAAAAGAAAATTCCCAACTCACTTGTGGATAAAGATCACAAGTGCCAAGCTCCTTGACAGCCAAAGGCAATCTCTCTCCGTCAGTAACCTAAAACACAGGGCAAAAGCTTATAATTCAACAACATGGAAAATAATAATTTACCCTTCAACATGCAAGGTTAGGCAGCAACAAAGAAGCTGGTTTAATTGAGTCCCAACCTCATAATCTGCTCCAATGCTTTTAATGTTCACAGTTTGTATTTCATTGTGCTTAGCCCATATAATCTTTCCACTACTGTCCATACTAGCCACAGGTACTTCTCGACCTATTTTAACCATAATGGTTCCTTCATCATAGCCAATCACAATCCTGCAAAGACAACATGAAGTCCCACATCCAGTTGTAATCAACAAAGAAGAAAAGCTTCAGATAGATGCTATTAGGTGAACAATCACACAGAATTGTTCAACCAGAGGAATTTTTCTACTGAAATATTTGAGGGGAAACAAAATAATCTCTTTCCAAGAATTTTGCAGATAATGCGAGATTGACAACAAAGTATAACATACTTGATCAGTATGTAACTCCTCCAAATCAATTTAGACACTTCAACAACAATTTTTTAATACTTTTGTTAAGAAACCATAATCAGAATGCTTACTTGCGTGAACCCTTCATGTATCCAATAGTCCAAACTCTTTCCAGACCATAGTTCAATGTGTTCTCAAGCCTGAAAGTCAATGGAAGACATTACATTTTAAGAATGGAAGAGAGAAAAACATTTCATTGTTAACATAAACCAAACTCTCCACCTTCAACCCAAAGAAGAAAAGGATGAATGATAAAAGCTATGTACAGGTATAGGCAAAAGACAAGAGAAGGAAAAGATATAACTAAAAATATTGAAAAAAAATTATAACCAAATCCCACTGCTTGGTGACAAATAAGACAGCAAATTTGTTGCAACAGTTCCCAACTATGGTTAGATCAAATATTCAGCAGTTCATTGAAGATTTACATAGTTTAATCAGTCCAGGAACATGATTCAAATATAGCTGCAACGCAAAGTACCAATTTCATAAAGCAATTATAAAATGTATAACCAAAACATGCCTTGATCATCTTCAAAAACAAAGAAAGGGGAACATCTCTTTAGCACATAACACACCAAAAAATATCCTACATAAAAAAAAGGATCACCTATAAGTTGTTGCATGCCATATTCTAACAGTCCCATCCTCAGAACCAGTTATGATTATAGGAAGCTCTGGATGAAAGCACACTGCAGAGACATTATGTGTGTGGCCTTCAAGCGTTTGGACACAACTTTTGGTTTGATAATCCCACACCTGTTAAACAATATACCAATATCAAGACAGGCCTGCAAAGTCATAACCATAAAACCACAATTGAAATTGAGAGTAGACCTTAGCAGTGTGATCATCAGAACCAGAAATCAGATAAGGTTTATCACCACCAGTAAAATAATCAACACAATTTACTCCCTTCTGATGGGCGTCCAATGTGAAATTTGGGTCTGGAGAGCCAAGATTCCAAATCTAAAAAGGGGAAGATGAGATGCAATCCAAAATATTCCATCCAAAAAGCAGAAATTGCACTGGAAAAGATACATGCAAAGATAGTATTCACACCTTTATGGTTCGATCAAGGGATGCGCTAGCAAAAGTATTGGTGTCTTTTGGATTAAAGGTCACTTGCATTACATAATGTGAATGTCCCTCAAAAATCTGAGTACACACCCAACCCTTCTCCCAGTCCCAAAGCTTTATAAGCATATCATCTGATGATGATAACACATAAGGGAGGGTAGGATGGACGGCCACACACCTAATGTAATCTGTATGTGCCTCGAATACTTTAATCTTATCCATTGTATTATAATTGTAAACACGAATAAACATGTCATCAGCTCCGGCAACAACCCACTGTTTCCGTGCTATAAACTTGGCTGACCTAACTGCAAAGAAGAATACCACAAACATCAAAGTAAATGCTGATTGGAGAAAAAGTGAAAACAACCAACGTGGCCAAAGGCTGGCTGTGATGTCAAATACATAATAATAAAATCAAATACCTGGCAATTCAGTGACCTCAAAAGACTTTGCCATGGTCTGGAGGATAAAGAAGTTTTGAGTTAGAAGAAAAACACAGATAAAATCATAATAGAATAAAGAGATACAAAGAATGATCATAAAATATCCATCAACCTCAATAATTTGTATAATAAAAAACATGGGGAAGATTTTTCATAGAATCTCAACAGAAAAAGAAAGACATTTTGCAGTTTCTTTATATTAACTAATCAGATAAAAGCTGGACATTCCATTAAATTGTGCTATAAGATCCTTGCTCTAATCACATTTTCCAAAATAGTTACCTATTAAAACAAAAGGCATGAAGAACAAGATAGAACAGGAATCAATTTCCAATACAATTCACTGATTACAAATGCGGGATGTAAATTGCACTTTTCTGATATCAAATTTAGAAGAATTTCAATATCATAGTCAATCAATAATACCAAGAGAAAGTTTGAAGGCAGTTAAAAAGACAAACTACAATGTAAAAACCCAAACCTGTGACTGGTAGTTCCAGATAACAACAGTCCCTGAATATAAACTGGCCAATATCCTGCAATAGCAATTATATCAAACAACAGTCTACTTTAAAGTTCTTCTCCAAGTTTCTTCAAGCTAAAAAGGTTTGTCATCTTTTAAATTACTCATCATTCAGTAATTGCCACTACTATCATACGTGGATGTTATCCACAGAATATAGTCAATATACATAGCTGTAAGAACCCAGTTTACCATGGTTCAGTTGGATGTAGATCAACAGACTTTACTCTCTCTGATCTTTGAGCAAGTTTCCTCTGAGACACAAAGAAAAAAAAGAAAAACTGTCAGTATCAGAAACCTGTATGTACATAAATTAGATGCAATCCTGATATAGGAACCAAAAATGAAGGTAGAATTGTGGAACTATACCTTGATTTCAAGTCTGAGAGGCTGTTGAAACAAAATGAAAAAGAAACAGAGGAAAACGAAACACATCAGTGTCAAATCAAACACCAGATCTCACAATAATCAAAATACAAAATCCACATATTATCCCTGAGAAAACGAAATAAAGTTCAGAATCTCAGCCACCAAACAAGCCTTCAAAATTCACTCCAAGCCTCGCATTGAGCAAAAAATAAACAACCGTATCGCCAAATCCAGCACTCACACATCTAACACACACTCAGATCTTATGCAAATTCAAGACCCCAGCATTCCGTTTGGCTGATAAACAATGATAAAAATTATCCAGTGTCTCTGATTCCGAGCAACCAAACAGGCCGTAAACGACTCCCAACTGACACATTGTACTCAATAAACATCTAAATGCAACCAATTACATGATTTCGCGATAAGCCTTGACAAAATTAAAGGTTTAGTGATTAAACAGCGTCAAATCGGAGTAGATTTTAACCAGATCTAAGCTAAACAGGACAATCCAGAGCAAGCATCAAAACGACAACACAATTACTACATGAATTGTAATACGATGACAAAAAAACGAACTCACCATACTGTCGCAGATCCCGAGAGCTATAGATCCAAGTAATCTAGCTTAGATAGAGAGAGGAAGAGAGACCGGCTGTCGTATTGAAGGCTTTCGTATTGAAGACACCTGAATGTCAAAAATTAAAATGCGTCTGTAGGTGTAGTAGGGACTAGAGAGGATGCTCGATAGTTGCTGGGTGAAATGTGCGAAACGGCGGCGTTGAGATAATAGGAATGATGACGTCGTACAGGGCAAATTACGGACGCATTGAGAGATGGAGATGCAATTGCTGATCGGACGGCGAAGATTTTGATTTCAGTTTCTTTAAGTATATATACTAAGGACGAACGGGATGGACGACCACGGAATTCATCTCGTTCGTCCGTTTAATCTGACGGTCA
>JANZXR010000001.1:11139778-11172799 GCA_027575705.1 Erythroxylum echinodendron
TTAAAGAACAATAAATGCACATTTTCAAGGTAGTTGGAAATCATTTAGTTTTATTTATTTTAAAAGAAACTTTAGTAAATTATTAGCAACTATAAAAATACCCACCTTAATTTCATTGCTTGAAAAGTTGCTCAAATTTGACTCTCCTCTTGCTCCTCTTGCCTCTCTTGAATTTCTTCAACATTTACCAAAAATCCTAAATCAATAGACATTTAAATTGGAAAACCCAAAGAACTAAAAGCATGAAGTTGATCCTAGAATACTTAAACCCATTCATTTCCCAAGCTCTTTAAACCAAAACTCATAAAAAAATCCAAAAGATTTAACATGAACTTACCTTGAATCTTCATTAATCAAAGAGATGTTTGGCTCAGAAGAGAGCTCTTCTCTTCCTCGTTCTTTTGCTTTTCTTGAACAACACCAAAAATCACTCTTGAAGACAAAGAAAAGATGAATCCTAGCTTAGCTTCTCTTATTTTCTTCTTCTCCCACTTCTCTCACGACACTCTCTCTCCTTTTTTCTTCAATTTTCGTTTTTGCTTCTTCCTTAGAAGCAAGACAACTGTTCTTATTTCAATTTTGCCATTAATGATTGGAAAAAGACCCTTCTACCCTTGCTTATATGCCTTGTAACTTAAATGCTTAAGTGACTTGCCAAAAATGCCCCTAAAGAAATATTACTACCTTAACACTATAATTCAATTAACTTATGTCATATTATCTTACCCACATTAATATGCTAATTAACTCCAAGGTAAAATAATATAACAAGACCCCCAAAATAAACTAATCATGCTTATTTATCAAAAATAAATAAATAAAAATTCAAGGGCCAACATAACCAGAGATTATGAACTGCAACGAATGAATGTTATAATGAATAGCAAGTTGTCAATATACAGTGATACTTCACAAGAACGTTCAATAGACAAAATCTAATCTTCAAAATTGTCAACTAAGTTGGGGATCATTACAAGAACAAAATTACCTTGTATTAAGCATACTAAGGACTTGAAGGAAGTCAACTTGCTTGAAAATACTTTGGATAAATAAATTTTCAATTTATTTTACTATATACAATATTGTCTCACTTATTTTAAGATTAATTACACTTTTACTTATTGTTCACAGATGCTATTGAATGTTGTCGATATCAAGAACTCTGATGTTTCAAACTGCGTGAGTTCATTGTTGAAACAAAGAAATAAGGTTCACTGTTATATGTTGCATCAGTTTTATAAATTTTTTCTTTCTGATGCGGAAAGAAGGAGACATGTTTTAAAATGAACGTCTTAAGAAAATTAGAATGATTTGTGTGATTACTGGGCTTATTCCAAAGTCCAGGTTTGTTTTCTTTCTCTTCACATTTGCTTATATTAATCTCATGTTAGATGATATAATGACTACCAAATCTTTTTTTCTTTATTGAGAAAAAATGTGAGAAGGCAAAAGTCAATAGAGGAAAAATTAAAGCATTTCACAATCAAGCGTCCAAATTATTTGTAGTCATCTAAAATGAATATATAAGGTCTTTGTATACAAGTTATAATTATATCAATAAACACTACATTATTTATTACACTTTGTATTTTTCATTCATGAAACACAGTGAGAAGGAATTACGAGGATAAGAGCGTGATAAGATCACATTATACAAAGTCACTCACACTTTTTGTCTAATTAGCCATTATACATTCATTATGTCGCAACGGGCATCCCACATTTGAATTTCTTTTCCACTTCCCATGTCCCAGAATTCTTAGGCAAATTGACGTCCAGAATTTTTAGTATTTGGGCCTGTTCACCTTTGAGTTAAATGTGCCGAATTCTTCTCAACCTATTATTGTTATTATTATTACTATCGAAAACTCTACGTGTAATTAGGTACAGAGAAATCAAATAGAGAAGATAGTTGTACTCTTAAACTGTTAAGGCTATCAGGATACTTTCCCGATGTTCATTTCCAAATTTGGCGCCATTCGTGTTCATACTAGTAAGTGCTTTCTGGATGCAATGCTTCACCAATTACAAAAGAACAGATAATGATAAACTGGTCTATGTCTTTGTTATGATCTACAATTTCTTGACTATAGCCACAGGCTTAGCTTACATTTGAGTTCTGGTGGTTTCACCACTACTGGTTTTCTTATGGCACTCAATGGGGGCAGAGTTCATTATTTTTAGCATCCAAAAGAGCACCCAAGTTGACTTTTTGTGGAGGACCATATGACCTTCCTTAGAACACAAACAAAAACAGAAGTCAAGAAATGTATGATCATGATTTATGGAACTTTAGCAACATGAAGAGTGGCAAAAGTTTGAAGGAACCGGCATATTCCAAGAATAAACTTCTCCACTCACAGCCACTCTTCATGATCGCCAAATTCAGCCCTATAAACCAGGGGTTGATCCTAGTCAAGCATTATAAAGTCCATCGTTTTGCCAACTTGTTAGTGCAACACTTCGAATCCCGTTATCAAATTCCACGAATGTCATGGGCTAGCTACTTAAAGCAGGTCATTGGCATACCGGCAGACAAAAGCCTGACATTTATTAGGTTAAATCATGTTGAACACTGAACTTAGAAAAGTGGAGAGGCAGCCTGTTGGTTGCACTCAACAGGATTTAAATTATGCATTACTGATTAAGTTTAAAGGTAAGTGATTCATGGTAGCTGCAAGAGTTACACTCAAACGGGTTTAAATTTAGAATTACTGATTATGATTTATAGTTATAGATTACGATAGCAAGAGTAAATGATGTAAACATAATTAATATTGTAAATCGTTGCATTATAGTTGTACTTATGATGGCGATCTACCTTTAGTTGCATTTAATGTATACTATTCTAATCCTTTTGACTACTCCGATCAAGTAACTTAATTTAAAATAAAAAGTGAAAAAAAGTACTAATTAAAATGAGTTCACATGTTCAACAGGTGTGAGGTGTTAACTTCAGGACCATATAAACTGGCCTGCTATTGCATCCAAGAATTAAGAACCAAAACATAAATATCAGATTCCTAAGAATGTCACACCATGTGGACGAGTAAAATCTTTAGAACATAACCAAGACAAGAATATTCTCTTCAATCTAGATCAGCCATATAGAGATTGAATTTGGTTCATCAATTGTGGGAGAACCATGACAGAAAAAGAATTGGCTTGCACAAATTGGACCTGCCCTATTCTATTCTTGAATCAAAACCTGCTACATCTCGCCGCGTAGAGGACATCATTTGAGCTATTAGAAAAATATATATCTAACATATCCCCACCAGCCAATTGAGTCAAAAATATTCTTATGCTGAGATATTATATTAGTGGTTTGAGGTACAGTGCTGCAACTTGGGCACATAACAGATTGTTGAATATTTGCAAAATTTTGGCAGTGATTCCATGAGGCCATTTCAGACAAGTGTCTTTTTGTGTAAATAGTACATGTTATATCATTGCGTACATGAGGTCTGTGAAAGGGTAAACCAGAAGTTGAAGTCAAGATTATTGTCAGATTTATTATTGCCAAATACACTTTCTGAAGCAGCCTGCTGGCTTCCTTATTTATCAAACCAGAGCGATGCGCTCCTAAATATTCTTTCTAAAAGCGTCTCAGATAAAGTTAGTCGTCTCATTTTTAGTCTATTAAGTACACGCATCGCCTTAAATTGGAAGTCTCTAACTGTAACTACGACCAACAGTGTCAAATTGTTATTGCGATCCATCGCAACCGTAGTTGCATATCTCGTAATCATATCCACCTTATTTATATTTATTGCAACATCGGTAACCACTTTATAACTTGTAATTTGCAATTTAAATCCTTGCTCACACCATAAAAACTTCAAATTTGATAAATGTCGAAGAGTAGGTTATAAAAATCTCCTAGTTGTCGTCACCAAATCAACTTCTTGGAATATCCGAAGGACAATTTGATAGAACCTGTAGGTCTTGAATTTCCACATCATTCATGATCATATGTCTAAGTTGCACTTATTGAACTAATTAAAAGAGAGAAAAAAATATAAATAGGATTGTTTATATCCTATTGTCAATCTGTTGGTTGTAGTTTAGTTTAGTGACAAAATAAATTAAAAGAAATCTTTATCTTTTATATATTTAGATATAAATAATAATAAAGTATATATTGCAAATACAATTATAATAAGATTATAATTATAAGATTTATATTGCACTTATATATTAACCTTAAATTATTCCTACTTATTGCTCTATTAAAAGTAGACATTAATAGAAAGTTAAAAAAAAGTAGCACATATTATATTTTTCCTTATAAAAAAAGTAGTTGATCTTATAGACTAAAGTATGGGGATAATTAAACAAATGTATAGGCGCTTATTAGAGAACAAGTTCATTGAACTAACCCCATATGAGAAATTTATTTGAAATATTACTTATATATCTGTGAAAATTCTCATTGTGATGATCGTGTAAGTAATCATTTGTCTTGAGATATCTAAAGTTATCTCATATGAGGGTTGTTATGTTTTGATATTGCTTATGACCTATTCTAGTCAAAGATAACTTAGTCGGTAATCATTGAATATAACATAACTTATATAGAGGTAGTTGAGTAATTAATATAAGATTCATCATTTTAAAGTAATTAGGGAGAATGTTTCACTATTATCGAATAGAATTGATTAAGGAAATCATTAGTCAAGGAGGAATAACGCTTTGTAAATTACAAATGTTATCAATTATTAATGATAGAGAACTAACATGATTGAACTTAAATAGAGTAGACATTAATTTAATACTTTATGTTAATCGAAATATTATATGATAAAAGGATTAAATTGTATAAAAAATCGTGCACGGAATGATTAGTTAAAATCACTTTGATATTCCTAAATATGTAGTTAATCATGACGTATTGCCATAAGCCAATCTTAATATAATTTATATCTATTATCAACATATTTTAGAACCTAATGGGTTATATACAAATAACGAAATAAAGAGAGAAGAGTTTTAAACAAATCGGACTTGATTGTAAAGTTTGAAAAATTTTATGATAATTATAAAATATTTAATAAATAAGCATCAATATAAGATATTGAATCATGTTTAGGAATAATTAGTATTTAATTAGAGTTATTTATGATTCTAATTAAAGAATAATTAAAATTAGAATTTAATTTTAATTAAATTATTATAATGTTCAAAACATATTATAAATAGCCCTAAGATCTAAGAGAGCCAACATTCCTTGCCTAACAATTTGTGCAACAGTTGCAAAGTTCTCTCGACACATTCTGTAGATACTGTTAGAGATTGGACACTTGTGCGACTATAGTAGTTGAGATGAGCAAGTTTTAGTAACAGTTTGAGTAATACGATAAGAAAAGAATCAAGCTTCTGAATAAGATATAAATTAAAACTCAAGCTTTATTATGATTGATATGTTAATTATTTTATAGAATTTAAAGTAATATTATTTTTTGAAAAATCAAAATATAAAAAAGTTTTATAATTATTTTGTTACATACAAGATTAGATCTCGACCTGATTTCTCAATAAGTAAAGATAAAGAAAAAGTTCATGCTATCTTCTATTAGCTAAATATCTATCAAAAAATTTATTTTTTTATTCTAGCTCGGCTTTGCGATTGACCAATTAACATGTGTATTACGATGACGAAGGGTTATTATTTTATGCAAACTTCTTCTTCTGAAGTGGCCATTTAGCTTATCCTATAAAAAGGATATTTGAAATTGGCACTTTAGAAAGCTACTTTATTTATTCGCTTTACGCATCAAATGAAACACAAGATCACCAAGGATCACACCAAATGCATTCCCTAACAAATAAAAAATCAAAGAAGCGGGTGAGATTGTGAGGTGATAAGCTGAAACCGCTTACGAAGAAGTGCTGAATCTGGTGGAAATCTACTCAGAAATCAACGACAGAATAATTAACCTAATTTCAGATGGATGAAATATGAAATGGAAATAAGAGAAAACTAGCATATGAGAGTACTTATGTCAGCAATAAGACTAAATATTCATATAATGGAAAAATGACTGCAGTGAAGCTTGTAGGGTTCCAACAAATAAGCTCCTGAAAATTTTGCGGTCACATGTCAATTTAACATCCGTCAACTTGTAATTATGATAATTTTCATCCAACGTACACTTAGTTTCCCACATGCATGAGAGTAAAGAAAATCAATTGTCATATTAGGTAGGTCAAAACTGGAGACTCAAGAAGACTAATCTTGGTCTAAAAGGTGTATGGCTACCTTAATCAGGTGAATACTATCCATAATAACATTTTCATGGCAATAAGTCAACATCAAAATAACTCAGTCTACAATGCTTCTTACTTTGCGAAGGTCGAGGGAAGATTACTAATGTACACAACCTTTTTTTATAAAACTATTTTTGTGATTCAAACTTGTGATCTTAACAGTCATAAAGAAACAACTTTTACCTGTTGTTACAAAACTTTCCCTGAACGACTAATAGTTAACCAGCAAAATCGAGGCCTTGTTTGTGCTATGGCACTTGCTGTATACATATAAAGATGTTTATACCTCACAGATGTTCCCATAATGAATTAAGTGGCAGTCGAATTCTTCTCCGCCGAATGGATTGAGATTTTGTTTGTTTCATTGCTCAAAGTTACATGCATGAGTAACAGATATGAGAACTCAAGTTAGTTCTTAGGGGCACATATTTGTTTAAATGAGAGTTAAATGTTATTAGAAGTACAGAAATGTACATCAAACTTATAAATAGTTCTTATAGTTGGTTTAACTGGTAATTCTAACGATTGTTAGTTATAGCGTTAATAATTAAGATGGAGTAAATTTACCACACAAAGAACAAGCAATATGGATGGATGGATGGCTGATCTCAGTAAAGAAAAACATTGGAAGATATCAGTTTATCTGTTCCAATTATTCTGATTAGACATAAAATAATGTTATATTGTAACGAAACAGGATTATAACAGGTTAACTAGGATACAGAATTTCACGCCAAACTGGAAGAACGAGAGCTATAAAGAATCTGCAGACAGCGACACTATTTTATCACAATCATTAATGCAGTCACCGAGTTGTATTCTTAAACTCATCGAAACGACCAAAATACCCCTTCACGCATTCAACTGCCCATTAACTACCATCCCTCTCTCTCTCTCTCTCTCTCTCTCTGCCCCCCTGTCTGTTCTGCTCTTCTCTATAAATTCAATGCCATGCTCATTTGGTTTCTTCAAAAAAATTTGGTCTGGTAAGAAAATGGGTGTCAACTCCAACAGAGTAGATGATTTCTCTTCTCATGGGGACACTCTCAAGATCACAGCAGAAGCAATAATGCCACCAACTGAGATACACAGAGTCTGCTTGCCACCCTACAAAACCACACTTGAGAAACTTAAACAAAAGCTTGGGGAGATGTTTTTTCCTGATGATCCTCTTTACAGGTTCAAGAACCAGACTTTGGTTCAAAAATTCGTTTTGGGTCTCCAGGTCTTCCTCCCCATATTTCGATGGGGTCCTGAGTACAGTTTAAGGCTCTTCAAGTCTGATATCATTTCTGGCCTCACCATTGCTAGCCTCGCAATCCCACAGGTAAACAACTGTTTGTCAATTGCGTTTCCTACATACATAAGCAGTGTTTTAGCACATATGGTTTTTATATATCTAGATGCTTGCAAGCAATAACGCTTTAACAACAATTTACTGCATATATTCCATTTCTTTTTGGACCATTAGTGTGACATTTCATTTATTGATTTAATTGAAACCGATGATATGATTTGTAAATTTCTTTCTTCTTTTCTTAAAGACTTGATTCCTTTTAACGTTTCGTTTCGGTTCACATGGTAATCTTCATCTTCAACTACCCCCGAGGTGACATGAAAATCGTATGCACCTATGTATTATACGTATATACTATAGACAAATATACATTCATATATAGTATACGGAGAATAAGCTGATATTGGAAGTCTTTCTTTTTCTTTAATCTCTAAGAACAATCTGATATGGGTTCCTACATTTTCAGGGAATAAGTTACGCTAAACTTGCGAATTTGCCTCCTATAGTTGGGTTGTGTAAGTCCCTCAGTTCCGCTAAAACACTGTGTTTTAACGTGTACAAACGTAAATTGACATATATTTGATTTGGATGTAGATTCGAGTTTTGTGCCTCCTCTGGTGTACTCTATTCTTGGGAGTTCTAGGCACCTTGCTGTTGGTCCAGTCTCCATAGCATCACTAGTGATGGGGTCTATGCTGAGTGAGACAGTTCACCCTAGTGAAGAACCCATTCTTTACTTGAAATTGGCATTCACTGCCACCTTCTTTGCTGGTTTGTTTCAGGCTTCTCTAGGCCTACTAAGGTAACGATACCATATTCCTTCATGAACATTTCATAATCAAGGTGTGTACGAAATATGACAAAGTTAAATCACTTAACATAGTAGGAAGAATGAAGAAGAAGCTTCTCTGATCTTGAATCTTAACAGCTTGTCTTTTGTTACAGGTTAGGTTTTATTATCGATTTTCTGTCAAAGGCGACTCTTGTTGGGTTTACAGCTGGTGCAGCTATCATTGTTTTTTTGCAACAACTGAAAGGGTTACTTGGGATAGTCCACTTCACTAGCAAGATGCAATTGGTTCCCGTAATTGCGTCTGTTATCAATCATAGAAACGAAGTAAGCATGGCTGTAGTTGTGATGAAGTAAAATATTGGAAAAGCTTTCTAATACTGACTTGATGTACTGTAATTGTGATAAAGAAGTAAAATATTGAAAAAGCTTTCAAATACTTACAATTGATGTACAGTGGTCTTGGCAAACAATTCTCATGGGTTTCATCTTTCTGGCGTTTCTGCTAACAACAAGGCATATTGTAAGTGTCTCACACTTTTGTCTACCAACGTAACTTTGCTTCTATCCTATATATTGCCGACTTATAATAAGGGTAATTTGTGCAGAGCACCAAGAAGCCAAAGCTTTTCTGGGTTTCTGCAGCAGCACCATTAACATCAGTGATTCTTTCAACCGTCATTATTTTCTGCCTCAGATCAAAGGTTCACAAAATCTCAGTTGTAAGAACTGAAAACTCAAGCCTGGTGCTTTGTCTACAATAATACAAAGTATACTGCTACTTTGGCTTAACTTTTGTTTGTTTTGTTCATTTTCCTTCAATAGATTGGTTATTTGCCAAAAGGATTGAACCCACCTTCAATTAATATGTTAGACTTTGATGGCCATTATCTAGCCCTTGCTTTCAAAACTGGTCTTGTGACTGGGATCCTATCTCTGACCGTAAGTTTCTCAGAATTATCCATCATAATATGATTTCCATTTCAGAAACAACTTTCGGAAGTAGCAGAAGCATACTTTTTGATTTGCAGGAATCTTGATAAATTACTGCTGCAAAATGTTTCATTCTTTCCTTTCTTTCTTGCAGGAAGGCATTGCTGTGGGCAGGACATTCGCTGCTTTGAAAAACTACCAAGTTGATGGTAACAAAGAAATGATCTCAATTGGTCTCATGAACATGGCCGGTTCTTGTTCTTCATGTTACGTCACTACAGGTGATGATCCTCTATACTTCAACCTCTCTAGGCATCATTGTAATGGTCACAATTTCTGAATCCTTTGTTTTCACTCTTCAGGATCATTCTCTCGATCTGCAGTAAACTTCAACGCTGGCGCACAGACAGCAATCTCAAACATAATAATGGCTGCAGCAGTATTAGTGACCCTCCTGTTTCTCATGCCACTGTTTCATTACACTCCAAATGTGATCTTGGCGGCCATTATAATAACAGCTGTGATTGGACTAATTGATTATCAAGCTGCCTATAAGCTGTGGAAGGTTGACAAGCTTGATTTCTTGGCTTGTTTGAGCTCCTTTACTGGTGTTCTCTTTGTATCAGTACCCATGGGTCTCGTCATTGCAGTAAGCTCTCTAGCCTGCTAGATTTTCTCTTTCAACTATTTATAGGAAAACTGAAGAAAACGTACTGAGATGCAAAATCTCCACTGTAGTTGCCAAAAAAATGAACAGAAAAGGATTGAAACGAATTATCTTATGACTTCATCGCCGGTATTTTAGGTTGGAGTTTCAGTATTCAAAATTCTCCTGCATGTGACAAGGCCAAACACTTTGGTTATGGGCAACATACCAGGAACTCAAATATACCAGAGCATCAAGAGATACAGGGAAGCCTTAAGGATTCCCTCTTTTCTCATTCTTTCCCTCGAGTCTCCCATCTACTTTGCCAATTCCACTTACCTTCAAGAAAGGTTAGCTCACATCAGTATTGAGAATTCTAATTGTTGCATTTGTGGTTCAATGACATTGCATTCCGATTCCTTTGTTGGTAAAAGTTTATCATTTCATAATTTTTCAATAAAAAAAAGAATGCCTAGGCTATGCATATCTGATCTTAATATTCTGTTTCAGAATATTAAGATGGATTCGAGAGGAAGAAGATTGGATAAAGGCCAACAACGAGAGTACCCTCAAATGCATAGTTCTGGACATGACCGGTAGATTGCTCTTGCAACTCACGTCCATTTCTATAATTTTATGAATCAATCTAGTTAATGTTGAAATATATCTTCACTTATACATTTTGGCATGACATAACATAAAACTCCATCGCTCACAAACCTCTCAAAACTTTTCTGAAGCTGTGACAGCAATAGACACAACTGGAATCGACTTGGTATCTGAACTCAGAAAGATGTTGGAGAAAAGATCCCTTCAGGTAACAGGCTCTTACCGAATTAAATTTCCTGCAAAAAGTTTGTTACTTCTCTTCTAACTTGGTTACTACTTCGCCATGTAGCTTGTTCTGGCAAATCCTGTCGCAAGCGTTATGGAAAAACTATACCTGTCTAAAATGCTGGAGTCTTTCGGATCAAATGGAGTCTATCTAACAGTAGGAGAAGCTGTCTCTGACATTTCAGCATCGTGGAAGTCTGAACCATGACTTCTAAAACAAGGATCCCTACCCTAACACTTTCGGAGTTTTGGCATGCAGGAAGAGTTCAAGCATTGAAGAGGAGTTTTCTTTTATTATTATAATGTCTACTATTCAATTGTCGCTGCAGTTTTGAGTTCAAGCATTAAAGAGGAGTTTTCTTTTATTATTATAATGTCTACTATTCAATTGTCGCTGCAGTTTTGAGCAACTCAAAACTTTCTCTTGACTTCACCAAGACCGGTGAAGTCGAAGCTAATCCAATGCAGTTTGGTACGTTTTAGCTCTAAACCAAGTTGACTCGAGTTGCATCTATTCTAAAAAATGGATGCAATTTTTTTTTCCTGAAGTCAACGGAAAGCTGTTAAGAAAGTAAATTACCTTCTCCACACTCATGGAAACTCGTTAGTATACACATGTTCTGCTCCGTTCCACTAAGCAACAGTCCCCGTTGAAGTACAACCAAGGAAAACCAGATGAATACAACTCATGAACATCCGATACTGTTGGGAATGCCAATCAGCAATAGCTTATTACGGGAAATTGACCAAATTGTTTCGGTTTCTTTTAGATAATAGCATATTACAAGGCATGTCAGCAACCCAAACTAAACTGTCAGCACAAGCTTCCGCAAACAAGCTTAATGCCTTAACTCAAAGTTTATGAATCCACCAAAAAAACAACTGCTAGAATTTGGTTCATCGCCCATACTATTCACTCAAACAAATCGTGTGAATATTAATACTATCTTCTTGCAAACTAAACTATGATCCGTAAAGAGAAAACACACTTGTGCGAAATTAAGCTGCAATGATCTGTTTTCCATAAGACTAGTTCCAATTATCACAGCTCATGATGAATCAGAGACGTGCTAGCAACAGGGACTCTAGTTCCAATTATCACAGCTCGTTGTTTTAGTGCTTAACAATTCTCCGGTCAGTGTGCACTTGAAAAGGACCTAAACAAGGAGCTTCTTGCTTTGTATAGTTCAAGCAACAGGGACTTTAGTCAGCTCGTTGTTTTAGTGCTTAACAATTCTCCGGTCAGTGTGCATTTGAAAAGGACCTAAACAAGGAGCTTCTTGCTTTGTATTGTCCAAACTACGTATGAGGGTAATATCTCAAATTCGTGAATAATCCCTGGCACTTGACCGCTTTGCCATTTTTAAGAAAAAGCAAAATCACGGAAACTGCATTGACTATTTTGGAAACAAACTCCAATAACAACTTCAGCGAGTTTGTGAACCCAAACAATGATAGCAAAATTTCCTTACCCAAACAATGATAGCAAAATTTCCCTAGTCCATGAATGGACATATGTGGAAGCTAATCCAAATGTGAAATTAGAACCTCATATAAGAATAAGTGGACCAAGCATGCTTTCTATATAAAGGGAAGTATAAAGAAGTGAAAATAGAGGAAAAGCTAAACGTGTACATTTAAGGGTTCTTCTCACAGAATCCATATCTAGTCTCCAAATGCTTCATCTCCCATCATCGAAGAACCATTTCAAATGTCCCATATCATCTCCATCACCACCAGCGAAAGGTAACAGATTCCACCAAGTAGAAACATTACTTTCAAATCACAGTTTGATATCCCAAAAGCTTCATCAGTAGAACCAGAAGATTATGTGAACTTGCCAATCAATCAAACATCTGGAAGGAATAAAAATAAATTAAATCGATGCTAATAAAGCAATTCAAGCAAAAAAAAATGTTAAGACAGCATTACAATGGCTTATTATAACAGCGAACAACGAACTCCATGAACAACCACCTTCAAAGGATAATTAACATCCACATTATATAGATGTCACTAATAAGGGTAAACTCTTACATGCAAACGGCACTTTCTTTGGGTATCAACTAGTGAAACATAGCTTTGACGCAGAAAGCTGGACCACAGCATTACATGACCAATTATCACAAGAACAGTCAAAACAACAAAAGGTAAAGAATTAATAAAATCAAACATGAGGAAAAATCAAAACAAATTCATAGCCAGTGTTCGATTAAATTCAGAAACAAGCCCACTAAGATGCAAAAACTCTAAAGCGAGCAAAATCAAAAGCAGACCATAAAGGAGTTAAGATCTTCTGTGCTTTAACAAAATCAAAAGCAGACCATAAAAGAACATGACGTGCACCAGTTGGTTCATGTTCAATAGAATCTGTCTACCAAGCATCTGTTGCAGGCTAATACAAATTGGAAAAGCAGAACGAAGAACAAGTACTTACTTGATCGGTAAAGGGTAATGGGGATCTCCCGCAATTCTCGTCTAATACAAAGATATTCACCTAAAAGAGCCATCAGTACAAGTCCAGCACCGCTGACAATCCACCATGTTATCGTTGAAGGGCAACCTCCATAAACAATACATATAAAAAGATGAACAATGTAAACAGTAGCCGAAAAATCCAAGCATTTCTTCGCCCTCTCAATCAAATGAAGCATAAATCCAGCTCTACAAAACAAAAAGAAGTAAGAAAATTTAAAAACGTCGAAAAGACCCAAAAGAGTACAAGAGCAAGTTAAGTTGGGGTCTTTACCCAGCAATCGAGCTAAGAAGAAATGAAGCTATCACGCACCAACCAGTGATAGTAGAGGCAGAAATGGCGACGTAGTCGAAGAAATAAACGAGACTCAAACGAGAAACTCGCGTCCCCACGAGAATCGACAAGAAGAGACCAAGAGAGAGGTAGTAAAGGCATTGAAGGCAAACAATTTGGGCAACGATTAGCCATGGATCCCACACTACTGCACCATAGAACATGACTAATCCTAGCCCCAACCCCAACAGAAACCTCAAAATCACAGACCATACAAAACCGAAACTTTTTGTTTATCAAAAATGGTCTCCACTCGACAAAGCCCCGATTTGGACGAGTTGTGAAACGAACATGTAGAGAAGAATTGGATGGGGCCAGGAATTGAATTGAATTGAAGGGAGAGAGGATCAGTAAAGAATCGAGCAAACGAGGAACACCAAAAAGCGAAGGGCTGAAGCTCGACGATTAAGGATGGAAGTGGTTAGGAAAAGCCAAAAACTATGCTGAGTAAAGTGGGTGCGCAGCCTCTGGCTTTGGTCGAGAAAAAGAGTTATTTATATTTTTAATTTATGTTTCTTTTTTTTAACTTTTGTTTTCTTCATTTTTTACATTTATGAAAATCACAAGCGTTTCTTTATCTTTTTTATCAATTAAATATACATTATTTAATTATTTAATGTATTAATTATTGATAAAAATTATAAATAAATTAATTTAATGTTATAAATTTAATTAATTATTAATAAAATTACTAATAATTTAACTTAATTTACTAATTTTTTAATTTTGTAATATAGAACTAATTTAGTAATTACTAACTGACGTTATTAAATTTAAAATATCTTCAAAATACATAAATTTCAAATAAAATATAATTTAATATTTAGAATATATTTAAATCAAATATTAATTTATAAATATCATTTAATTTTTAAAATAATTATTTTAATAAAATAAAATAAAATTTGTTAATAATTTATTAATAAATATTAAATAAGAGATTAACATAATTTTAATTAATTAAAAATAATTTAGCTTTAATTTTTATCTAATATGTAATTATTATCAATAATAGAAATATAACATAGTGATAAAAATATAACAACATTAACATTCACAATTAGATATGTATTTGTTTTTATTTTAAAGAAAATAGAAATTAAAAATTAAGAACTGAAAATCATAATAAAAGTGAAACTAAACGTACTTATTTGTTTGAGTTTTTAGCTTTATTTTTTTCTAATTTTCATAATTTATGGAAATCACAAAAAGTTACTTTTATTTTTTATAATCTAATTTCGTATAAAATAAATATATATTATTTAATATTAATTATTGATAAGAATTTATGAATAATTTAAAATAAGATATATAATTAATTATTTGAAATTATAAATAATTTAAAATTTAAAAATTTAATTTAATTTTTAGAACTATTTAAATACTAATTATAAAAATTAATAATTTCAATATAATTATTAACATTTAATATATAAATTTTAAATAAAAATTGCCTTAATAATTTAAAAAGAAATATTAAATAATAAATTAATTTATAAATAAAATTAAAATAAAGTATTTTTGTTTCCTAAGAATGGATGGAGAAAAATTAAATCCCAATTTCACCAACTTAAACTAAATGAGAAGGAATCACCCAACATCAACCATCACCAAAATGTTCATAGATTTTCATTCAAGAAACATGAAAAACACCAAAAAGAAAGGGTTTTTATAAGAATTGAGGAGTCTGTGAAGACTACCATACACAAGTCAAAGTCATTAATTTGTGTCTTATAAAACACACAGTGGCATTAGTGTTTAAAAGTTAAAGATTCCTATACTTTAGGCCAACATATCTTCTTAATATGATTAGTTGGGTATTCATCTTCACTATAAAATTGTGAAAAGAAGCGAAAAATTATTATTGAAGTCTTCACTTTTTCTATGAATAACAGTCCATTTGTAACCCCTTCTTCACTAAAGTTGATTGTGTAGGTAGCCAATTAGAAAACAACTTCCAAATGAAATGTTGAACTTTGGCAAGGATATTCAATATTTAAAGATGCAACCAATTTTTCTCCAGTCCAAAGTTCTCATTATTGGCCACTATATCACAAGAAACTCGAACATTATAAATGCTATTCCTACCAAAGTGCTATGTAAGTTGATCTTCTCTATTTTTGCTTAAAAGAATATGACAAATACAGGCTACAACCTCTTCCCAAGATAAACATTGACTGAATTTTAGAGACTAGTTAAGGAAAATATCTTTTAATCGATTGGCAACCACCTAGGACATTACCTTGTGTAATACATGAAAAATAGTTATAGGAATCAGAACAATTGTGGTATTATTCAATGAAAAATGGAGCTCATAACACTCCCTCCAGCTTGTGGAAGCCTAAAAATTATCTAGACTAATCAACTCCTAAAATTTTTATAAAAGGTAAGCTTAAAGTCATCTAACTTAGAGACTTATCTAGAAGTATTTGGAATATGGCCTTCTTAAATTCTTCCTACATTTAAGGACTCATAAAGCCCTCATTATCCTCAATTGTAACTTTAGGAACAACATCATCCAAAATTCTACACGTACAACAAGTGACCATAACAAATAAAGAATGGAAGTAATTTAAGACAATAGCCTTCGTATCCTCACAAATATGATGCCATTTACCTCTTTCATCTTGGATCTTAGAAATTAAATTAAATTTTTTTCTCAAAGAAGTTGAAAATGAAATAATTTCATGTTAGAAAAAACCTTTGACAAATGATTTTAGTAAATTTTTTTGATAAAAAATTTTCAAAATTCTTTCAAGTATTTTGAGTAATGTTATTCAAACTAGACTGACCACGTTATTGAAGATTTAACAATTTATTTTGACACCAAAATATTTTGTTATGAAACTGACTTGTGATTATAAAACTACAATAATGAAGTATTTCCTCACAGTGTTTCCGATTATCCAAAATTCTAATAGATAAATTATATCCCAACTCTACTTAACCAAAGCAATTAGAAGCTCCTGATCTCTTATCCGGGAATTGTCAAATGGAAATGTTTAACATAGTTAAAATGTTGCATAACGTTTACCAATAGTAAAATAAGAGAGTGATAAGAAGTCAGAGCACACAAATAGAGATGATTATATGAGGAAATAATGTGAATTCATCTAAATTGGCGATAGCTTGATCAAGTATTTCTTCAATTACTTCACATGAGTTTTTGCATCTTTTCTAAGTAAAATCATGACCTTTAAGGATAATATCCAACAAAATGCAACCTGAAATTGCCTCAAGAAAGTTATTAAATCGCTAATTCAAATAAGTTGCTCCTCTCCTCTTATTTTTTATAGGCAACAATTTATTAAAGTTATCAATTATGCACCATGAAAATGATGATCATCTTGACCAAACTTATAAAAGTTTACTTGCTTACCTTTTGCAAATCCTTTTTGGAAATCAAGTAGCAAGTAAACCACTAATAATGAGTATATAAGATACGAATAATAAAATTTTCTTTGACTCTTATTATTATATTTTTATTTTACCATCTTTTCTCTCAAATGTTTAATTTTATTCCTTTTATTGTTTTAGTTTAATTTTTATGTAGAGTTCTTGTGAAACTCATAATTAGTGTCTATAATCACTCAAAAGTTTATGCCTTTTTCACTTATCGAAAGCATCTAAGTGTGAGTTTTTTTGGGCTTCATTTGTCTCTAATTTTGATTTTAGTTTAAGTTTTTAGTCATTTATAATAATGTCAAATTTGATGAAGTAATGATATCGAACTCCACAATGTAAGGGTATTTTAAGTTCCATTATCACTTTTTTAATTTCATATTAATTTTGTTGAATTGGTGGGTGTAATCACCTTGAACTAGGGAATTTTGGCTTTTGAATATAGGGAATTTTGCAAGTTATCCCATTTTTTTCTATATCTATGGATTATTTAGTAATTTGGTGGTGAAAGTTCGAATCTTTTTTCTAGTGAGACTCATGATTTAGCTTGAATATGAAGACATAATCCAATACATTAAAAAAGACGTAACCTTGATTTGGTGCAGAAACTTAAAGAATCTTTATAGGGAAAAGGCATTACCCTTAAAGTTATGTTAAGACATTTAGTGTTCGGTTAGGCCAATCGTTATAGACCTTAAGTTTCACTAAAATGGATGACATTTATGATGGAGCAAGATACACCCAAAATATTTATGTCATGAATCACTAGTAGAGTTATAATGCTTTGAACAGACAAAAACTTCCTATTAGAAATTACTTAGTATGTTTATATTTTACATGTTATGTGGGGTTAATTGGCTTTGCTTTACCTAAAGTTTTACTATTTTTGTTAATATTAATATTAATATTAATTTTTTATTTTTATTTTTCATTTACTTTTGTTTGTTTTGTTTATTTTAGGTAGCTGATGCTAGATTAAAGATTCAGAGGTGAAAACTTAGATATCTACTTTAATTTGATATTGAAATTGAATGAACTTTTAGATAGAACTATGTAAGAAGAAGAGTAGATATGACTACCAATCGAGAAAATCTGGTTATTCATATGGAGCAATAGTTACAAAGGATATGCATAGGGTACATTTAATTACCTATGATAAGTACAAGTCTCTTAAACATTAGACTGAGACAAAGGGCGAGGAGCTATAAGTTAAAGTACACTTGCTTCCAGCCTCTAGTGGGTCATTTGGTGAAGTCGAAATCACATTTATAAAGGAGTTATTTAGAAGACAAGCTTCAGATGAGATGTTTCCCATATTACATGAGAATTGATTAAGGTCATGGTTAATCTCGATCAAGATGGATTCTTTTAAAGAGTGGGACTGTGTTTATGATGTGTTCATGCTAAGATATTTCCCTATATATGAGACAAATGAATTGAGGATTAAAATTTGGAGCTTTGTATAGAAGAAAGGGGAAGCATTTCATGAATTATAAGAGAGATATATATAGTTATACTTAATCAGTGCCCTCATTATTAGTATTCCTTGTAGTTGGTAATGTAATTATTATATGAGGACATTAAATTGACATGTCAAACTTTGGTAGACATTGCAACTTAAGGCACAATTCATATAAAGACTACCAAGGAGGTTAAATAGATTATGGAGATATTGGCAAGGAATTCATCAACTAAAGTTGTAAGGGAAAGTCAAAGCATCTCTTTAAAAGGTGAACATATCTTTAGACTTGGTAACATATATAATTGATCTCTTAGATCAAATGAAGATATCAAAATATGAGTAACACGGAGGTGTGATACTAATGTGACATATATGGGTATCCATCCTATTCATGAATGAATTGTGAGGCTACCTCAAATTACAATAAGGAAGGGAACTATATGGCGACCTATAAAAGAAAGTGAGGTATACGAAATGACCCCTTCTTCAAAATTTATAATCTGAAGTGAAAAGAGTAAGAAGATATAGTAGGCAGGCTTATAAGTCTAATTGGGTTCCAAAATAAACCTCAATTTCAATAACCACTACCTAATGGTTTAGGGAAGTCACATAAACATTTTATATTTACTATAGGAACAAAATTTGAAAAAATGAACTGATTTGAAATATTGGTTTCCATTCATAACTTAGAGGTATAAATGAGCTAACTAACTAAAGTGATGTGATAAAAATTTCAAGACAGGCTTCTGAGTAACAATAAGGTAAACCATGTGGGTATCATCATATTAAACAGTGTCACAACACTTGATTTTTATATTGCTAGAGACGAGAAAGTGAGGAAATTGAGAAAAGTTAAGGAGAAGATACAAAAATTGTGAACAGAAAGGAACAAGCACTAGTTAAAGCTTTTACTGACATTGGTCAAGAGTAAAGACCCAAAATCTTTATGAAACCATATGTATCACCAATTTTATACACTTAGAGGCTTAAGAAGAAGATGAATGAGGATATTTTCTAAAAAAGTTTGGATGTCTCTAAAAAATTACATATTAATATTCCTTTTTCAATGCATTATATCATACGTCTTTGTATGCAAAGTTTTTGAAGGAGATTATCACTAATGAAAACAAATTAGAGGAGTATATGACATTGCATTTTATAGAGGAGTGTAGTTCCATTATAGACAATAAACTACCTTGAAAGTTGAAGGATTTAGGAAGCTTTACAATTCCTTATCAATTTGGTGCTTCTAACAATATTAAATGTTTATGTGATTTAGGTGTTAGTATCAGTTTAATACCTTCATCTATTTTTAAGAAGCTAGGAATATGAGAGCTTAAGTTAAAAAAAATGTCACTCTGGTTGGTAGATTTTACCCAATTAGGGTTATGGAAGATCCACTTATGAAAGTAGAAAAATTTATATTTTTTGATGATTTTCTAGTGGTGGACATAGGGCATGACATTAAGGTTATCGTAATCTTAGAAATACCTTTCTTGGCTACTAGTAGGTTGGCAACTGAAGTAGTTGAGGGAAAGCTTACAATTAAGGTAGGCAAAGGGTGTAATGTGGTTTTGGATATAATGCTCAAAGTAGTATAGTATGATGTAGTTATGTCAGTTTTTTCTCCTTATAATAGGAGTGTATATAGTTTTCCAACTTTGATAATATATTACCATTAAAATTTAAAAAAAAAAGAAGAGAAAGTGGGGTTCCACAACTATAGAACATTGAAAATGCAAATTTTCGAGGATTATTTTAGGATGGAAATAACATATTCTAGTGTGCATAGACATCCTAAAGCTACTAAAAATGAGTCATTGAGAGAGATCATACAAGTAAGGATGGTGTTTTGAGGTTAGAAGGATAACTTAAGCCTTTACTTTCTACTAAAGAAGCACTCAACATGGAGTTGAAGATGTAACTCCTCATTAATGGTTTGTTTATTTAGGAGATAATAAAATATATCATGCTAATATCTTTCCTCCTTTATGTTATGTACATAAATGGAATAAGTCTCATCCAGATGGCAATCGTGAATGAGTAAAGAGCTTAAAATGAATTCTTACTAAAAGACTTATTAAAAAATGCTTATTGAGAAATATGTAACACTTTTCTTTTTTTATTATTTTACTTTCTTTATCTTTTTTTTACTAATTTATGTTGAACAAAGGGAGATTCTAATCAGTGTTTTAATTATAAAAGAATATAATTACTACAAATGAGTTTAACATTTATATGAAAAGTAATATAAGATCAAAATGAAGTCATAAACTCAATAAGATAGCTTATGAAGTTGATAAAGATAAGTTAAAGTTTGCAACCATTGAAATGAAGATCAAACCAAGTATAAAAGAAGATCCAGGCCAAGTTCATTTTTTTGTTTTTAATTTTAATTGTAATCTTATTTAATCACTATGATATTATAAAAGGCTCACCATGTATAAACATTTTATTTATTTTTCATTGCATGAGTCTTTACATTCATCAAGAGGCATTGAAGTTTTGGTTTTAATTATAAAACCTCTTGATCCTTCAATCACTCTTTACAGAAATATTTGGGAATTATTTAGATCATAATTTCATTAAATAAACTGGTTTTAAACATTTGAAAATAGTATCATGTTTTTTGAGTGGAAGATTGAACAATATAGGTTAATTGTCAACTAATATATGTTAAAGTTATTAAATTTAATGTACCATGAGTTTGTTGTAACATTGGTTGATGTATTAGTTAACTAATGTGCCATATTGGTCAATTAATATGCCGACTAATCTACAAGTATCTCAATAGCTATTGAATATAATACTCTTAATGCATACTAGTTGATCAATATGTCATACTAATCAACTAGTACACTATAAGTAGCTATTGCAACAGCTAGTTCTTGGCTCCAATAGTTAGCAAGGGTCCTAGAATATTATAAATAGGTGTTTTTATCATTTTTTTATTGAGAAGAAGCACTTGGATTTTTTTAAATACATTTTTATTTTTTTCCAATTAGTTGAGCATCATTTTCTCATATTTGTACAAGTGAGCCTCTTTAGAGTTATTGGAGTGTGCTTAATTGTTTATACATTTACTCCACAACAATTAGTGATTAAAGATGTGAAACGGTTAATATTTCGTTTTAGCTACAATTTAGAAGTTTAAGAGCTAAAATGAGTTAAAGGCACATTTTTTGAGCCATCCTTTTGATGTTTAAACTCATTTGTCTCTGTGGAATAAGGAGGAGATAGATTAGAGTGAAGATGGGACAAGAAAATGCAATAAAATGAAGAATTGTCATGACCTATAAGATGCACGACTATGTATCTTACACGACTATGTATAATTTTGAAACAAATTTTTTTGGTAATGCATGGCTGGATGAACATTCATGCATCCAATTGTGCATCTCCCCAGGTCCCTAGTTTTCCATGTAAATTGACATTTGAGAGGCCAAAAGAGGTATGAATCATTTTTAGAACAAGAAGGGAGGTAGAACACTCACTTCTTCACATTCTATAGAGGGCTAGTCTCCTTCCTTCCAGTTCGAAGGGGAAATCGAAGCTAAGGTTCACATCTGAACGTCTCTTCATTGTGTATTGTTGACTCTCTCTCTTTAGAGATTTGTTATGCTATTCTTTACTTATTGTTTTGGGTATTCACGTATGGATGATCAATATTCTCTCAATAGATTGTTTATGTACGAACCCATTGCTAGAATATGGAATACAATACATAATAGCTACATTTTCAATTCTTTTGTGGTAAACTAATGGTGATGCATCATTAGGAATAACATAACATAGGTTAAATAACCCAAGCTTATATGGTTGTTGCCTAGATTAATCTATTTTCGTACTTTGTAATATGGATGTCCTAGTAAATCTAGAGAGCTTATTCTAGGTTGATTGATAGCTAAGTTTAGTAAAAAACTTATTTTGATTAAACATAACTTAAGGGAAAACCAGGTTAACATAGCTTATTGTTAACCTATGATTAATAGTTTCCAAGAGAGGTATGAGATCAATAAGACAATTAAGTGTGCTTATTTGTGTGTAGGTTGAGATTGAACCAAGAATCAAATTCCAAACTCATTCATCAGTTTTATTATTTTCTCATTGTTTAATTTAAATTGATTTTAGTAGTTCATTTTGTTATTCGAAACCAACCAAACCTCCTCAATATCCTAAACACCAATATCCTGCTCAGTTCGAGTATTAATGATATAAGCCAAATAATTCTCACATCCTCCTTGCAACAATCTCAAGGCACTTATAAATGAAATTAGCCTGGTTGGCACGACTTGGCTAATCCCTCTAAACACTGCTCTCGGCTGGTTAGGAGGTTCAAATAGTACCTCCTTAGTATAACAATCCATAATGGCCCTATGAGCAGTGAGCCAATTCATTCTTAGGATAACACGTATTTCCTTTAGCAGTAACATAATCAAGTCTACCTAATCAATTCGAATCAAATACCTTTTGTAGACTTCCCCTGTCATGGTGGTACTACCTATCGGTGTACTCACCTCTAATCCATATCTTAATAACTCTATATCATAATATAACCTAGATTCCATATACGGTGTGATAAAGAAGTATGTAGATCCAGGATCTAGTAGTGCATAAGCCTCAAATGTAAAGATTAGTAACACACCTGCAATGACATCTGGAGACTCTTGAGCCTCTTATCTCGTCATGGAATAAACTTGGGCCTGAGACTGTGGTTGGTTGTTTCTCACCTCAGTCCTAACATTAGGACTCCCAAAACTAATTCTGTCTCTACCACGACCTCTCTGTCCAGACCCACTGGCTCACCTTTGCTGAACTGTAGTTTCTGTCACCAGACTTCCTCTCTTACCAGACTATACTCCAAACTCCACAGAACGGTCCCCGATCTGATGATCAAGTGAGCTGTACCGACGGTAGGCTCCTGTCAACTTCCAACATTCACCACTATGCTTCTTCCCAAAATGTTCACAAGTTGACAACTGACCTGATACTGCACCTTTGCTATTACTAGACTAAACAAACTACCCTTTTGTCTGAACCTCGACTGTCTTGATCCAGTCAGTAGTCTAAAAGCTTAGTTTTTCCATTTACTGAACCTCCTGCCAGAACTACCCTGAGATTCACTAAGCCTTTTCTGTTTAGAATTTGATCTATACTCAGACTACTTGTCTTTTAATAATTGCTCGATTCGAATCGAGGTAGCTCATAGTTTTGTAAAACTACCCAGAATAGAAATGGCTAACCTCGTCCAGATCTCCATGTTCAGTCCATCTTCAAATCTCCGCACTTGTCTTCCTCAGTAGGAATCAAGGCAGTAGCATATCCTATCAGCTTATTGAACTTAACCTCATACTCTGCCACAGACAAACTGCCCTGCTTCAGATCCAAAAATTCCTTCATCTTTCTGTTTATGTAGATCTTGGGCATGTAATTTTCCTTGAAGACTCTCCAAAAGCCTTCCTTTCTCAAACTACAAGGCCTGATGGTATTGTCGAGAACATTTTTCCACCACTGGTAAGCTGGGTCTTGTAATAGATAAACAACATAGTCGAAATGGCATACTAACTTAGTCACTTTCACATATTGCATGGTATCATAAATTAAGATCATAAACAACACAATGTCTAAAACCTAAAATGTCCTCATTTCATTTCACAAACCTTAATTTACAATGTAGCATTATATCCATCATCCATGTTTATACAATATCAACCTATCAGAGTCCATAACTCTGTCTACAAAGTATGCTGTATACATGAGGAATTAATAAAAATAAATAAGACTAATCCTTCAGTCTCAGCTGACTGACCTTTAAGCCATGTCTTCTATCTAAAAGTTACACAAAATCTCTCCTAAGCAGTCTTAGAAGCTAAGACGTCGCTCTCTCGAACCTGAAAATATCAACGTTACAATTTGATTGAGTTTTGTGAACTCAGTTGAGTAACCATCCTCGATGGTTCACTCTTGTTATGCAACACAACAATTCATGTTATCATATAATTTACATCACCTCAATTATCATCATTTAATATCACGAAACACTTTGTTCATAATTGTCCACTTAAAAAGTCCATTCAATTCATCATTTCATTGCAATCATGCAAAACATATTCATCAATAAGCAGGCACACATTTCATACAATAAAAATCCACAAAACATTGCAATTGTTCAATTTATTCATATCATATATGTATGCAATGTTTATGAGACTCAAATTCATTCAGTACGTTGTTGTGACTGAGTGCCTTTTTCACTGTCCCATATCTGTTGTAGATACCGGGATTATTCATATTGTCCCTTATCTGTTGAGGATAAAGGGCTCATTATACACATTGAGCCATAGACTCTTACCATAAATGTCTAAGCTTTAAGCTCTTTTTCACTGACAACTCCAGTTACAACTGTCTTTCTATTTCATGCATTTGAAATGAAATGCATTACACAAATTCAATCATCATATTCAGTCCATTGCATTCACATTCATTTTCTCATTCACATTAATCATCAGACTTGATCTGGCATTCAACATATAGGTTGAGAACACATTTATTCAATCACATTCACATTCAAGGAACACTTCTAATGTGTTATTCATGCATCAAACGCCTCGGACATTTCATGTCCAGAAATCAATACACGTACATCATATATCAATTCAATTTAGAATCAAACAAACAATCAAGGTGAGACCATCTTAGGTTACTCACAATTACTCCCTTTAGCTTATTTCCTTGAAGTCCCAGCAATGTCTGGATGCGGTCGCTCAACGTGCTCTTCTATATGCAATCACACACATTTTCACATTACTATGCATTTAGATGAATAAGCATGTTTATAAATGTATCATGTATTATGCATGTTCAATGACAAATTCTTAGGTATGTTTCTTTAATACACTTTATAAGCAATTTACAACACCTTCCAAGCATTCTTTACTCCAAAATACACTTTACTCACCTTAACCCTTTCATTCAATATCAACTAAATTCAATAACCAAATAGATTGCAGTAAACTCTCAAACCTCTATTCATTTAATTCAACATTTCCTACCTAATCTCTTCATTCATGAGATCCTATTCTTTTCCCATAATTCCTCATTCGTAATGCATTAAACAATCTTATCACACATTTAACCACCTTTTCCTAGATTTTCTCAGGCAGAGTTTAAGTCAAATTTGTATGGACATTTTGACCTAGACACTTCCATTTTGAATAAAATGTTTATCTATGTCTTAAGTTTCAAAAGAAACAAAAATTATTTAATTTGGTTCAGTATTCCATGAGTTATGCTCAAAATACCACAGATTGTGCATGTTTGAAATTTTGGCTCGTGCCTGATCGCGCACTCCCACTTGTAAAACTAATATCTCTCAATTTTGATATCCAAAAATTACAATATTTATACCAATAGAAAGATAAGAAAATAAGATACAATTTTTACGAAGACAACTTTGTCTAATTCGGCCTACATCAATATAGTTTATTCGATAAAAATAAAACATGATTTCTGTCAAGGGTAATGTTGCAGCCTATGCCAGAACAACTTCAAGCTAAATTTGAAGACTTGTAAGGATAGAATTCAAATTCAATTCCTTCATGAAAATTGTATCCATATGTCTCTAGTTTACCCTAAACTAAAATCCATGTAATTTGGATAACGACAAATCAATATATTTCCAAAATACAGATTTATGTTCAACTTCATTTCCTTTCTCTTTAAATTTGTCCTTTTAATTCCCCTCATTTCCACATGTCACATTGCTCCATTTCTTTAGCTCTAAACTTAATTTTGTTTATCACTATGACAGTTTCCAAAAAGTTACGTGATTATACACTAAAAACAAGACATGAACATATATCATCTCTTTATAAATTTCTGCATTCTCTCTACAACATTTAAGTGATCATTATAACTAAAAATCATCTCTGTAACAATTTATGAATTATCATTCACAATATACACAAAAAAAAGACATATATAAGCTCATTTCTTCACTCACGTTGGAACATATACTCATCACCATTATGATCATTTAACCTCTAACTATCACCATATAAGTTGCTATTTATCAAACCATGAAGAACAATGCTTTATACTTACTTGTTTAACTTCAAGATCTTCAAGTCACAACTTAACCCTAACTTCCAAGCATCCTACGATCATCATCTTTCTTGGATGGGTTAGGCTAGTTGGGTTCTTTAAGTGACTAGAAGAAGAAGACAAAGATCTTAAAGTGGTAGTGTAAGATTTGTCAAAAATCTCAACATGGAGAGAGTTAGGTTGAATTTCATGAGATGGAGATATAAAAATGAAAAGATCTTGTAGCAGAAGAAGAAAATGAAGAGATGAGAGTATTTAGCAACGGTCTTTCAACAAGTGAGTTTAGTGTAGGTTAAAATAGCAATACCAAAAAGCTTGGTAAGTGTCATGACACTTACCTCTTAATTAATAATGCTAACCAAAATAATATCTTCTAATATTGTACCCCATATCAACTAATCTCCAGTCCATTTATCTTCAATTTCTAATCCAATTGTCTCTCATTTTTCTATGTCCCTTGTCAATAAATCCTCAGGTCGTGTGCCAATTTTTTCTACTATCATTTGACACTTATTTCTACTACCATAATTCAATTGTCTTGCCATTTAGAATTTTTCCTAGTCCAAAAATACCCAAAATTTTACGAAAAATTCTAAATTAATAATTGTACTTATCAAATCCATTTTCAAGATATGTAATCCACAATTCACACGAAAATCATTTTTATAAATCTATTATACGCGAAAAATGTTAAAGAATGCATGTACAATTATTTTAATGAGTGTCAACATCATTCACGTGTATGATTATGCCAGATGATGCATGAAATGTACTTCTAAATTCTCAATAAACTCTCATGAAAGGAATCCTAGGTTCCTAAGCCTGATTATAGGATAATGGGTTGTTACACTTTCATCATCTTTTTTCTTCTCTTAGTCTTCAACAAGGTGGGTTTCAACTTGATTTTCTGCTGGTTCTTCTAACTCTTTCTTGCTACTAAGTAGGATAGCTTTACATTGCTCTCTTATATTTACTTCTATGTTGCTTAGAAAATTTTCCACATTTCTCTTACAAACTTCACCAGAAAGCTGGCACATTTGAACCTCTAGGTTATGAATAGAAGAGGCATGATCTTCTATTACTTATCCATGAAATAAACTTCCTTTTTAGTCTCTCTGGGCCTCTTCCATGTTCATGAACTTATCCATGATCTTGTCTAATTTAAAATCCCATGAAATAAACTTATCTTGCTGAAATCCTAACAGATCTTGATATCCCATGTGAGTCCTTACATTATTTGAGCAACAAAAATCTAGGTGGTTCTACCATCCTAGATTGTAAGTGTTTAAATAAAGATGATTACTTCCCTGACTAAATTATGCTTCATTGAAGTTCAATTGCTCCGTATTGGTTTTTTTTCCACTAGGAAGCAAGCAACTATGATATGACTCTTTTGTCCACATAGCTTACACCCATGCTGAATTGCTTTGAATAGAGAGAAAGAGGTGGCTTTTAGGTTGTTTATTTGCTTAGTGTGGTTGAAAATTTTATCCTACAATGTTATCACTAAATCTACAGCAATCATTGCTTTTAGATCCTAGAAGGTTGATGCTATCTACTTCGTTCTAATGTACAAAAACAGCTATTATTCACCATCTCTCCAAATAAATCGTGTGTCGCTTGCACTGGTGATCATAAAATTCCTTGATGATAGGCATTAAACCTTTACCTCATAAAGTCCATAAGGGTCCTTTGCTCACCATGATGTATTTCATCCACCATTGCTCTTCCTATTTCTTTATGGCGTTTAACTTATCGGGTTCCTCATTGTTGCCTTGTGATGTTCAAATTGATGTGTCTTCTACTTTACGATCAAACTCACTTCTTCTTTTTTATTTCATATGATTAGGTATCACAATCATAGGAAAGGGTAATAATCCCTTTAAAAAAGGGATTCAAAAAGTCTTAAACTAGTTTCCCGACAATGACACCTAAAACTTGTTGAGCAAGTTTTAATCTTATAAGACCCTTAATATTCTGCAAGAGCATGAGTTGCAAGTGTAGTATATAAGGTTTCGATCCCACAAGGAATTAGAGAACTATTCTAATCCTAATTTGTCTAAGGCCTAAAGGTGTAACTAAAATGAAAATAAAAATGAGCAAAAAATTAAGCAATTGAATATGGAAAGATCGAAAGAGAAATTGTAAAATTAACACAAAGAAATCAAAATTGAGCATAACCAATTAACAATTGAAAATTCACACAAGGAAAATAAACCAATTATGAGAGAAGGGGATTTATCCTATCATCTAATGCTAACTTAATCACTTTTAAGTTAATTCAGAGTTGGTCCTAGGCTTTCGAAGGGTAGATTTCTCTCTCTCGGGTTATAATCATTAAATCCTAAATCATAACCCCTAGTTGAATTGAATTATTGAAATTGCAATCTCTCAATTAACAAAAATAGCCCATAACTCAATTAGATCTTGAGCAATCTAATAGACAATCGGGTCCCCATACAAGATCTCTCTTCATATAAATAATTGATTTGATTGTTTATGTGATCTATTAGATTGTTTAACCCTCATTATGCAATCTAATCATTTTGCTATCAATTCACTCTCTCAATTTATTACCAAATGGAAATACGAAAAGCAATCACAACCCAAATCATTAATATAAAAGCCAATCAAATTAACATTGTTTCAATAACAAATCCCTAAAAGAGTTTATAAAATACTTAAACACAAATTCACCATCATCATATCCATCTTATACATCAAATGAAAGAAATAACAAGATGAATTGAAGAAGTTCACTTGGAGTAGATTGGGAGTCATGGCAGCAGCAACACCTCTTTCTTCCTCTCTCCTCTTCTCTCTCTTCCTTAGCTTCTTTCAAAATGTAGCAAATGGAGGTTCTCCTAGTTTAGGTCATTCTTTTATCTTTTATAGTCTTAGGGCTTTTTAAGGTAAAGACTAGGTTTTACTCGGGCCCAAATGTTCGTATAACCTTAAAAAAGTTGAGTTCATAAGCAGTTGTCACGTCTGTCATCGCATCTGTCACAATCATAGCAAATGAGTCACGATCATCACATTTAAAATTTGGCTTCTGTCACGATTATGGCCAATGAGTGACAATCATGGCCTATGCTGGGTTGCTTCTGTCACGATCATGACTAGTATGTCACGATTATGACTTTGGCTGCTCCTTCAAGCTTTCTCCAAATCTTCTCCTTTCTTCAATTTCTTGCTTCCATACACTCAAACACATATCAAACAACTCTTGAAACATAAAACTAAGGTCCAAATCATGCTCACTATAAACAAACACTAATAATAATGTAATTCTAAGCCTATATACATGATAATCATCTAAGAAATACTTAAAAGCACATTTAAACATCTATCAAAACATAGCATAATTTACACCTATCATATATGCATTCTTACACAAGAAAAATAACATCCTCAAAGTCGTACCCACTCACATAGACTTATATGGTCCCTCACATGGCGATGTACATAACTTATACGAGCATGTCCTTTATCAACACGAGTTTGTTCCTCCAAAATAACTCTAATTCTTTTTTTTTTGTCCAATTTTTTCCTAATTAATCTACTTTTGATCCATGAAGGCAAATAGGACTAAATAGTTGCAAAACTACCAAAAATTGTGAATTTAACTCATTTTGCTTCTTTTTTGTCTAACTTGTACCTAAACTAAAATATAAACCAAAATAACTATCTTAAATGCAAAATAAACATTAATCATTAAGCATTAGAGAATAAATAAATAATTAATTAAGCACTTACCAAGTTCTACCACAATTAGCTTTTGACTATCCTCAAGCAAAACTAAAGATTAAAATAAAAAAACTTCCTTTTTAACCATATTTCCTAGGAACATACAGTCATAAGAAAGGAGGAGTAACCTTCAAAACATATAGAAAAAATCAAACATTCAAGGTTTTTCTTATGATCAATCAATAAAAATTGCCTTCAAAAATTGAGTAATTTAAGGGTAGATTCTCACAAGTTGTGTTTAAAAAGAAAAAATCTATAGTTACGCTCAAACACCTTTCATGATCAAGACAGTCAATGACTTTGCATTTTTCTTAGTTATCCACCATTAAAGATTCACATACATAGCATAAATCAAAGAAATTTTCAAAGTGGTAATAGGCAAAAAGTTAAGGTGAAAAATATTTGGGTCATATAGTTCAAAAGCTGTCGAAACTAATTGAGTAAGAAAAATACTCAACAAAGCATCAAGCGTAAAATTGTCATCCAATAAAATAAAGGTACCATCAACTATAATGAATGTAAAAACTATATTCCACATTTTAGATTCGGGCATTCAAATCATGAACCATATGAAGCATAAAAAACTAGAAGAAATCACTAAAAAAAATAGTGATGAACAATCCATTATAAGTATAAGGAGTGATAGCAACTTCTCCCTTATTTACATCACAATCAAGTCACGTCTTGCTTAAAACTATAGAGGAAAGATTAATATGAATTACTTGAAAAATGTATGATCTTCCTTCTGGACACCTTTTTCTATTGAAATTTGAAAAGCAAGAAAACAAACAAAGAACCAAAGAAACTACATCAACAATGGAACTCTTTAATAGGAAATGAACATTATGTTCCATCAGCTATAGCCAACCCATATATATGAACACCCCTACACTTATTCTCTTGTGTATCCACGAGCATCAATGATCAACCACTCTCCATTAGCTCTAAGACTTGAGTAAGATATTTTTTTAATTTAGGTAAGCTAATAAAGCTTAAAGGGGCTTAATCAATAGGAAAACAAACTTGTCATTAGATAAGCTATTTGGCTAATGTAGCTTTTGCAAAACAAAGAATACCTATATCATTTTCATGTTAATGCATATAAAAGTGGGGTCTTGAATAGAAAACTAAGGCAAAGTCAAGAGGTACATGTTATGATGATCAATATGAAAGAAAGGCAGCAAGACTAATATGGGTGTGTCAATCTAAGAGACTTAAAAACTCACCAGCTTATATCTGCCCACTAATCAACAATCTTCTAAAGGAAAAGTTCATTGAACAACTAAAAAAGTAATAGTACATGTCCAAGTTACCATGAATTTCTCTAGTTAATTTGACTCTTTAATTATAATTGTACAATCCTAGAAGCAATGAAAAAAGAGAGATTTTTTTTTATTAAAACATGCAGAAGACACTAAAAAACAATCATAAGAACCAAGTTCCCCACCCCTATAATTAAAACTTACATTTTTCCTAATGTAAGAGAGAGAGTATTCAACAAAAATAAAAAATAAAAATTAATGTAAAAGAAAAGGAACAAACTCCCCTTAGATTGCCTTCTAAGTAGCACCTTTTTTTTTGAACTATCGTTGGCTCAACTTTAAGCTTTCACTACAAGAAAATTGCGAATTAGCGTCGGAATATTTCCGATGACAAAAATTCCATCGCAGATTACCAACGGAATGTCCCTAATCCGTCGGAGAATAGAAAGTTTTACCGACGAACAATTTCTCCGTCAGAAATATTGTAGGAAAAAATTTAGCACAAAATTTCCGACAGAAAATAGCGACGGCAAAGGTCTCAGCGATCGGAAAAAATGCAGGAATCGTTCCTGCAATTTAATTACTTTGCCATTTACCGATGGTATAACAGTCCGTCGGTAACTAGCTTCAATTTACCAACGACAAAGACGTCTGTCGGTACATGTTCGATTAATATGCCGACGGATAATCTTTTCGGTCAGTAAATTGCTAACAGACGTCATCGTATTAATGAAGTATGGACGATTCACCGACGGAACGCCAATATTCCATCGGTGAATTTTTTATGGACAAATATTTCCGACGGTTAGATGTTACCGTCGGCAATATTGAAAGCGTATACCGACGGACGTTTATCTTACCGTCGGTAATTATAGGCAGCCAACCTTGTTTACCGACGGAACAACAAAACTGTCGGTATTTGCGATTTAATTATAATAAAATATCGTGCTTTTATCGATAAAACTGCTTCTTGCCGTCGATAAAGGTTTTACCAAATTTCCCGACGGTACAGAAATTCCGTCGGTATGCTTCTCTGCCGATACCAACTGCAAACGATCTTACCGTTGGTAATTGTCGGCAAAAAAACCTATTTTACCGACGGAATGTGGCGGCCGTCGCTATGTGAGTTTCATCCCGAATGTAAATGTCGCTCTTTTACCAACAGATAGATATGTTCCGTCGGTAACTGTCGGCGCATCCCGCGCTTGTACCGACAGAATTGTCTTGTCCGTCGGTAACTGTCGGTGGCCGCATGTTCTGGAAACCTATATTACCAACGGAATTTATCGTTCCGTTAGTAATCCAGCGGCTATAAGTCGTCCCCGACCCCCCTCTCCCTCGCGCGTTCACTTCTCACTTCTCCTCTTTGCTTAAGGCTCAGAGTTTTCCGACTCCTTCTCTTGCATTTTTCGATCGTGTTTGAGGTAAACTCTCATATAAGTGTATTATTTTACTAAAATAGCATG
>JANZXR010000001.1:11172899-11203204 GCA_027575705.1 Erythroxylum echinodendron
TGAGAGTTGAATGAATGAGAGCGGTTGAGAAGGTTGATGGATTGCATTAAATAAGGTAGATGCAAAGGAAAAATACAAAGGAAGAATATCGTCTGTGATGACATCACAACACAGAGGCAAGGGAAATTTAAAAGGGGAAGTATCGTCTGTGCTGACGTCAGAACACAAAGGGAAGGAGGCATAAAGAGTAGAAGTTTCCTCTGTGCTGATGTCAGAACACAGAAGGAGGGAGGAATAAAGAGTAGAAGTATCCTCTGTGCTGACATCAGAACACAGAGAGAAGGAGGAATAAAGAGTAGAAGTATCCTCTGTGCTGACGTCAGAACACAGAAGAAAGGATGAATAAAAAGTAGAAGTATCGTCTGTGGTGACGTCAGAACACAGAGGACACGTCATCACATAGAAGATAGAACTCAGAGGATGGACCACAGACGACAAGTAGTCAACACAGAAGATAAAAGTCAACTATAGAGGATAGAACACAGAGGATAGACCATAGACAATAAGTGGTCAATACAGAAGATAAAATTTAACTACAGAGGATAGAACACAGAGGATAGACCACAGACGATAAGTGGTCAACACGGAAGATAAAAGTCAACTACAAAGGATAGAACACAGAGGATAGATCATATGCTAAGTATTATATGAAGGAGTGAAGAAGTTATATTAGTTGAAGAGTATCGTCTGTGTTACTGTTTACAGATTTCTTCTGTGTTACTGTTTACGGACTTTGTTTGTACTACTATTCACATACTTCTTCTGTGTTACTGTTCACAGACTTCTTCTGTGTTATTATTCACAACTTCTTCCGTGTTATTGTTCACGATTTATCTTCTGCCCTATTTTCTACCCTTCATAAGATACAATTGGTCTTTGAGGTCTTCATAAAAGTTGTAGTTCTTGAAGTCCTCTTTCAAACTATCCAAAGAAATCCTAAATTGGATGCCTGTAGAAAATGTTATGCCAATAGCCCTGAAGCAGGTATATGTGTAAAATTGGGGACTCAACAACGTTGTTCCTTGAGGTATTCAAGTTGAAATGGATAAATGGACTAGTCGACTATCATCGTATTAATCGACGATTCGAAGAGCGGAGCTGAGCTTAGAAAGGGGAGTTTGGTATCAGAGCAAGAAGATGAACCGATAATGATTAAGGTATTCTCTATTAGAAATAGCTCAAGTATTATGATTTTCTGCATGAAAGTTGGGGTCCGGAAACAGGTCCCAACACAAACATAAACTACCCTTTTGACATAAACAAGTCTATACCATTTGGCCTCATTTCATTTAGTCAATACTAAAATAACTAGAAACAAACTATGTTGATGTTTGAGATAAGTTTATATGGATTGTTGATTTTGACTTATGTTTATGCGAAATGTTGATGTTTCAGTTATGTTAATACGGAATGTTGGTGTTTAAGTTATGATAATCCAGAATGTTAATGTTTGAGTTATGTTTACACGGATTGTTGATGTTTCAGTTATGTTTTTGTATATTGTTGATATTTGAGTTACGTTAATGTGGAATGTTCATGTTTGAGTTATGTTTTTTTCAAAATGTTGATGTTTGACTTATGTTTATATGGATTGTTGATGTTTAAGTTATGTTTATGCATATTGTTGCTGTTTGACTAATGTTTATGCGTAATGTTGATTTTTGAGTTATAGATATTCTTGATAATGGCACCAGGTAGAAACATAAGAAAGAAGGTGGCAACCAGCGAAATTGTTCCTCTCTCACAACAACCACATCAATCTGACCCTATGCAACAACAATAGCTAAGTTCATCCACCAATGAAGCCAATCAACAACAACTTCTAGCTACCTCAACTAGTGCTGAGGGATCTTCAGGTTTGTTAATCATTACCACCTATAATTATACTTATGCTCAAATATATATTTACATGTTTAATATGTTTTTTCTTATCCTTATTCTTTTGTTGTCAGGTTCTAATATCAGTATCAGAAAAAGAGGTAGAGGTATCACTAAAGGTTCTAAGTTGCAGCTAATGAATATTGCAATGAATAACAAATTATCAGTATATATTGACACCTCACAAGGTTATCTTGTTAACAAGGTCGAATCAACAAAATTGTCCAATGATTAAGGGTCATTATTAGGACTGAATTGCCTTGCCTTCAACATGTCAAACGGTTGAAGGAAGATAACTTGCTACAGAATGCTATGGATAAAGTTTTGATAAATATTCATTTTTTCTTATTTAAAGACTAATTTCACTTATAATTGTTGTTCACAGATGAAGCTCAATATCGTCTATATTGACAACCCTGAAGTTTCAAGTTGTGTAATTTCACTGTTTAAACAAAGGACTAAGGATTATCGTTATCGACTACATAACTACTACAAATATTTTCCTTTTGATGAGGAGGCAAGGAGAAATATTCTCAAACAGATGTCTTCAAAAAATTGAAGTCAAATGTGTGATTATTGGGCCTCTGCCAACATAAAGGTTTGACTTCTTCTCTTCACATGTAGCTTCCATTAACCTTGTTACACAATTTAATGATTATTTCTTTTCTTTATTTGAGAAAAGTGTGAGAAAGCTAAGGTTAACAGAGGAAAAATGAAAACTCCTCACAACCAAGGCTCCATATCACTTATTGTCGTATGAAATAATATGTAAGTTCTTTATTTATTAGTTATAATTATATTAGTAAATACAATATTATTTATTATGTTCTTAATTAATTTTTTCATAAAACAGAATGAGAAGGAACTAAATAGACAATAGTGCGATAGGATCACACTATACAAACTCACTCACTATAAGGAAGGTCAAGGACGAATGTCAGAAGAAGTGCAAAATAACTATGTAAGTATAAAATTTGTTTAAATTTTAAGTTTATTTATTTATGTAATACTAACTAATAATATTTGAATTCATTATTGATTTTGTTTTTTAATTTTTAGAATAAGATGCAAAAGTTGTTGCAGAGATCATTGTCTGACGGAAATGAGCCAGATATATAGATATTTGCAACAATGTGCTTGGTACAAGATCCGGTTACATCAAAAATCTTGGGTTTAACCCTAAGCCAATTATTTCTTACTAATCAAAACCAACATATGTTGCCCGTCTTCAAGAGGAGAGAGAACCAGTCGCTTAACACTAATTACAATATAATGAAGAAAAATTAGAACGTAATGAACAAAAGTTAGACCGTACTAAAGAAAATTTGACCAAGCTTGAAAAGACGGTTAAACAAATACTTGACTCAAATTATGTAAGTAGTAATGACGATGAAAAAGAGTCTTAGTTTGTACATAAATATTTTTGTTAACATTTGTAATTAACATTTAATGATATTTTATTTTTATATAAAATGCTTCTAATTTCTAATTATTTTAATTATATATTTTTTAATAAATTATAAAACCAAAAAATCTAAATGCTAAAAACAATAACATGGATTAAAAATATTATCAATAATTATAATTAACATGATAAATTTTTTAATAATAATGTTTATAAAAAAATTTAAAATGTAGCTAAAAAGATTTGACTATGTTTCTACAATCGTCACCAAAACTTTTTAGTTCCATTTCTGAAAACAATGTCGATAATTTTTTAAATATTTGCTACGAATATTTAATCTTTTCCAATAATTTTGGGCTTCAATCAAAGACTCGTCTTAAATACTATTATCTACATTTACGATAATGTATCTAATAACATTTAGCTATGAAATTAAAGCGTATCAAAATAGTATTGGCGACGATTTGGTTTATCCTTGTGTACATCTTTTTAGATAAATATAAATTGTGAAGATTTAATAATATTTTGTTGACGAGATTTTGCGATCATTTGGGTGTATAATTGATATTGTCGTGAAATATTATCAGCAAAGAATTTAGGTGTCTTTTAGCAACGAAAATTGTCAGGCTATTCTGTTGTAGTGAACAAAAATTGAAGCATGGGAATATTTGATGCTAATGAAATATGCATATATTTACTTTGCTTGATTTTAATGTTAAATTAATATACTATACTTTGCTTTTGACATGTTTTTAGGTAATTATGCAAATTAAAACTAAGATGATATTATTCAAAGATTAAAAACATTCCAAGAAAAAAACAGAAGAAATTTGCGATTCTTGGAAAAACACGATCTGAATCACGTTTGTCTGCCAGCTCGTGTCCTAAAAGAACGATAAGTGATATTTACCTTAACCACAACCAAGTGAGAGAGAGACTCCGTAAATCATAAAAGAAACAGTGAACTATTAAGAGGCGTGACCACTTTAGAGATTGCATATTCATGAAACATAATTGCACGAGAAACCATTTCTATCACCGAAAAAAAATCATTGAGGCCCACATTCTAGACAACATTCGTGGAACAAATCGTGGGAAGTCTCGATAATTTTAAAGTTCATCTAGATTTAATTTTTTCCGTAACTTCTCTACTTTGTTCTTTTGATTTCACAGTTTGAATTTATTTTCAGACTAAACAGTTTTTCTATATTTAAAGAGAAGAAATCCTGGTAATTATTTTTTATAGTTTGTTTTTATTTTATTTTATTTGTAAGATATATTTTTACAAGCTATTATTGTTTATTTTAATGCTAATTTATTCATACTAACTTCTAAACCTAATCTTCAGTCGAATCAAGAAAGCCTTTAAACATATCCATTTAGTTATATAGTTTCTAATCAATTATCTTATTATTTGTTTCTTTCGTTATTATTAAGATAAATTAGTTTAATCTTATCTGATATCTCCATTATTAAACATTTTAACTACATTACTTCTTCGTGAATTTAACCTTTATCTGTTGTTAAATTACTTATTAATAATAAATACACTTACCTATTTAATAAATATTAAATTTATAATAAAAAATCTTAGCAATACCTCCATACAAAAAAAGCACACCAACGTAAGTCACACAAGTACTGTGTCATAAAACAAAACTAAAACACGCGTTGATTAACCTTTGAAGTTGCTCTGTAAGGAGCCACGCCAGAGCAACAAACAGAGACTGGCGCCGAAGTCCCACGCAATAGTAGACAACATTTCCGAAACAACGCAGAGGCGGACTTGACGTTACATAACAGAGGAATCATCCATAACAACTACGACCCACTTCTGTCAATGCTTATGGAGTATCTCTTGGAAAGGCGGATTTTAAAATTAAGATCAAGACGAATAATTCATACAAAGTACCCAACGCAATATCCTACAAACAAGGCATAGATAGTGAAGACTTAAAGCCTCGTTGGAGAGCTTTTAAAACTCCCTCAACAACGAAGATCACTTAGAAACCCTTGAGAAGACGAAAGTCTCCTCTACCAATCTCTGAAAACCCTCCCTTCTAAAATAAAATTTAGACAACAATAAAATTTTGGCAGACCAGCCCGGAAAGAGCTTTTAAAGTTACAAACGAGAACATTGCGTCTACGAACCTTACCAACCAGGAATCTGTCTTAGCTTTGAAGGGTTCTTAATCAAAGAGGGGCAACTGGTAGGGCACAATTATGCAGCATTTGTAGCCTCCGACTTGTCAGTCTCCATTGGCTCTCCAGATGCAGAAGGTACCTCACCCATCCCAGCTCCAGTAGAGTCACTGGCACCATGGTTATTGGAATCTCCACTCTGCGGTTGATCACTTCCTTGAGGAGGTGGTGTCGCAGGAGTCTCAGAAGTGGCAGGCTTTGCTGGTGCTGGTGCTGGCTTTGGCTTCGTCATTATCGGTCTGCAGAACCTGTTTAAGCAACATTTGAGATTTAAGCATCTTCAAGAAATGTAATGCAGAATGATCCACAGCAGTGAAACTTAACTAGAAATCAAGATTCACTTCTTGAGTAGAAACCGGCTCAACAACCTTAAAATAAGATTCAAAAACAACCAAGAGGACATACCTGTCAAGAGCTTCAGCCTTCTTTCTCACATCAGCTGACAAAAGAGCCGGGTTAGCATGCTTGGGAAGTGAATCCTGATGGTGTTTTTTCTCTCTTAACCAGGCCTCTGCTTCCACACACTCATTCAGAACCTACAAGATATTGGGATTCAATGGAAAATTCAACAACAAACAATAGGATACAGTACAGAATTAACAGACTCTCACTTCCTGCTTTTCAGCCAAGTCAATGTGGTCAAATTTGGGATCATTAGACATTGCTGCCTCTCTGTAGCTGTTAATGCAATAAACAAGTTGATCAATCACGGAACTCCTCTCTGAATGCTCTTTATAGCGCTCTTCAATGGGATTCCCTTGCTGCAAATCAGATATATATGATTATGAACTTCACATTCAAACACTAACACAAGCAGCAAGAGCCTATACACAAACATGCATCCCTACTTTCTTGAGCTCCTCAAGCTTCGCAATGTAAACACCCTTTGTTTCATCTTCACCATCTTCATATAACCAATCTTCAACATCCTGAAGTTTTGAAATGAACTGCTCCCTTTCAGGATCAGTGACAAATTCATGATATTTGTCTCCAAGCTGTTTTCACAAGAGTATTATTAGTGATATCATTAGCATAATTTAAACATAAGTTTGTCAATTTAACCAGCAAGAATTTCATACTTTGCTCCTCATGTCATACACGTATGCTTCAACAGCATTTTTCTTGTCTTTCGTTTCTTCCATTACTCGATCTTGTAGTGCCATTTCAAATTCCTTTTCTACTGCTTTCTGCACATCCGTCAAAGGTAGCCCACCATAAACTAGTTCATCCACAGGTATATTAGCTTTTTTAACCTTTTTCTTTGGAGCCTCAGCCTGACACAACAACACAAATCATCACCGTTAGCAAGATCCACAAACCAGTTGCAGGTGAACATTATGGACAAACTGAATAACCCCACCTTGGTATCAGTATCCATTTGTGCAGGCTTGTCACCTGGATCTGGTACTCCATTTTCAAATCCAGAAGCACCAGCAGTTCCTTTAGCTTCTTGCATATTGACATCACTCTCAGTAGAGCTAGGAGGAGCTCCATCGTTGTGCACTTCATCAGTATCCACTATTCTGGACTCTTTTGATGGCTCTGTTGTTACAGGAACTTCAACCTCTTCTTCCTCCAAAAGCTGACATGAAAGTATGAAAAGTATATCAATAGAACTGCAAATGGACTACCATATGCTGTCTGCAACCTCAATCAAATGGCAGTGATAAGAATTACCGTTGCTGACTCAATGGCCACAATTCCATGCAAATTGAGACGGGCTTTAACCTTAACCTTAGCCCTTTCACTATTTGTAGTTTGAAAAGGACCAATCTGCACAAGATTAAGAGTTGAAGCGAGTGTGACATAATGGAGTATGTGACAGAGCTGACAACAATAATGCACTCCCAAAGCAATAAAATCCTTACTGTGTAGGTGCTAATCTTGGCAGGTGCCTGCAAGTCACTGACATCAGCATATTGCACATCTATAATGAATGTACCTGACCTGTAGAATGTCAAAGCCTTAATGCTAGGTATCGGGTTCCCCTTGGGAAAGACAATTGTACTTTGCTGATTATCAGCTGTTACATTCTGAGAGTCCAGGGCACCACCCTTCCATGATAAAGCTATTGAGAATGGGAAACTCTCATTCACCTGCACTTCAAATGGTCAATCATTTTGGACTGTGACGCAGAGAGGTTGAGCAAATGGGAAACTAAAAGAAAAAGGAAAATGAAATATGACTTAAAATAGCTGAGAATTGGTCCTTCATACACCCACTTCCGGGAAAGAGGTTATCATAGACCATGCACACAAAGACCTTCACAAAGCAGAAGTGACACTTTTGGAGAGAAATATAGCCATGCTTTGGCTCACTAAACCAACATTCCATTCACTATAAGGACTGACACATCTTCTACACTAGAATAAGTGGTGTCAATACAAGAACTAATCAGTCCAAATATATGGTCACACAGAGTACAGAGATACCTCATCCGTCCACATTTTCACATGCCGATCTCATAAACAATTAATATTTTAAAAGATATGGCTCTGACAAGTTGTAGGCAGCACATTACAGATCGGAACAGAAATGAAGATGAACATTTAATATATAAGTGACCGATCATGACTTTTACCTGAAAGTCTCGAACTTTAAATGTTGGGCTAAGAATGGCACATTGCAAAGCACAACCCCTAGCAACACACTCGCTAGCATTCATTGTCCGTCTTGGTTCCTTCCCAAAGAATTCAGCCAATATTTTCATAATGGCAGGAACACGAGATCCAGAACCAACAACCTCAACCATGTGAACATTCTCAACAGCAAGTCCTGCCTCATGAAGGGCCTTTTCCAGAGGCCTCTTCACACGTTCCAAAATTGGAGCACTAATCTGTTCAAACTCTTCTCTTTTAATGAACCCTCTGACATCTTTCTCATCCATCAAGCACTCAATATTTAGAGGTGCTTCAGGATTGGCACTAAGAACTTTCTTCAGCTTCTCACAAGCAGCTCTGAGCCTGAGACAAGCCCTGGCATTCTGGAAAACATCAATTTTATACTCTTCCTTAAACTTTGCAGCAAAGTGGTGGAAGAGAACTTCATCAAAGTCCCTACCACCCACACACCGATCAAATGAATGAGCCAGTATCTTGAGCTGACCTTTCTTGAACCCCACAATGCAAACTTGCATGCTGGCATGTCCAATGTCGACAAATGCAACATTTAATTGATCATTCTCAGGTAAATCAGTCTTATAAATGCCATAAGCCAGTGCTATGGCTGTTGTTTCATGAATCAAGCGGAGAGGATGCAGTCCAGCAATTGTTGCTGCATCCAAAACAGCCCTCCTTTGAATATCAGTAAAAAAAGCTGGAATTCCAATACAACAATCCACAACTGCAGCATTCAGGTTCTTCTCAGCAATGCCTTTCAAATTAGACAAAACCATAGCTAGAATTTGGGTAGGGGTAAATGTTCTCACTTCCCCCAAATACCGTGCATGAATCAAAGGGAATCCATCAGGGCCCTCGGTAACAGCAAAAGGCAATGAACTGAGATCTCTTTGCAATTCAGGATCTGAAAAATGCCTGCCAATGAACCGTTTGATCTGAGAAATAGTGTTCTTGGGATTCATCATACTTGAGGCAGCCCCTGCAGTTCCAATGAACCGCTGTTTATCACCAAAGCAAACAATGGCAGGAGTTTCCCGCTTTGATTCATCATTGAGCACAACGTCAATCCCCCTTTGCCTCGCAACAGCAACAATACAGCTTTCATTGCCAAAATCAAAACCAACCACGCTCATGTCTTACAAGCAGCACTTCCAAGCAAAGTAAGTGCCTGTACAAGACCACTGTCAGCGACAGACCACAAACGATAATACAATTCCAAAGAATGTACCATATATCATCATAGACATTACTTCTTTTTGACTAGTTAAAAGAAAACAATGCATTGCTTTCCAGTTATGCTATTACCATAGCAACACAAATATATATAAAACGCGATGCAAGATCAGTAACAAAAGTCACATAATTCCATTCAGAACCAATCAAATTCCTAAAATTTGCGTGCATCAAGATCCAAGACCCATGCGTATTTAGCAGTAAACTATACGAATACAAAAAAAATCAAGTCAGAACGTAAATCTAAGACAACAAAACAAAGACAAAAAAATCATCTTCGATTCAACGTTCAATTGCGAAACCACTATTAACTTAACAGTAAAGACCCGATCAATTTAACGCAATCAAATCTGAGCAACAAACAGACAACCAGCAAAAAGATAGAAAGTTAATGAAATAAAAAATGAGAAATGATCTAAAGAAAACACACAGGTCACGACGTCTCCACAAGTAAACAGATGAATTAAAGTAAGTAAAACAAACAAAGAGAGAAAGAGGGCTCACAAAGATCTATTAAATTTAGAGAGAAAGAAAGAGGTAAGATTTATATGTATAGATCAATTTTAAGTGAAGCTAAGAGGTGTGGGCGGTTCTAGAATCCTCTGTCATTTGCTCTTCGGTTCTAATGTTTTCCTTTTATTTATTTGTTTTTTTAATCTCTTTTCGAGGTTGAAGAAAAACACGCAGACGTTTGTTTTCTAGGGGAGTCCAAAGAACCGGCGTGGGATGGTTTTATTATTTTTAAATTTAAATAAATCTAATGATTTGTTTTTATTATATAAAATTAATTGAATGAGAAATGTGGAGATTTGCTTCTAGAAAGATCTATGATCTTATGGACCCTTGCCAGAAAGTGGGCTTTCCTTGTGAAACTGAAACATGTAATTACTTTGAAAAGTTGAAAATCTACGTTTGAAATTTCTTTAGAAGCTTGAAAGTTGAAACAACAACGCTGCTCGAGTGACCATTGGCGGGAAATCCCACCTGTCACTAGGGTTCAGTTTGTACTCAGTCCGCCAACCCAGAAGACAAGTTTCTCGTTAACTTTTTCCGGAATCCAAGCAACACAAGTAACGCCAAAATGCCAACGTACCAGATCAGTGGAATCGACGTGGATTTCCCGTTTGAGGCATACGATTCGCAGCTCGTTTACATGGAAAAAGTCATCTACTCTCTGAAGAATGTGAGTCAGTCAAACAAGCTTTCTCTTTCAATCGAACGTGTATTGTACAGCTATATTGATTTTATGGGATTTTGAAACTTTTGCTTGGGTGAAGTTTTAACTATTTTATCATTCATTTAGAAGGAAAAAGGCAATTGCTTGACGATTAAAATTATGTTTTTGGATAATAAGTTTAGTTATTTGAAGTGCTAAGAACCACTAGATTATTGGTTCACTATCACTTGTGATTAGTGATTTGAATCACAATGTGCAGTAAGCTATGATTCATTTGTCATTTAGAGAATGCAATCTGTTTCATTTTGTTTGGTATAGATCCCGAACTGCAAAGTATGATTTTTGACCTAGAAGTAACTGTCTATGCTTATTTCACATTTACAAAACTTTGCTCATCTCTTTATCTATAATTTACCACAATTTGGAGGAGGAAGTGTATACAAAGCTTCATATTTCTTTAAACTACCAGCATGTATACTAAATGCGGTTGTTTGTGAGACTGCAGAGGTGTAATGCACTTTTGGAGAGTCCAACTGGAACCGGAAAAACTCTGTCCCTTCTTTGTGCCACTTTGGCTTGGAGAAGGAGCCTAGGTGGATTCTCAACTGGTAAGATTGGTATGAATAGCCAAAATTCTGGGATGGACTCTGATAATGAATCACCACACCCCAATGCTGCCCAGCTTCCTACCATTGTATACACTTCACGCACTCACAGTCAAATCCGGCAAGTGGTTCAAGAATTGAAGAGGAGCAACTACAGGTCAGATATTCATTTTAATGGGAACTATGATTTCAAACTAGATTTTAATATTGGGTTGATTGCTCCTTCAATTTTCATGATATTTAACTTGTTTACTAGCATACATTCTAAGCATGTCTCCACAATAGTTCTTGTCATGTTTCATATAGCTATCACGATGGCACAAGCACTTGGCTTCTTTGCAAGCATTTATCAATTGCATGTTAAAAAAACTTGAGAAATTTAAATTGACCTTGTAGTCTTTTTCATATTGTCGTCATTCAAGTTGATTACTTGATATGATTATGGAGTTTAGACGTAATAATGCCCAATTTTAGAGCATATGTAGGCCCAAAATGGTTGTACTAGGATCTAGGGAACAATTGTGCATTCATGAGGATGTCAGTTTGCTGCATGGAAAGGCGCAGACAAATGCTTGTCATTATCTCCGCAGAAAGAGGGAAAATCAGGAAAAGCAGGAAAAACGTGGCTGCAGTCATTATTCTCGTGTTCCAGGTAGTTTGTTTTGTACATTGTAGAAGTATCATTCCAGTATGAACAGTGTTATGAAAGTAATTTCATAATGACACTTTTTCAAGAAATTGAAAATAGTATGTAATGGTCTCAATCAAATCTAACTTTATAGATTTCTGTTCTTACCATAGATTTTGTGAAGAAGAATCCACATCTTGGAGAAGAACCTATTGACATAGAGGATCTAGTTACTATTGGAAAAAAATTTGGGCCGTAAGTTCCATCATGTGAGTCCCATGTGTTTATTAGAAATGCATTTTCGTCATTTAAGATGGGATTATGTTTGCTTTTTCTAGGTGCCCCTACTATGTATCAAGGGAGGTCCACAAAGTTGCCGATATCTTATTTGCACCTTATAATTATGTAATTGATCGTGCCTATAGAAAATCTCTTACAATTGATTGGAATAGCAGTATATTGATATTTGATGAAGCTCACAACCTGGTAAGTGCAAGCTGTTGAGAAAGGTTAATCTGGAAATAAGGTTCACTGTAAACCTTTTCAGACCATCAATATGATATTAAGTTGTTTAGTCAATTCATTGAACAAACAATTAACATGCTGTACTTGTTTGTCGTGAACATGAGCAATGCAGGAAGGATTATGTGCAGATGCAGCCTCATTTGACTTGCCTTCTGGACTTCTAACAGCCTGCATCAATGAAGCAAAATCTTGTATTGACCTTTCTGTTGGAAGGAGAGAAAAATCAGATGACAAATCTGGAAATCCAGATAATTTTGCCATTCTTAGAGGTACATGTTTGACCATAATATCAAATGCATGTTGCAGTTTTTACTGCTGCACCATATCATCAGATGTTCCCAAACCTTTCTATTTCTGCAAATACTACACCAGCATACTTGTTGGGAAATTAATGATCCTTTTTTGAGCAATTCCTATGCACTCATCTTGTACTGATGGCTTCATATGGACCAATTCTTACCCTTACAGCACTTCTTTTGAAGCTTGAGAAGCGGATTGCTGAAGTACCCATTGAATCAAGGGAATTGGGATTCACGAGACCTGGGCCTTACATATATGAGCTACTTGCTGACCTTAACATCACTAGTGAAACAGCTTCTAAGTTGATCGATATAATTGATGAAGCTGTTATACTTATAGAGGAAGATAAACAGCACAAAGCACAAGGCACTGCATGCAGGCTGGAAAGTATTGGTGACATGCTTAGGATAATATTTAGAGATAAAAGCAATTCTCATGCTAGATATTATCGTGTAAGAATTGAATCTACACATCGGGTGTTACAATTTCTGTAGAATTAGATTGGAGCTTCATTTCAATTCCAATTCGCTTCTTTCAAAGAAATTGTTGTTCTATATCTGTTTCATTCTAAAGTTTGAAATCAATTTCTTTCCATTTTAGGTTCATGTGCAGGAAATTGAGGCAAATTCTGTCAATAGCTTAAAAGGTTATTTTCTTGAAGTCTATGTGAATCTTTGGGCCACATAACTATAATATTATTATTTTCTTTTCTTTTATATTACAGCTCCATGGCATCCCTTGTGCAACTTAACAGTTTAGTATTGTATTATGTGGGGAACACAGGGGATAGCACTGGTTTATTTCATGTTTTTCTCACAAATCCTGTCAGGAATTATTTGTGAAAATTTTCGCTGATTTCCTTTTTGTGAAAATTCCACAAAGATACTCTTAACATGATGTTAAGTGGTTTTGCGGCAATGATGAGACTGCAGTGGTGTTGTCTATAGGTGTTTTTGTTATGTGAGTGATGGGATTACTTTATGGATAGAAAGAAGAATACTTGGGCAGATCAAATAAGTAGTCACGTTCATTCTGGCCATTTTAATTTTAGTTTAAGAGTCACAACACAGTAACAAAGCTTATGCAGCGACATCAGGTGATATGAACCATAAGATAGCTTGCTTGAACATCTACTGCAGAAAAATCACAATGCATGACATTTTCTGTTGTTAGTTCTCTTCAATTTCTTGTCCATTTTGAACTGTATGTTCCATAAAAATAAGTTTTCCCTCAATTCAATCACTTAAGATGGTAAAGTAACTTGATTATAAACTTTGTTGCTTAGATCTTGTTCAAGGATGCTAAAAATTCATCCTTGTGGTTTTCCAGGTAAGGTATCTAGAATGCTCAGTTGGTGGTGCTTCAATCCTGGCATTGCCATGGAGGAGTTCTCCAAGCTGGGTGTTGGATCTATTATATTGACTTCTGGAACATTATCCCCCTTGGATTCATTTGCACATGAGTTAAACTTGTAAGTTGTGCTTTTAGACTTATGATAGTGAACGAAGCTCAATTCAAAGTTTTCTAACAATACATAAGTTTTGCTTACCTACTCAGAGATTTTCCTGTTCAACTGGAAAACCCTCATGTGATATCCTCAAATCAGATCTGGGCTGGTGTTGTTCCTGTTGGACCATCTGGCAACATTTTGAATTCATCTTACAGAACTCGCGATTCCCTAGAATACAAACAAGAGCTTGGGAATGCTATTGGTGCGTAGCTTTGTTTTGAAAAGATAGGGGCTATATCAGTAAACTAAATTATGTTCAATAACTATAAGCGAGTTTCTGATATATGGATTTCTTGTTGCAGTTAATTTTGCTAGAATTGTACCTGATGGATTGCTTGTTTTCTTTCCATCTTATTATCTTCTTGAGCAATGCATTGGGTGCTGGAAAAATCCGGTAAAGCATCAAACTGGAGTAGCTAGTGCAGCAGAATGTGTTTGCTTTCTATCTTTGTCCATTTTAATCTCTTACTGTTTTGGAGCAGAGTCATACTAATTCAACAACAATATGGGAGAGAATATGTAATCGTAAGAAACCAGTCATAGAGCCTAGACAATCTGCACTATTTCCTTCATCAATTGAGGTGACTTGTACCATCTTTAAGTTTCGAGTTACTTACAATCTGTGTGCAATTTTTTTCCCACATTGCTGGAAACTTTGTTATTATATGTTTGTCTTTGACTAGGACTACATGGATAAGCTAAAGGGAACCAATTCTTCTGGTGCAGTATTTTTTGCTGTTTGTCGGGGCAAGGTATTTCTTTTGAGCATCTCTTCAGTTCTTCTGTTGGAAGATGGTGTAGGTGATTTATAGTGGCCCATATTTCAATGTATACATAGTTGGCATACTCTTTCGTCCATCCTACATCAGTAGGTCTTGAAAGCTTTCAAGATGTGAATTGAAAAGAAAAGGAAAGATTTTCACATGCCAAAAGTGCTTAAAATAGATTGTGAACCAGTGAAATTTATTGTCCAGTCCCTGCCATTGACGCTACTATGCATCTGCTGAGAGAAAACAGGATATGGTTTCTTGAAATGTTTCCATTCCCTTAAATGTGTTTGCTTATGTTCTTTTATGTACTAATAATCTATTTTTATTCTTAAATGTGCTTTTACCTTTCTTCCAGTGTTTAACTAGAATGTCTACCCATATATTTTGGATGCTTGTCAGGTGAGCGAAGGTTTAGATTTTGCTGATCATGCTGGTAGAGCTGTGGTCATTACTGGTATACCTTTTGCCTTGAGGAATGATCCTAAGGTTAGATCACTCCAACCCCTGATATCTCCTGCAATGCATTACTGTTTTCTAGATCCTCAAGTTTAATAATGACAGGTCCGGTTGAAACGTGAGTTCTTGGATCAGCAGTCCAACACTCAAAATGATGGGTGCAAGGTACTTCCATACTCTCATTTCTGTACTCTGTTGGACGATATGTTCAATGTTTAAAGTCTAAAATTACCAAATTATGTCAAACATTGTTTTTTCAGATTCTAAAGGGAGAAGACTGGTACAGTCAACAAGCATCAAGAGTAGTTAATCAAGCTGTCGGGCGTGTAATTCGCCATCGCCATGATTATGGAGCAATTATATTCTGTGATGAAAGGTTTTGTCCTCTGTTCATTTCTAGATACGATATTGCAGCCATTATTTAAAGTCACCAATGTACTCGCAATAATTCAACCTTCAAAGGGTCTCACATCTTTTGGCTTCTTGAACTTCTGTGTTAAAAACAGATTCACACATCCAAACCTCCAATCACAAATATCACTTTGGATCCAACCTTATCTCAAGGTAATATGGTGATTTTAAATGACAGGAACTCTGGTCTTCAAATATTTTATGTGTATTCACTTGCCTTTTTACAGTGTTACTCCAAATTCGGGGATGTGATCTTTACCTTGAGTCGTTTTTTCCGAGATGAAGGAACCCGTGGTTTTACAGATCACAAGCTCATACACAATCAGGGAATAGGTAAGATATCTTTAATAGTGATGTGAATACGGTGTTTTCTACATACCAATATAATGTCTATTTAGCTGTTTCTGTGTGGTTGCTGAGCTATCTATGAATGAGTTAAGTTTTTCAAAGTAGATTACTTGCTGTTGTCGTGGCATTCAATGAAACTTACTTGCTGTTGTCATGGCATTCAATGAAACTGTTCCATGAACCACCTTATTAATTGATGGAAAGATTTCTTCATTTTTTTTCCGGTGTGATTATTTATTAACTATTATCCATCTTGCTCTTTTGAAGAAAACCAAGTTGTGCTGCAACTTGCGGTTAATTCTTTTGTGCAGAAAATATCAAAGAGGTGAAAACATTGCAACCTGTGGACAAACTTTACCTGGACAGTTTTCTTACTTCTGTATGTTTTTCATACTTTCCTCAGCATCTGCTAAATTTTCAATTTAGAGCCATGTTAGTTCCCTTGATGAACTGTTTGGTGATCATTTGCAGAAAACACCAACAGATCAGGCTGGCTGTATGAAATCAGCATCCTCTTTACTTTCACTCAGGAAAGTAAAGGATTCAGGCCAACTGGAGGAGGTTCTTCCTGCCAATCGCTCATCTCTTACTCCTCTCAAGGGAAATCAAGATGGCAGATCGAAGTAAGTAGCATAGTCAATACAGAAAAAAAAAATGTTCAGTTTCTGAATGCAAATATGCTCAACAGAAAATTCCTGAAACAATTTATTTAATTGGCCAATCTTCTTTAAGCAGCACGCCTAGCACAGGGCAATTTCTGATGTCCTGGTCAGCAAAGAAACTCAAAATATCTAATACAGAATTTTGTACAAAGGGATACACTACCAGTGTTCATAGATCAAGTAATGAAAGCTCACAACATTTCTCCTGTCGGTCAACGAATAATTCGGTGAAAATACAAAGTTCATGTGTTTCTGATAATGAAAGTAGGCAAAATGCTCAGTTTGGGCAAGCGTTACTCCAAAAAGATTATGGGATTACAGAGAAAGAGGAAGCTGATCTTTGTCAAAATCGTGGTCAGTCTACTTCTGTACCTTTGTCTGATCAGGAAACAAGAGGAGCCGCATTTTTGAGTGAGGTAAAATTATTTTAACGTCCAAAACCCATGTTAATATCTCTTACAAAGGAAGGCAAGACAATTAAAACACAATAGGGTTTAAGATCCTAACTTTCTGGTAGGAAGTTTTGCATTAGCTGATAGTTATTGGACTGATATCATAAATACTCTTTCATGTTTTTATTTAATAGTTTTTATTTCTGAAATGACAGTATCTTTTACTAAATACATAAAAATTCTGTGACTCAATAATTTCCTGTTTTTCCTTTTTAAGGTCAAAGAGAAGCTTAGTGCTGCTGAATATAAAGATTTTGTTGGATTTATGAAGGCGTTGAAGTCAAAAGCAATGAAGATAAACCATGTTCTACAATCTATTGTCAGACTATTTTCTGGAAGTGATAGGCTTCCTCTTCTTAACAGGTACGAAGATTTACCTGTGATACAGTTATCCGTGTTAAAACTCACATCCTAGAAAAGTACAAATATTGTGGCTCACACTCTTCTGTGCTTCCACATTTTCAAACTGTGTAAATTAAAGAGATAAATTGCGTCTAATTGCAAGTATTGGGATTTCAATGAACTCTTGTCTTTGTTCCAGATTCAAGGATTATTTACCACTACAATATCGTTCTTCATATGAGGAATATGTTGAAGCAAATGATGAACTATTATCCAACAATCGCAGTAAGAAAATAAATTTTTTGACAAATTAAATTTTACTAAAGCAAGTACTTGGTGATTATGAATTGACTGACAATCTTTTTCTAGTTTGATAATGTTTATGAATTGAAGGCGACAATCAGAACCTGTTTTTTTCAAGAGAGAGTGATGGTGGAGTTTTGATGACTTGGAGAAGAAAGATGAATTCTCTGTAAGGACTGGACCTTCATTCTTCAGCCCATGCTTAAGACAGCCTCATTTCTCATGCATGATTAATCATCCTGAGGAGGAGATTCTATGTTTAATAACATGGTGGTCCTGGAGCGCATAAGCCAGTGAAAGTGTAAACATGCATGATGAGTTTTCATTACTTTGTACCTAACAAACAACTATACTATATCCTCCTTGCAGATTCTCTCGCGGAAGCAGAATTGGAGTGCTTTAGAGTAAGATGTAAAATCATCCTGGTATAGAACTTAGGGCTCTATGTGGTGGCATAGCGCCAAGAAAGAATGCTAATTATCAGATGGGAATTAGCTCTTGACTTTATGTGAATTTCAATTCAACGATTTTGCTTTTTCTATAGGTTTGGACTTGAAATGGAACGTGCTGACACTAGTTGTTCATAGCTGAAGAGAAGTCGGACCGTCCTTTTTTTTTTTTTTTTTGCCTTTTCTTCTGTAATATTGACAATTTTATAAGCATATGTCGTCAACGTAATTGCAATGTGTAGGATGGAAACTGCAATTGCATAGCATCGGCCACTATGAACTGTCTGTGTTATGTAGCAGTGCCCTTTGGCTTGTCCTTGTAGCAATTTTTTATTTGCGTTTACATGTTTTTGTGGGTGTACGACAGAAAGGTATCTTTAAATCTTAATATAAATACTAAAATTTAAATCAGATCCTAATGTTTGACAAAAAATGATTTTACCATCATATTAATTTCTTACGTTTAATCTCGAATTTAACTAGCAGTGAAGACCCTACTAAGCAGAGGCCCCCGATGAGAAATTAAAGATCCCTAATTCTCAGTAGCAACAAACTTCTAGTAATCATCAATAGCAAATACAAATGATGTTAACAACTGTCGGAAGAAGCTTCTCTATTCATCAACAGCACGTATAGATGATGCAGCAGCAACAGCAGCCAATGGGGCAGCATCCAAATGAGACAAACACACAGCAGGGTCCATAGATTAGACAACAAAATAATGCTGGGTAGCACTAGAGGTTGCATAGTCAACAGAGCAACTTCCAAAATCTGTAATAGCAGCCATGCCCCAAGTAAATAAACAAATAGACCCTCCGCAGTAATTGTAGTTGGTAACTCTAACTCGGGCATGCAAAGTAGTCACTCCTCAGTGCACATGCTGCTACAGTCCAAGATAACACCGCAATCACAAACACATCAAAATGATTGCATCTCATAAAGGATTTAAGTTTGAAATAATAAGACAAAAAAAAAATTGAGAAGGGTGTGGTTAACGACAATAGTAGTCTTTCATGGTAGAGTTTTAACTAATTTTTGGACTAAATCGAAATTTTATAATCTCATTCTCTCTTCTTTCTCTTCGATCTTCAAAATTAGTAAAGGCTACTGAATAACAAAGAGGGCTGTAGCTGTAGGGTTGTAGCAGGATTTAGGCAACTGGTGTGAAAGTGACCAAACCCAACAAGAATCTAAATGCACCTTATCATCATATTAATCTGGTGTTGGTCCTTTGTTTGAGGACCACTACTTATAAATGTGATGGGGGTTCTCACCTATATTTCCTGTAGCACGGAACAGCAGCTCAAAGGCCAAATCCAACAGCCTGTTTGGCCCTTGAAAATAGCCATAACCTCATTTTTACTCTTATTGCTATTGTAACTTCACCTTGATGTTGTACCACTTTCAGCACTTCTACCGTGTTAAGATGTCAGCATGTTTGCGTGGTGAACTTTTCTTATAGAATAGATAATTAGTCCTGAACAATGGGATTCTCAAGGAAGTGATCAAACCGTTTGATTAATGGGTCCATAAGTTATTTCATGGCTGAAAAGTAATCAATAGCAGCAGAATTCTTGGATTTTTGGACAATAGCCTTTTTCTTCTTTCTCGCCAACCCAGCACCTTTACATTTGTGCATCTTAATCAACGCAACTGCACTTTACACAACAAACAGTAAACAATGTAGACACAAATATTCCTAAACACTTTTAGCCATTGTTACATTCTTTCGCCCATCCTTTACTTCGTAGCAAAGCCATAAGGGCACAATTCTTATCTATTTTCACACAAGCATAGCTCTTCTTTGCTGGTAATTTATCTACTGCTTCAATGAAGAGGTTGACCTTCTGATTTACGATCACACGGTTAGTCTTTACTAACCTTCAACAACTTGAGACAGAGCGGTAGGAGTGAAGCGTAGACAAAAAGAAGAAAAACTTTGGCTTTAGACCCGCATGCCTTTGACCTTATCAAGCTTCAACTGTCTCCATCTTTCTTTTCTGCACATCAGAAACGATATTTGGAGCAGAAAAGAAGATAAACAGATTAGAGCTGTTGTCTGTTCTAGCAGAAAAGAAACCCTTTTCCGAGTGATAGTAAAGGAACAAATGCGGCCAAGAGGATCCATTCAAAAGACCAAGAACTTGTTCCATGCAACTCTTCAGAGACTCAGGTCCCTTTTCTTTGCTGAATACCAAAAGCTTCCTAAGCCTATTCCTTGCAATACATTCTCATGTGGAGGCGAGAATATGAAACATAGGCTAACAGATCGATGTTGCACTGAGTTTTGCAATGAATGGGAGTGTGACCTAGAAAAGGCACGGAAGAGAAAGAACAGTACTCTGATGTTGTCAATGGAAACAAAGGCAGCAGAAGGTGCTTCTAATGGATGCACCATAGAGTTTGCCAAGAGCCCCCTGAAGGAAAAAGAAGTGAAGGAAGAAAAGAAAAAAAGGTATTCCCCTGTCAAAAGGCAAGAAGAGAAATCTGCAAACAACATCAAAGAAGAAGGTTATGCGTTGGCAAACAAAATGAAAGAACTGGAAATGATGGATGTATGCGATGTTGAACATGTGTTAGATGTAGAAGAGGCACTACACTATTATTCTCGTCTCAAAAGTCCAGTGTACCTTGACATTGTTGACAAGTTTTTCACGGACATTTACACCGAGTTCTCTACTCCACAGCCTACTGTCAGCATTACCAATTCAAAACGAAGACTTGGGTCAGGCGGTAGATTCCGGTGATTGTTAGATCTTTTTCTTGTGCAATGGTCCATTAGGCTGTAGATGCCCGTGATTGATAGCTCTTTTTCTTGTGCCGTTTTCCTACCTGAAGTCATATGCAAGTGTTATTTGATGTTCAGCTTTGTACTTCTTCTTTTGTCTGGATTACTGTTCTTGAGCTTGTGCTCTTACTGAGCTTAAGTCTGAGTTCAGAAACCAGCTGAACTAAATTCTCCTCTTGAATCCTGATCAGTTATTTGAAACTCGAAAATGAAGTCATGAGATATTGTTTGATCTCCTGTCATTTCCAAGCAGCTAGAAACATATTCGATGTCTTCCTGGCAATATGCTTGTATTTAGCTTTGTACAAGTAGAATCTGCTGACTAATCAACAAAATCTCCACGTTCATACAGTATTTACGTTCAGTACCACCCTAAGCGGAGGATTGTGAGAACATTTATATTGTAAAAAGCTTGATAAATAACACAAACAAGACTAGCTAAAAATAGTAATCCTAAGAAAATAATACGATATCCTCTAATCTAGCTAAAATGATTTACAAGATTATAAAATTATGTTAATTTAACTAAAAAGAAAGTACCAAAATATATAGAATAATACAGTTGTAGATTATGTGGAATACGTCGCCGCAATTGTACTTAATGTATGGTCGTAATACCTCCCCCTAAGCTAGAGCATGAAGATTGTGAATGCCCAACTTACCTAAAAGAGTTAGAAAATGATAACTTCTAAGGGCTTCAGTGAAGATGTCACCAAACTGTTGCAAGGTTGGAATGTAGCTGGTAACAAGTGAACCATCTTGAATTCGTTCTCAAATGAAATGAAATCGATTTCAACATATTTAATTCATTCGTAAAAAACTGGATTATCGAAAATATGAAGAGCTGCCTGATTATCACAAAATAGTTGCAAGGGTTGATCAACATTAACACCTAAGTCTAATTCACTAGTAGCAGCATTCAACCAAACTAATTCACTAGCAGCGTTGGCCATAGCCAATGTTCGGCTTTAATGGAAGAACACGAAATAACAGCTTGCTTTTTTTACTTCCAAGATATTGGTGAGCTGCCAAAGAAGATGACATACCCTATGGTTGAACACCGAGTAATGGAACAAGCTATCCAATCAGAATCAGCATAAGCAACAAGATTGAAATTACAATTAGATGGAATAAAGATCCTTTGCTTTAGGGACTTTTTAATACAACGAACTAGTCTCATATCATCATCTAAATGTAATTTTTATGGATCTTGCATAAACTAAGATAAAACTTGAATAACTTTACAAATTTTGGACCTTGAGATTGTCGAATATAATAAATGACCAACCAAGCTACAACATTGAGCAGGATTAGACAAAGGAGAACCAATAGCAACAGACAATCCATGTTTCTGTTACATTGAAAAATTACACGGCTTACTTCCAAGAACACTAGCGTTGTCCAACAATTCTAAAGCATACTTTCGCTAAATAAGTACCAGACCTTTTGAATTTTAAGCAAGTTTTATGTCAAAAAAATACTTAAGACGTCCCAGGTCCTTAATATGGAAACAACTATTCTAAAATGGAAATTTTCAGATATGTCGTTGCCATCAATAATAACTACCTCATCAATATAGATAAGTAACGTTTGGTACCGTGTGGATGAGTAAAAGGAGAATAATATACCTGAAACTTTTTAAAACTAGATTGTCTTAGAACTTTGTGAAACCATCGACTTAGGGTTGTTTAAGGTTATAAAGAGACTTTTGAAGTCGAAAAACTCAAGTATCACCTAGTTTGTTAAAGTATTAAAAGATGCGCATATAGATCACTTCTTCCAAATTGCCATACAAAAAGGCATTATTTATATCTAAGTTGATTAAGTTCCCAATTTTTGGCAATTGCTATTGCAAGAAGACTTCTAACATTTGTTAATTTAACAACGGGAGAAAGAGTCTCATGATAATCCTGGCTAAAAGTCTAAATTAGGGCCTAACGTTTTTAAGTTTGATCAGTTTAAGATTAAACTTGTAACTTGCTCAACAAAAATCTAAACTTTCACGAGTCTTCTAGATTTAAAGTTTTTTTAGACGAAAATACGGAAATGTCATACATACGCTATTATAGACAAGTCAGTTAGTCTTTAAGTATTACGTTAAAAACACACGTGAATTTTCAGAAAATCAAAAATACAAAAACCCTAAATTTTTTTCAACTTCTTCCTCAACAAAGATAGTGGGTTGGCCTTGTCCTGTCATAAAGGGCTCTTCCTTTTTAAAAACATTTTTTTAGTTTGTCCTATTATTTGAAAAAAGGGGGGAATTCATTATTCTCATCTTTTGCTTTTGAAAATCGGGTTATTTTTATATAATATGATGTAAATAGTTATTTGATAATAATATGGGAGATCGAATTAAGGGTGATTATTGTTTTTGTAAGTTATGGTTACTAGACTTACAATTATGGATTGAGGAGATGACAACGCAAGGGGAAAAGCTATTTGGGGAATATGTCTGGGAGAGGTTTGATTTGTTGTTGCTGCCTCCCAACTTTCCTTACGGTAGAATAGAGAATCCGAGGATGGTGTTTTTGACTCCCACTATAATAAAAGGTGATTCTAGTGGAGCACAAGTCGTGGCTCATGAGTTAGCTCATAGTTGGACCAAGAATTGGCTTACTAATAAGAATAACCAGTACTTTTGGTTAAATGAGACGTGTCAAAAGTGTTGGGTTCATCTCTACTATTTTTGACTTCTTATTTGCTACATTCTTGTTGCCTTTTATTTTAGATTGCTTTCCCTAGTATGCAATGAGTGCTCTAGCTTCTATTCATTTGACTTTATTATTTTGTCAGTGCTGAATATGAACCGTGTGGTGCTTAATATGAACCGTGTGGTGCTTTAAGAAAAGTGTAATACTCGTTATTCTTTACATGCCTATGCATGCATATTTGAGGACAGAGTTCATGAGCATTCAACTTATTAGCTCTTAAAATTGAGGCATTGATGTGTCCATTGTTCGGAAATTCTCTATTGCTAAATAGTTTTGATTGTCCTGGAGTGTGTCCTTTGTATTTGAACTAAAGTTTTCTGATGGAACCTTCTAAGAACATGTAGTCATAATATCTCTTAATAGCTTGTAGGCAAGAAGTATATTTCTTTCTGGGTTCTACAGTAAAGGACGATTCTTTCTTCCTTTTTTTGTTATTTTGTCTTTAACTTCAGTTTATAATTTCTAAATCATGATTATAGGGTTTTACAACATATGCTGATAGGAGAATCGAGGAGGTTGTGCAAACAGAAGACAGGGCTATACTAAATATCGGAATTGGTTAGAGGGGTTTAAATAAGGAGCTCGAGAGGTTTGCGGACAATTTAGAGTTTACCAAGCTCAGAACCAATCAAGAAGGTGTGGACCCTAATAATATGTACTCACAAGTTATATATGAGAAAGGCTTCCAATTTTTGTTTCGGATTGAGCATCAGGTATATTAATGAATTATAGTCGAAACTTGGACATAAATTTATCATAAAGTTCGTACGGTTGCATTTATCTGTGGAAATAGAATGCTTAGATCGGAAGACCTACATTTGACAAGTTCCTTAAGAAGTACATTTCCACGTTCAAGTTCAAATATATCAATACAGAGACATTTCTTGATTTTCTAAAAGAAAATGTTCCTAGAGTATAGAAAGAAATAAACCTGCAATAAAGTTCTTATGGAAGATGTAACAAGGGAAGTCCCTTCACTAGGGAAATTCGATCGTCTAATTATTTTGACAACGGATGAGCATTTTGTGATTAAAACTTTGCGTAAATCTGAAATGAAGGTAAAGATCAATCATCTGGGATCTCTGAGAATCACCATCTTCCTAAAGTTGTTGGTTATAAACTTGAAAAGGTGCAAGGATCCTTAGTCCTCTTTTCCATGTATTTTAATATATAACAATCAAAATCTTAAAATTAGAAGCTACAAACTAAAAGATATGTGGAGCCGCCGGAATTGGGAAGCATCAAACTTCAAGTCATCAGCCATTAAAGCAAAAGCTTTAATTTTCGTAAGGGTCTGCATAGTTCGAGTTGAGATGGGAAGGTTTGATGACGAATAGGGGTCCAGCAAGTTTAGTATGAAATTTTTAAATAATTTTCTTTTTTAATTTATGTGGCTTTTAAAATCTGCCTGACATCTCTAAATAGACTTTTTATATATAGAAATGGCGCGTGTATGAAACTTCCATAATTCTATCTAAAAAAGCCTTAAATTGAGCAAACTCTTGAAAATTTAGATTTTCGTTGAGCAAGTTGCAAGTTTAAGTCCTAAACTGATCAAACTCAAAAACGTTAGGCCCCAATTTGGGCTTTTAGCCGATAATCCATACCTTCAGCTTTAGTATAACCTTTTGTAACCAAGTGTGCCTTATAATGCTCTATTATACCACATGACTTATATTTAATCTTGTAAACCCACTTTAAGTCTATGATATGCTCGCCTAGAGGAAGTTCTTCCAAGGTTTAAGTTTGATTTTCTTCTAATGTTGTAATTTATTGTTGCATTGATTGATGCCAACATTCACTTCAACAGCTTAAACAGAACTAGCGAACTCATTAGTGATTGTTATACCAACTAAAAAGGTTTTATAAGGTGTAGAAAAGCAGTTATATGATAAATATGAAGAAAGAGGATAAGCAATACATGGATTGACGATAAATGTGGTAGCTATTATATGATAAATATGAAGAAAGAGGATAAGCAATACATGGATTGATGATAAATATGGTAGCTAATTTTTGGGTTAAAGATGGCAATGTATGATAGCCAAAATCTTGCAATTTTGTGGAAATTGTCACATATGGGTAGGATATGATGGTCATGGAAGTTTTGCAATGAACGGAAAAATAATCTGCTTTTGTTAAATTATTTATTAGATAATTGTAAAAAGTAAAATTTTGACCACTTTTAGAAATTCAGAAGAACTACACAAGGGGACCATTCAACAACTGGAAGATGGAGATAGGAACATATCAGTTTCGAGAAAATAGTTACTCTTAAATAGAACAAGAAAAATTGAATTTGATTAATTCAACATATAAAATTTTAGAACAATTAGAAAATTACAAAAAGAAACCACTTATTTTGAACAACAAAAAGTGCTTAATCAAGTCTGACTACAAGTTTTCCAACAAGCCCTGTAAGGAGTTTTAGGAACTCTGAATAGTTGTTTGATCAACAAGTTACATTTACATACCATTAGTGTAACATACCTCTCCAATAAAGCATATTCCCCAGCATATCAAAAGATATTCGAGGCTATACTATACTGAAATGATATGTTAGAAAACAATTTAAAAAGATTTTTCCACCTTACATAATATCATATAGCACGGAGGCATTTTAATCAACAAATTGCCAAAGTTCGACCTTACTTTATCTTTCATATTTAACCTGTGTAAATCACAGAGACGATATATATATATATATATATATATATATATATATATATATATATCAAAGCATTTCATAAATCTTGGCATTATATTTAATTCCCAAAACATACACCAAGTAGTAACTAGCGGTATATCAAAATTTACGTAATATTCAAAATACATAAAGAAAGTTTGATATCAACAAGATAATGTGACAATGTTATTCTTGATGCAAAATAACTAGAGACATCTGTAGGTACAACTGATCCCGACCACTAAGTCAGGTCCAAATGCAGAAGTTATACTCCAACTAAACTAGTTAGATCTCTCCTAGACCTGAAAACAACATTATAATTTTGATGAGTTTGCGAACTTAGTGAGTGAACCATCATCGATGCACTCACGTAAGTCATATCATAGAGGACAGTTCTAGGAACATATTATTGCACATCAACAATCATATCACATAGAACAGTTATAATCACCATATCACATTATCAATGATATCCAAAAGAATTGTAATATTTTGATTCAATTAGAACATATCATATATGCAAAAATGCAAATGTCAATGCACGTATGCTTTATTTCTTCTTTTTTATATTGTGATCAAATATGCCAATTAATGCCCCAGGTTTTAAACAATTTTATGCTGACCAGCTTAAGGAGCATTATAACCTTGATCACATTACGAGCCTTAAACCCTAATTTTAAATTATGAGCATTGAGCCATGATTTCACATTACGAGCCTTAGGCCCTGATTATGAGCATTTCGCCTTGAATGTCTTCGTGTTGATCATTTTGATCACAACTCCTATTAACTCATCATGAATTTCAAATGCAATGATATCAATCATCTCACATATCATTTTCTTTCATCAGTGTAACTAGTTATCCAAAATTCACATAGTCAACAATTGACATTTAATTTGAAAACACTTCCATATACAGTCCTAAAATATCAAACCCCTCATACCAACAATGTTCGGAATTATAACAATCATATAAATAACAATTCAATAACTGAAATTTAACCAAAAATAAATCAATCATAGTGAGAAACATCTAGGTTAACTTACAGAACACTCCAACGAGTTATTGCCTTGACATCTTGACAATATATGGGTATTGAAAATTAATCTGAGAGCCTATTAGACATGCGTATGAACATTGAATAGCGAGCATATGTATGCAATCTTTTAAGTGCAATGTTTATAACCTTTTTTTCCTAATGTTCCTTTATGAACAAGTTGTTTTCTTTTAATCATAACTCTCTCTAAAAAAATCCAAATACTATGATTCTTATGACCCCTAAAACTAGAATTTCATTAGTCTTAATATATCTAAAAATTACATGAACAACATTTTCCTTTAGAATACAATCCCCATCCAAATTTTGTCCTATTTTCTGTTAAGAAACAAGCTGACAACCAATGCTCAAATAATAAGAAATCATTATCAAGACATCTTCTAACCAAGAAGTTTCACAGAAGCATTAATAAGACATCAATAATCATTTTTCATGTTTTATACTTTGACTAATTTGGGTTCTAAAGTCCTCAAATATCAAGAAATAATACAAGGTTTCTGCACAGGGTTCTGTCACGGGCAGTATTAGGGAAAGAAGCATAACTCAAACTCTAATCACTATTTTATCAACTAAGACCTATATCTACAATTTTTGTTCTTTGAGTTTCTTCAAATTCATGCTCTAAAGATATGTAAAATAGATAGAAATGCGAAGATGAAATTGAAACCAGAATTTCGACCTATCTTGGTAACTTCTTTCCTTCTCCTCTTCTCTTCCCTTTTTTCTTTCCTCCTCTCTCTCGTTTTTGTTTTTCTCCCTCTTCTAATCTCATGGCAGACCTTCACTCTTCCTTATGTTACCTTTTAGATCTATTTTCTCTTGAGAGTTTACAGAAAGTGAAACTAATCCATGTCGTCATTTCATTGGTCCATATGTCGCCATTTCATTGGTCCATATTTTATCCTTCTATTGGTCCATATGTTACTATTTTATTGGTCCATGTGTTACTAACTTTAGGCTCCATATGTCACTCATTTAATCCTCCATAATTCATTACTTGTGAGGCTACACATGTTACAAACTGTAAGGCTACATATGACGGGACCCGCTCCCGGACCTAGACTTCCATGCAGAATATCGTAGCCATGCAGAATATCGTAATTACGTGAGTTTATCTCCCATAGAGAACACCTTGACTATTATCGTATTATTTTCTTCTCTCTGATACCTCAACTGTTGCATACTTATAACACACATTCATCACCCTTACTTGCATTCAAAACTCTCCTTTTTAGTTCAACTCCGTTCTTTGACTATCCATTTATCCATTTCAACCTGAATATCTCAAGGAACAGCGTTGGTGAATCCACACTTTATACATACGCATGCTTCGGGGCTGTTAGCATATCTTTTGCTATAGACATCCAATTCAGGGTTTCTTTGGATAGTTTGATAGAGGACTTCAAGAGCTAAACCTTTTATGAAGACCTCGAAGTCCAATTGTAACTTCTGGGTAGTCAAAAAGAGGACAGAAGATAACCACGAACAGTAACCCAGACGATAGCGTGAACAGTAACACAGACAATGTCTGTGAACAGTACCACAGAGGAAGTATGTGAACAGTAACACAAACGACGTCCGTGACCAGTAACACAGACGAAGTCTGTGAACAGTAACACAGAAGATATTCTTCAATTCATATAACTTCTTAATTCCTTCTTATAATCCTTAGCCCATGATCTATCCTCTGCGTTATATCCTCTGTGGTTGACTTTTATCTTTTAAGTTGACCACGTATTGTCTGTGGTCTATCCTCTGTGTGATGATGTGTCCTTTGTGTTCTAACGTCATCACAGACGATACTTCTTTCCCGACTCATCCTTTCCTCTGTGTTCTATCTTCTATGTGATGACGGGTCCTCTGTGTTCCGACATCATCACAGACGAATACTTCTAATTCTCTACTCCTACTTTCCTTTACGTTCTATCCTCTATGTGATGACGTGTCCTCTGTGTTCTGACGTCATCACAAATGAATGCTTCTATTCTCTTTATTCTTCCTTTCCTCTGTGTTCTGACATCAGCACAGAGGACACTTCTACTCTTCATTCATCCTTTCCTCTGTGTTCTGACGTCAGGATGCTTCTCCTTTCTATTCCTCCTTGCCTCTGTGTTGTGACGTCATCACAAACGAATCCTTTCGTCTGTGTTTTTTACTCGAAATCCTCCCAACTCTGACTTTCTATTCTAAGACTAACAGAAATTGACAATTTCATCAAACAAATCATACACATACACCCTTCATTATCCAAATCTTTAAAAATAACAGAATCATACCAAAGAATTAAATTTCATTGTATCCATTTTAAAATAATGTCAGAGTTATTACAGAAAAAATTACCCAACAACTTAATTCAAAATACAAAAAAATGCTCTATGCTGATATGCCAAATTAGCTATTACAGGGCTGACTTAGTCCAAATGTCTTTAACTAATGAGGAGGTTTCGATGCCTTGCAGGGATCACTATCGGCTTGGTTTGCACCTGAGGAGGGAAGAAAAGGAGGTTGAGCTATACAGTTCAGTGGCTAATATGCTTATAGCTATTAGCAATTAGCACAAATTCAAGCATATATATATATATATATACACATATGTACAGATACTGAACAATTAAAATAATATCAAGCAAGCAGAACAATGCAAAACACATCGCACCCAAGTGCATCATACTTAACAATTTACAGATGCAATGCACAACAAATAGCTTGAGGGTTCCATGAACAGAATGGAGAAACCGAAGTTTACACCATGAACAGAATGAGTCCTTTTTCGGAGCTCATATGCC
>JANZXR010000001.1:11203304-11215402 GCA_027575705.1 Erythroxylum echinodendron
GTTTACCGACTGTATTAGAAACATTCCGATGCTAAATTTACATACGGGTAAGCCACCGGTCGGTAAAGTTAGCGACGAAATAAATCGGACGGTCGGTAACTTTTCCGTTGATGTTACCAACGGTTTATCTTTTCGGTCGGTAATTTTACCGACGGTATGGAAACTGTCCGTCGGTAAATTTAGCTACGGCCGAATCTCCGACGTTTTTGACCGTCGGTTTATTCCGTCGGTAACTTGGTATACCGACGGTATATTTGTCGATTCCGTCGGTAATTTCCGTCTGTAATTCAATATTTTCTTGTAATGATAAAGGCTCAAGATGAGCTTGAAACAAAGATTTCAGTTAGGAGAACAAGTACGCTTACTTAAATTTATGAAAGAACGTGGTTACAAGTTGTTAAGCCAACTATATTTACTGAGGCAACAGCTAAAAGAGAGTGAGTTAGAGCCATAGATAAGGAGATCTTTATTATAAATAAGAATCAAACATAGTCCTTAGTAGAAATACTATCTAATAAGAATGTATTTAGAGTCAAATAGATTTTTAGGATCAAAGTCCTGATGAATTGATCACAGGCTTAAGGTAAGGCTAGTCGTGAAAGGTTATCTTTAATAACATGGAATTGATTGTTTTGAAAAAATTTTAGTAATTACAAGGCATGATATTATCATATTTCTAGTTGCATTGTTTAATATGGGTGATTTGTATCATATTAATAGCCAATCAACATTTTTTTAAGGTTATATATATAAGTTAAGCAATCTAAAGGCTTCACCATATCTGGAAAAAAAGGATAATATATACTTGTTATATAAAGCTCTGTATAGGTTAAAACAAGTCTACAACATGATTGAAGATTATCTTATTAAAAAAGGACTTAGAAGCTAAAATGAACTATTATCTATATATTAATTGAAAACATATCAATAAAGCTGATTGTGCCCTTATATGTAGCTAATTTGCTATGTCATTGGAGGTTATGAAGACTATGTGGCTCCAATTAAACAAACTTGAAACTGAATTTGAGGTGTATGACCTTAAAGGGATGCGCTACTTTCTTGACAGTAGAGATTAAGCAAGATAAATATTTTATCCTTATTATCTATCCTCAAATAATTCATGTAAAAGGCTAAACTAGTGTTCTGTCCTCTTATTATGAGCTTAAAATTATCAAGAGAAGAAGATAAGGAGAAGGTTGACGCAACCTTGTATAGAAACTTGATTAGAAATATGTTGAATTTGACAGCTACTAGCTAGCTTGTTATCAAGATTCATGCAAGATCTTGGATGGTTAATCCTAAGCTAGCTACTTGTACTTCAAATGAATGCATACGATCGAGTAAATTGTTTGGTGATATTGGATGAAATAAGAGGAAAGTACTCTTTGATAACAAGTTTGTTACAGCTATTGTAGAGAATCTCATTCAACATGAAAAAATAAAATATATTAAAGTCAGGTTTCTTGCAAAGAAAAGGTAATAAAGAGGGAGAAGTAAAGCTAAAGTATTAAGCTTTCAAAGGAGGAAGTAGTTGATATAGTAACTAAAACTTTGTCGGATAATAAGTCACCTATTCGAGGTACAGACTTGATGTTTCTAAGAAACACATCAAAAAAGATAGTTAAGATTAATATATTTCCATAAAACATACTCTTCAACTCCAATTCAATGCTATTGTTTAAAGGCTAGAAGAGAACGTGAGCATTGGCATAGTCATATCATACCATAGGTGCTCCTCTATTGATAGAATAATGATACACTCGTGATCAAGATTACGTGAAACTAACTTTTGTAGAGAAAAATATAATGTTAAGACACGCTCCTTAAAAGACAATTTTACCTTGTTTCCTTATTTTTAGATTTAACTTGAAAATTAAATATTTTGAATAGAATATAATGAGATAAAGCAACTTTTAAGTTTTTTATAAAATGAATTTTATCAAAAGAAACACTGCATCGATAGCACATTTGAAAAATTTTTATAAACATATATTTTTAAATGCGAGTGAAAACCTTAGAACAACCAATAAAAATTGTTACTTTCTAACCAGAAAATCACAAATTTAAATTACAAAAATAACTTCTTTTCAAAAAAATTACAAGAGAAAAAACTGTGAACATTAATAGCCCTCTCCAAACTCTTGCCAAATGGAGGGCCCTCATGACTTATGCATTGAATCCATTGACATTTTATATATTTTTAAATGCCGGCTATAAGATGCCAATCTTCAGAACTTTACTTGCAAAGTTTAAGAAATGAGAGTCAAAGAGTATTCCATTAATGAATCATATTACAGCAGTGAATCACTTTACAAAAGCAGGTAATTTAGCGTGTAAACCCAATGACTGACTGGAAATCCTTGGAGCAGAATAAAACTGTAAAAGAGCAACAACGCCCTCAAACCATAATATAGGGAAATACATAAAATTGGCCACAGCTAACTGCTGCATTGCAATCTAAGACTTTTATAATTCGTCCATGAAAATCTCAAAATTCCATAACCAAATCCATTATCGGGCCAGTAATCTCGCAACAAATTACAGAATAAAGGAATAACTGACTTCGGTATGTATTTCTGCACACGATCAGTATCCAGACGATGATAATAGGACATTATACTCCTTTAGTCGCCTCTGGAAATGTGCCAGACGATTTTGTAATTGCAATATACCAGCTGCCTTCTGAGAAAGAATGGCATTCAGTTTACTTATATAATCATCCAGCTGATTCCCTGGTTGGTCTGCTTCAACCAACAAGTTCATCTCCTGCAAATCCCAAAAGAAATGAGAATGTGCTAGCAGTAGTGCCTCAGCCACCCAGTTAAAAAAGGCCTTACAAGTACCCAAATCCTTAGTACGATACACAAAGCAGGGCCACGAATTAGTTGCGAAAGAAATCATATAAAATCATAAGATTTTCTTTTTTGAAATAAATAGTGTGGAACTGTTTTCAGAAAAACATTTTCACGGCAACTTTGAACACTGAAATCAGTGTCTTTCGATCAGAAAACGTAGAGGAATTTATTAGCGCGCCACATAGCAGCCCAGTCAGGCTATCCGTGAGAACCAAAATAGGCACAAATGTTAGGCACGAGAATGATTAGCCATTACCTCTCTAACAATGTTCATCGTCTCCTCTACCTGTTTTCTGTGAGCATTAACAAGATCCTCCTCTTCCTGACAAAACATACATAGTAGAAAATCAATTGAAAATTTCAGCTCTCGAATACTAAAATTAGTCACATGGATATTTCTTCCCTATTCACCTGCAGCAGAGCATTCAAATCATCATCTGAACGCGAGTTTTTAAGATCAGATTTTGATTGACCCCTCCATTTTGGCTGACCATTCAGTTTATGGACTTTGTGCTCTATAGGAGGTTGACTATATCGATCTAGCTTCCCATTTTCCTTCCATATTGGTTTCTCAGGTTCAGAAGAATCTTCCGAGACATCAAATTCATCTCTTTCATCTGGATCACCCCATGCATCAGTTCCATCATCTTCTGGAGTAGATGCAGTAGGTAAAGTGGAAGATAAGGGCAAGGTAGTTGACTCCTTTAGATTGATAGTAGAAGACAATATATCCTTCTTAGAGTTGTTCCCTTTTGATAGGCTCTTCACTCTGGAAGGTAATTTTCAATGTAAAGGATTCATATCTGAAAGAATCACAATGAAAAAACTGACATCAACCAATTTTTGTAATCCAAATAACTTGAATTTACCTGTCAGCATATCTTAATGTGTTAAGGGTATGTTCACATGATCCAGAGCTGGGTGAAACGCATGATATCATAACAGTGCGTGAATTGCCAACAAAGGAATCTCTTAGGACCTCAGTAAGTTTACTGCCTCTGAATGGAATGTGACTCTTGTCATTGTCAAGAGCCCTTATACACTCCTTCAGTGCAAGTAAACTCTTGTTGATCTCTGCACCTTCCAGCCTGCAATATAAACAAGCACTCAATTCAATAACTTAAAACTTATTTTTAATAAAGTAAAAATGACAAAATATTAACAAAGAAAAATCACTTACTAAGTGCAAGACATTGAAGCACAATGACCTAGAACTTGATTACTAGCAATGAAAGAGGAATCTGACGCACTGATGTCTATTAAGAACCATTGTTCTGATATATGCATTACTACAAGGTTTTAAAAAGGCATTAAAAAAGTATAATTGTTCCAATAATCTACAATAATAACAGTTATTTAAACAGTTAAGCATTTCCACATTATCTCCCACTCCCTACTCAAGTAATATGCAAAAAGTATAAAAAGTATCATGTATCGGATTATGCTTTGGGCTTTGTAGACCTATTCCCCCATGCCTAACAATTATAAGGATGCCTTTCTTGTGCTTTATTTCATTATCATCTAACTGAAAATGGTTATGACTTGTCATTGCTCCCTCATTATTACAGAACTATACAAGACCTGAAGTCCATCAGTAATTTGGCCAATAGTAGCCAAGCAAAAGGACAAAGATTAGACAGTGAATTTTATACCTCGTTTGTTTGTCATTGTCTGTGGTATCAGCACCACGTTCACTTCCAGCAAGATCTATAAAGGAGAGCTTGCCAACAAGGCGTGGTGGCTTTGTATCACTGCCATCAACTGACCTCTTGATAGCAAGCTGTAGTATAGCATGCGACCGGGAGGATTCCTCATTTGCTCCAGTTGTTCCGATACTTCTTGTGGCGTTTCCTTTCTCGATCAGTTCTTTAATCATTTCTAAATCCGATACCTTGTACTCTTGTAGGCCCACAATGCAAACCTGCTGCTTACCATCCTCTCTCATGCAAAGTTTTCTGTATTAGCAGAAATAAGTATTCAATAAATTCAAGTGCAAGATAGCTAACAAACAAAAAGCAAAATATCTATGACTCACTTCCGATCACTAAGGAGATCAAAAAGTTTGCCTCCATAAATTTCAAAGAAGCTCGCAAAAAGATGAAAACCCTGATTCCTGTAAGTATGGTGCATCAACCTCAGGATATCTCGAGATGCCTTCAAGGGTAATGGCTGCATAGTATAAGTTTTTCCACTTCCTAATGCCACAAAAAGTAGAGCATAAACTGTTATACCAAAATAACAGCATCACTAGAAGACAGTAAAGACAAAAACTTGGGCATCAACGATTATACGTATAGGCAACAACATCATACTCCAATATTTTGCCACTAATGGTCTTAAACCAATCATTTCCACAACAACCTGCCAAGGACTTGCATAAAAATATAACTCCGAAAACACATAATGATTAAGAATAATTGTCCAATCAAGTATATCTAGAAGTAAGAGTATTTTGGGATGTGTATTATAAGTAAGAGTATTTTGGGATGTGTATTATAAGATGCTGGAGGAAGTAATGCACCAGTTTGCCCATAGGCAAAGCAAGTTGCCTTGGTCCGCTGGAAAATAATTGGAACTATGGGCTCCACTGTCTCACGATATACCTAAAAAATCAAAAGAAATCAATTTATGTTACATAACTATAATCTTGTAGATATTAATTCCATAGGAAATCATGCTGTCAACATACTCACTTCATCATTTGAGACCTCCTCGTTCAGCACTGCATCAAACATGAATTCATGCTTTTCAACATATTCTGTTAAGTCAACCTACATCCCAATACAAACAGGTAACAGGGCGTGAACATAACTACATAAGCTACTAATGTATGCTAAGCAAGATGGATAAATGAAGGTGATCTGAAAAAAATTTCTCATCACAGCAAATAGGTGGACAATTGCTATAAATTGCATCTGGGACCTAATTGCCACTTTTAAGATATATTTTGACATATAGCTAAAAGAACTAAAATATACCAGTAAAAGTTACCTTAAGTTTAGTCTCATGAACTGTTAGAGAATTGGAAAGTGTCTCTATGATATCTTCTTCATTTTTAGCCAGCTCCTTTTTATTCATTGGCCGCTTGCGCACCTTGAATTTAAAAAATAACACCAATAAGCAAAATAAGTCTAATCTAGAAGTGGATCAGCAACTTTTCATATTACCAATAAATGCTTGGTGGTTTGATTAGAGTAAGGCATTATGTTTTAATTGGATAAAAAATTGAAAGAGCAAACAAACAAAGAATGCCAAGGACAACTAAAATATATTTGACAAACATACCACAACTTTGATCTTTGCCACAGGACTTGCCTTTTCCTTGTCTGCGGTGAAGTTCTTGAGGATGCCATTGTCAGGCAAAGCAGGAGCTCTTCCAGTTTGTTTGTTATTTGAAATGTATGGATCAGAGTCATCAAAGCTTCTACCTCGAACAGGATTAAACAGGGAAGAACCCTCATACATTCCATGAACTGGCAACTATCCACAAGATTCAGAAGACAGTAATTATTCAACTCCAAATGAACCTACCAACTACTAAATCTCAAACTACATAATATTAAAACTAGAGCCTCCAACTTCTCAATTGAAAAACTCAAGCTACAATTTATGAATTCTTTATCAACTTGTACACACGTCTAAAATAACACAAACACCACACAAATTCATAAAGTCAAGATTTTGCCAATTCGAATCCAGTACCACGGACAAATTCATGGAGTCAAAATTGGGTCAATTATAATCGAGTACATGAATGTGAACCACCTCCGGAAGCAACTCAGTGTCGAAAGAGTGCAAGTCCAAGAGTCCAGGACTAAACTCACTAGGAGAACCCTCCCCATTTTTCCTCTGACTTGACTGCCGCGAAGCAACAGGCGGTGTAGTTGGCTCAGAAACAAACTCACTTCCCCCATTGAAGCTCCGCTGAGCATTGCGGTACATTCTCAACGCCTGCGCTCCTCCTCCTCCTCCTCCTCCTCCTCCTCCTCCTCCACCTCCACCACCACCACCACCATATAAATTATAGTCCTGCAGAGTCCAAAAACTGCATCAGATCTAGAAATTTTCTGCAAGTCAAAGAAAATGAAAAGAGTGAAACTCTAAGATCTGTAACTATAGTCAAAGAAAATGAAAAGAGTGAAACTCTAAGATCTGTAACTATAATTCCAATGAAAACCTACTTCTGAAAATAAAAAGAATCTTTACAAAGCAAAAAAAAAAAAAAAAGAGTTGATACGAGCCAAACAGGAAAAGGAGGAAAGATCTGGAATGTACCGGAAGAGGAGGAATAGAAGAAGAAGTTGAGGTGTGGAGGTGCTGGAGACCAGTAGATTGAAGCCATCTTCCGTTGGAAGAAGCTTCTAGAAAGTTATCGGAGGAGTACTGTCTCTGATGGTGATGCCCCGCCGTGGATCTCTGCCCCTGCCTCCCCATTAAGTTCATATTCCGACAAACCTCGCTCTCTGTTATATCTGTATACACTCAAAAGATAACTGGAAAGCTTGTCTTCATCTCTCTGACTCTCTCTCTAAATTCAAAATAAAGCTAGTCTTGTATTAGGGAGAGCTCTCTCTCTCTCTCTCTCTGTAATCACTAATCAGTCACTACTAATTGTCTTTAGCTTCTACTTAGCTTGAGGCAGTTAAAAAAAAAAAGGACTACACGAATAAAGTTCAGCGATATTTGAATTTAAGACCCAGTAAAACGGCGTCGGTGAATGACTGTGTGGTGGGTGGCGGGGGCGTTTTGGGAATTAGGCCTTGCTCCTCGTCTCACATATGGTAGGGGCCCACAGGTGTTGTGTATCTAATCTAAAATGGTTAATGCTGCGTGTTTCTTTGTTATTTGAATTTCTTAGATTGGAGGGATCCACAGGAATGACGACACGTGTGGCAATGTGATAATTCTGTTGAATTAAAAAAGCAGGATCGTGAGCGACAGATTTCGAGAGTTCCATTCGGGTCAGCTTTTGGCCCCCGGCTAGAGCGTATCTTGTGTGATGTCCCGTGTACAGCGTCTCACCAAGACTCTCATTAAGTATTAGGCTTAATTATATACAATTTTTAAAATTTATCAATTTTTTAATTATAGCTCAAATTTTAAAAATAACCATTAAATACTTAAACTTTCAATCTTTTTCAATTATAATTCAAACTTTAAAAAATAACAATAAAATGCTCAAAATTTTCAATTTTTTTCAATCTAGTCCAACGTTAGTGTTTCTATTAGGTTTACTAACGTAGCTTACCTCGGGTTTCAAAAATCTTAACTATTAATATACGTAAGCCAAAATTAACAAAACAAATAAAGATTAATTAAACGACACTATTTAATTACATAACTAAAATGACTTAAATGAAATTACACAATTTCGACGACCTTACGTTTTGATTTCAATTTTTCTCTTCGTTTTCAGTTTGTTCTCTAGACGGCCTCACCCTTTGATTTTCAGATTATGCAGCCGGACGCCCTCACACTAAAAACATTAAAAAGAACGAACCAAAAACGAAGAGTTTACTGGTACAATACAGTAACTTAGGACGTTAGAAGAACAAATAGAAAACAAAGAGCTTAAGGAGAACAATAGATAAAGTCAGGTTACAATTGAAGAAAATTGAAAGTTTGAGGATTTTATTGTCACTTTTTGAAGTTTGGGCTAGAATTAAAAAAAATTTTGAAAGTTTAGACATTCTATTGCTATTTTTAAAGTTTGAGCTATAATTGAAATTTTGATAAAAATTTGAGCTTTTATTAGTAATTAACTTTAAATATTGTTGTTGTCATTTATTTATAGGGTAATGTACCATCAACAGTTAAATTTCATAATCATATTAATCCTTGTATACAAATTCAAATAGTTGCAAGATATCATTAATCGTTTTGGAGTATATGCCCCATATCCTAAATTATTTGTGCTAAACTTGCTTGATATTTCACTAATTTGCAAGGAATCTGCAATTAGAAAAAAGGTAATCAAAAGCTTGAGTTAGCTGAAGCTTTGACCTTCAACTTTTTGTAGTTTAGTCCCAGAGTAAACAAAACCCACCCCAAGACAATTAACAAAATATTAGAATACCAAAGTAAAGAACTCAATTTACAGAGATCAGTACAACACCAAATATAAATTGAAAAGGCAAGTTCTAAAACATAGGAAAGAAAGAACATTGAGAAAATGACCAAAACGTTGCACTCATGTTAGATTTTTACTGCATTTATTGTAAGAACCTTTGGGGAATAAGTGAATGGATTTAGTTAACCATAATCCATTTAAATTTCTCCGAACTTTGAAGGATAGCCACAGTATGGGTCACTATTTATCTAGTGAATATATGCTCCCTGCTTAAGGTAACGTTCTTCCTTCTCCAATCGTGAACTAACTAAATAGGTAGAATTATTTTTTCACTACTTGTTATGGTGCATGCATAGCAAAATAAATAAATATCATATTAAAAAGGTTAATTACAAAAAAAGCTCAAACTTTTATCAATTTTTCAATTATAACTTGAACTTTAAAAGAAGCAAAAAAATGGTCGAACTTTCAATTTTCTTCAATTCTAGCTCGATGTTAATGCCATCATTATCTTTACTGATGTGGCAATGTCATATGTACAGGCACCCTCATTAATCAAATAATTAGCATAATAGAATTAAATGATTGAAACGATGTTGTTTCAATCATCTCTTTCAGCTCTCACTTGCATCCAAAACCCTAACAGGAGCCTTCCAACCACAAGATCTCTCCATAATAACACCGGCCATGGTTGGTTGGAACATCTTTCAATTAAATAAATATAAATCTTAATCTCTATCTTTTAAACCCTAACCATCAGTGGATGATTTTGAAATAGACATTCAAGCTTAGGAATGGAGGACGTGACAACCATGCTTATGGTCATGTCAAGTTCATTCGCTGCTTAAACTGTGGCAAATGTTGTCCTAAGGCATTTCCACATTCTTCAAATTTTCTTGTTAAAAATTGTATTTCAATATGATTTGTTTTGATGTGCATGGTTTTGTATATATGTCTAATCGAAAAGGACAAAGGAATCAAGAGGACGTTGAGAGGAACGCTAGTCGTCGAGGCAAAAGGCAAAAGGAACAGTAGAACGTCGATAGAGGTGGTATCAGTGGTGGTTGTTGGGGGTTCGGCGAGCAGTATATTATGCAAAAGATAATTAAGGCTTTTGATGTGGTTGCAATATCAAGACTGAGGTGATTTGAGCTGGATTTGTTTAAAGGGTTTGTGCCACTCGGCTAACCAATGTTTGCTGATTGATAACTCCGCATTTTGAGAAATGAGTTTGCCTAAGGGAACCAAAATGAACTTTCTAGGTGGGATTTTTTCAGCGGGAGAATTTGTGCAGAAGGTGTATGCTTTCAGAAGAAATGAATATTTGTACTTGAAGAATTACAGAGGAGTGCCATGGAATTTAGAGAATGAGCTTTCCAAATGAACTTGACAAGTGGGAACCAGATGAAAGGGTTTAAGATAACAAAAATCTTCTTGAAACGACGTCGTTTCAATAATTTAACTCACTTATGCTAATTACACTGACATGTATGATTAATAGGGGTCCCTGTACACGTAGCACTGCCAAGTCAGTAAAGATAACGGTGGCATTAACGCTAGGCTAAAATTGAAAAAAATTGAAAATTCAAGCATTTTATTAGTACTTCTTAAAGTTCAGGTTATAATTGAAAATTTGACAAAAGTTTAAGCTTTTTTGTAATTAACTCTATTAAAAATATTTGCTCAAGTTTTTAGTTATAGTGTCAAAAGGAATTTGTTTATAGTAATTCTAAGAAAATATGATAGCTTTAGGCTATGTTTGGTTAGGTGGTTATTAATGAAATATAATGAAATGTAATATTATTCTATTGCTTGGGAGGAGGGTTTATAATGGAATAGGATGGAATAGGATAGAAGCGAAGGGTTTTACGTTACGTCCTATTTCATCCTAAATAGTAAAAATAAGTTACCTCCTATTTGGGGGGTTTAAGATGGAATGTAAAAGGATAAACAACATTTCACTATATTACACTATGAACCCTTATTTCAAACAATGTTTCACTATATTATGTTATGAATTTTTTCATCTTTCTCAAACGACAATTTTCTAATATTACATTTATTTGCATTCCATGTCATTATAAATCATTTCATTCTATTAAAAATCTTACGTACAAACCAAACATAGCCTTATATTGTTTTATTGGAGCTTGTTACATATTGTTTTGTACTTGGAGCACTTTAATAGTTAGTGGTGCATTTATACGTTCAGTATCTTATTGTTATGAGTGATAGCATTAGATTTCACAGCAACAAGTTCTCCTCTTTTTTCTTTTCTTTTACATTTTTTCTTAAGATATTTAAGAGTAGCATAAGAATTTAATTTATAGAAAGTCATAAAAAATAAAGAGTATAGCCATAAGTTCCTTCCTTGTCTTTAATGTTACATACAGAAATGTGAGTGTCAATAAGTTTTATAAAGCGATAAAAATAGCCAAAGTAGAGAGAAAAACAAATTCATTATGGTTACTAACAACTTCATGTAACCTATTATCCTTAACTTTGATAGTCACCATGATTCTTGGAATATGTTGATAGAAAACTTCTTAAAATCTAAAGAATATTGGCAGATTGTCTTTAATAAAATAGCAAAACCAACAATTGACACAATGGTAATAAATGCACAAAGAATATAGCCATAAGGACAATGTTTGAATGATCTATAAGTAAAAAACATATATTTTTCAAGCCATTGATCACTAAATCATATTCTTTAGAAGGACATATTCAAATACATTTAGGATTCCATGAAGAAGAAGTGCTAAAGTTTTACAGAGGTAAGGAGGTAATAGTTTCAAACACTTCATTCAAATTTAAAATACTATAGATGAAATTAGGAGAATCAATCACAACTTGTTTTCATAAATTATGGTAATCATTAATAAGATGTGGATCCGTAATGAAAGGATAAAGGATCGTTGTTATGAATACCGGTATTGGCCGGTACGTACAGTATCGGACCAAAACTGGTACCGAAACTCAAGTTATGGTACCGGATGTAAATACCGGTTAGTACCGGCCGGTACTGGCGGTATTCAAAATATCGGTCAAATACCAGCCAATACAAAAAATTTTAAAAAATTGGGAGACTTTTTTGCAAAAATTTCAAAAAATTTTAAAATCTCCCTCCCTCCCTCCCTCCTACCTCTCTTTCCCCCCTTTTTTCAAAGTTT
>JANZXR010000001.1:11215502-11230025 GCA_027575705.1 Erythroxylum echinodendron
ATTATTAAATTAATTTTATAAATTAAATTAAATTGGGATTATTATTTATTATTATGATTTTTGGAGACAGAGTACAATTGTATAATATGACAACGGACTATTTTGTAATTTTTAGAAAAATTCAGGGACTATTTTATAAATTTAAAAAATTACCTGAAACGGTATCCGGTATTAACCGGTACCGATACAATATCGTACCAAAACCTAATCCGGTATCAAGTTCAGTACGGTATTCGCAACATTGCAAAGGACATAATTATCACTGAGAAGATCCTTCGATTTATGACATTAAAATTCATTTTCATTGTCTACTCTATCAAGAAATTTAATGACATTTAGGAGCTTTTAATTAATGGATTGTAAAGTTCCTTGTTGGTTCATAAACAAAAAATTAATTAACAGGAGAATAGGAGTAAGTAATAAAAAATTTCTTAACACCAAAAGGAGATAAAAAGATGAGGCAAATAAATAGGTAAGGGTACAGGAAGCAACTATCATTGCAACCAACAACAATATCACCAACATCAAGAAAATCAATTTTAGGAAGAGGAAGAAAACACGGAGACTATCATTTAAAAACTCATAGAATAAAGTTAGCAAGCAAGTACAGTGTTAAATGCTATCAATGCTCTATGTATTATCACTTTAAGTTAGAATGTCAAACTAACTTGAATAGGAAAATTGGAGAAAGAAATAACTTTGGAAAAAAGAAGATGATATGTTTCTTTTAATGGTGTTTCACTTGAATGAAGAAATTTAACAAAATATATGATATTTAGATACTAGCTTCAGTCTTCAGTAACCATATATGTAGAGATAAGAAAGCATTTTTTAACCTAGACAAATCTTTTTGTAACATTTTCAAGTTTGATGATAACTCCACAGTAATTGTTATAGGAATATGAAAGGTCACACTTTAGATAAAAGAAAATTCTATCTAAATTATTTCCAAATATCCTTGTTATTCTAGATTTACACACTAGCTTGCATAATATGAGTCAACTAGAAAAGAAAGGTATGAGATTTCTATCAAAGATGGAGTGTATTGAAACTCACACTATTTTGAATATGGTGTAAAACCTTTTGACGAAGAGGGGCATTCCAGTAACTTTTGGATTTGAAGCAGTCAATTGAAGTATTCACAATTTGAATAGAAGTCTCAAACTTATTGTTCAAAATATGAAACTAGAATAAGTATGGAGCGGATAAAAACTATGAAGAAATCATTTTAAAATTTTTTAATGTGATAGTTATGCCAATATTCTATACTAGAAGAGGACAAAGACAGATGAAAATAAAGAGATACTTTTTTTAGTGTTAATGGTTAATCAAAAGCTTATAAGCTTTACAATTCTATCATTAAGTTATAATCAGTCATGATGTAGGTATTTATGAAGAAAGGTTTAAGCCATATAATGATGATATATTTATGAAGAGATACTATCGGACCTCCCCAGACCCTGCTTCAGTGTGGGATTTCTGGCTGGGTGATGATGATGATGATGATGATGATGATGTTTAAGCCATATAATAACAATGTTATTGAACAACAAATACCTATCAACATTGATAGAGTTAATAAAGATGAAAGATAGCATTTGACAGAGAATGATCAATAAATTCCATTAAGTGGTTCAATAGACATTCCAAGCTTACCAAAAGTAATGGAAAAATGAAGAACAACCTTAACATGTTAGAATAAGACATGCATGGATGATTAATTTTCATATCACTGGAATTGACCAATCAAAAGACCTACTTGCACCTTTTGCTCTATTCTCAAATGTGACCATACAACTTTCAAAGAATCAAAATGAAAAAATTCAATGGATGAAGAAATTGTAACCATTGAATGGAACAACAATTGATTGATCTTCCAAAAGATCACAACACAATTGGTGTTAATTGGGTCTATATACTAAAGTTTGTCTAAAGCTTGATCAAGATCATGAATGAAGATTGATAACATATTTTATATGCAAATTCCATAAATTTCACGTATTTTACAGCTACAAGACCTTATATAATGCTTGTTATAAGTCTTCATGAAATGCTAAAAGGAGATTAATCTCTTAACTACAAAAAGAATCATTAAAACGTACAAGGAACTACAAGTTAAGGGATGTTATACAAAAAAGGTGAGAAGTTATATTTATTTTTCTTTATAGATAATGGTTAAGTTGGAGACCAAGATAACAAAAAAACTTAAACATATGTTTTAACACTTGGTTCAAGTTCTATTTTGTGGTCTTTAAAAAGTAAGAAATTGTCACTTTTTTAATAACCAAAGTAGAGTATATAGTTATAACAACCTATGTATGTCAAGCAATTTGGCTAAGAAAATACTTAAAGACTACAAAATCAAGAAGGAGTTATTGTAATTTATTGTGATAGTAATCCTACCATCGAATTCTCTAAAAATCTTGTTCTATGTTAAAAAAGAAAGTAAATAGATAAGGTTTCACTTCATAAAGGACCTAATAAGGGATAAAACCATTGATCTTTGCAAAAGTGAAATCAAATTGTTAGTATAATGACTAAGCCATTGAATTTATTTACACTTCAAAAGCTAAGGAATGACACTTTAAAAATAAATTTCAAATGTCATTAATAAAATCAATTATCAATAGTATAGAACTAATAAGCTCAAATAAAGTAGACGTCAATTTCATACTTTATATCTAATCGAAATATTATATAATAAATAATTAAATTATACAGAAAATTATGTATGAAAAGATTGGTAAAAATCACTTTGACATTTCTAATATTTAGATGGTCATAATGCGTTGTTAGACGTCAATATTGATTTATAGATATAAATTCTTTAATTAGATAATAAAGAAAATTATAAAAATTTTAATTTATTTAATCATAAATACAATTTAAAGTTATAATTTATATCCATTGTTCATATATTTAAGAACCTAATAGGTCATATACAAAGAATAGTTGAAGAGAGAAAAGATAATTTAATCAAGTTAAACTTGAATATAAAGTTTGAGACACTTTATGATCAAATGTAAGATATTTGATAAATAAAGAACAATATAACATATTGAATCTTTTTTTTGGCCCAATTGATATTTAATTAGATTTAATTAAAACAAAAATTAGGTTTCAACTAAATTATCAAAAGATTTAAGTCATATTATAAATAAATGTAAGCTCCAAAGGCATTAGTATTTCTTGCTTGTCTTTCTTTACACTTGTTACATATGTCTCTTAACTTGTTCATGTAAATTCCGTTAAAGGTTGAATGTTTATACGTTTATAGAGGTTGCAATTAATCAGTTTTAGAAATTGGTTCTATTGAAAAAAAATGATTAAGTTTTATAATAAGGTGCGAATTTATGGTTTATACTTTATCATATTTTATACATCAGTCATGTTATATAGTTTAAAATGATCTTGATTTTTGAGAAATCAAACAAAAAAATTTGTTCTTCTTCCACTAAGCACAAGATTAGATATCACATTGATTTTCAACTTAAGCAACTCCTGCTAGCCCATCTACAATCAACAAGATCTTAAGCTTTTTTGGTAGTTCTTTTATAGCCAAGGTTAAGCTTCTCTTTCATTTACTCATATATCTATAAATAAAAGCCATAAGAAGGCGCATCTCTTAGGACAGTAATGATAAAGCCTCTGTACATTCCTTTCAGACTTTCTTTTCTAAAAATGCTCTTTTTAACTCTTATTGGACCTTTGTGACTACCTCCTTAACAACCATTCTTTTAGCCTATGATCTCTAGTAGGAGGCAAATTTTTGGCAGATGTATAGGAGAAAGCATAAGGCTTTGTAGGGCCCCTGTGGCGACTCCTCTGGCAGCAACTGTTGCACATAACATGAACTTTAACTTTATGCCCAATATCTACAATGAACTTATATAAATGGAGATAATGCGAAAAAATACTTGTTTTGCCATTCATAGCTTGATGAACAAGCTCCTTAATTGCTTGAATAAGTTGTTAGATCCTTTGAATAAGATCCTTAATGTATGAACAATATGTTGCAACTTTCAATTTAGCTTTATGAAAGTTATATTTTTATGTTGTTAATGTCTTTCTACATCTTTTTGGATGCGTGCACCTTTTAATGGGTTAGAGTAACTTTATGTTCATAAACTTCTATTAGCAAGCTAAAAGAACAAAAAGCAAACTATTAAGTAGAGATCTTAATAAATGTCTATAGAAACCTTATTGCACTGTCCCATCATAAGCCTAATAAGCAGATCTACCACACTGATAAAGTTTTTTCTTCACTGGACTTTGGCCCATTTAACCAGATCCTTTATTATCTTTAATCTAGATCAAATTTGATTCCAATAGGAATTTTAATTCCAACATTCTCTCTTTGGACAAAGATTAATGAAAAAAACTATAATGACAATGAAAATAGTAAAAGTATTTAAGAAAATCAACGTAATGGTCAATCAAAATAAAATTTTGATCCAAAGATAATAAAAGTCTATCATTCAATCCTGTAAGGCTTTCAATATAGAAAAGTATTAAACGCATGTGTTTTTGCACGATATAGATCTAATATAATTATGCATATCTAATACCTTACTGATATGAATGAGAAAATATAGTGTAGCAAACTACAATAATACTTATATGATCTGAAATGTATCATTGTTTCGTTTGTCAGTCTCAATTTCTCTAAACTTTATATTAAACTACAATAGAGAGATTTATTTCATCTCACTTAATGTTAAACCATATTAGAGAAGACCTTTATAAGATTAAGCACTTATATCCCTTTGTATCATATCAAATCTATGGATTTATCGATGTATTTGTATATGTCCTGAAGACATAGGCTCAAGATCATTCTATACATATTCCCAATGACCTTTAAAATGCTTAAGATCGACATAAATCTTAATAATTTCACCCCTATTATAACAATGTACCACAAACTAAATGACTGAGCATAAAATGATGATCATCAATATTCATATAAAATGTACAGTCATAATACATAAAAACCAAAACAACTGCCTTAGGAGCCAAATACAACAATCTGTAACTAACTGTGTTTAAGGACTTTAATAAGCCCTTAATGTATACACATCTCACAAAGTTGATTGGTCGCAGTCCTTCAATTAGTGGATTAGCCAATATGTGCTCAGTCTCAACATACTCCACTGTGATGTCACCTTTCTATACTAAGTCCTTTGTGGTCAAATACTTGACCACCAAATGCTTAGACCCATATGATATTTAATTCGGTAATAAAGAAAAATTTTAATTTATTTAATCTTAAATACAATTTAAAGTTATAATTTATATCCATTGTTCATATGTTTAGGAACCTAATAGGTCATATATAAAGAAAAGTTGAAGAGAGAAAAGATAATTTAATCAAGTTGAACTTGAATGTAAAGTTTGAGAAACTTTATGATCAAATGTAAGATATTTGATAAATAAGGAACAATATAACATATTGACTCTTTTTTGGCTCAATTGATATTTAATTAAAATTAAAGTTAGGTTTCAACTAAATTATCAAAAGATTTAAGTCATACTATAAATAATGTAAGCTCTAAAGGCGTTAGTATTTCTTGCTTATCTTTCTTTACACTTGTTACATATTTCTCTTAACTTTTCATGTAAATAATTTTTAAGGTTAAACATTTATATGTTTACAGAGGTTGCAATTAATCAGTTTTAGAAATTGGTTCGAGGGAAGCTGCAGAAAAATGATAAAGCTTTACAATAAGATGCAAATTTATGGTTTACACTTTATTATATTTTATACATCATTCATGTTATATAGTTTAAAATAATCTTGATTTTTGAGAAATCAAAAAAAAAAATTGTTCTTCTTCTACTAAGCATGAGATTAGATATCGCATTGATTTTCAACTTAAGCAACTCTTGCTAGCCCATCAGCAATCAACAAGATCTTAAGCTTTTTTGGTAATTCTTTAATAGCCAAAGTTAAGCTTCTCTTTCATTTACTCGTATATCTATGCATGAAAGCCATAAGAAGGTGCATCTCTTAGGACAGTAATGGTAAAGCCTCTGTACATTCCTCTCAGACTTTCTTTTCTTAAAATGCTCTTTCCAACTCTTATTGGACCTTTATGACTACCTCCTTAATGACCATTCTTTTAGCCTATGATCTCTAGTAGGAGGCAAATTTTTAGTATATGTATAGGAGAAAGCATAAGGCTTTGTAGGGCCCCTATGGCGACTCCTCTGACAGCGACTGTTGTACATAACATGAACTTTAACTTTATGCCCAATATCTACAATGAAGTTATATAAATGGAGATAATGCAAAAAAATACTTATTTTTCCATCCATAGCTTAATGAACAAGCTCCTTAATTGCTTGAATAAGTTGTTGGATCCTTTGAATAAGATCCTTAAAGTATGAACAATATGTTGCAACTTTCGATTTAGTGTTATGAAAGTTATATCTTTATGTTTTTAATGTCTTTCTACATCTTTTTGGATGCGTGCACCTTTTAATGGGTTAGAGTAACTTTATGTTCATAAACTTCTATTAGCAAGCTAAAAGAACAAAAAGCAAACTATTAAGTAGAGATCTTAATAAATGTCTATAGAAACCTTATTGCACTGTCCCATCATAAGCCTAATAAGCAGATCTACCACACTGATAAAGTTTTTTCTTCACTGGACTTTGGCCCATTTAACCAGATCCTTTATTATCTTTAATCTAGATCAAATTTGATTCCAATAGGAATTTTAATTCCAACATTCTCTCTTTGGACAAAGATTAATGAAAAAAACTATAATGACAATGAAAATAGTAAAAGTGATTAAGAAAATAAATGTAATGGTCAATCAAAATAAAAATTTGATCCAAAGATAATGAAAGGCTATCATTCAATCCTGTAAGGCTTTCGATATAGAAAAGTATTAAATGCATGTGTTTTTGCAAGATATAGATCTGGTATAATTATGCATATCTAATACCTTACTAATATGAATGAGAAAATATAATGTAGCAAACTACAATGATACTTATATGATCTGAAATGTATCATTGTTTCGTTTGTCAGTCTCAATTTCTCTAAATTTTTTGCTGAACTACAATAGAGAGATTTATTTTATCTCACTTAATGTTAAACCATATTAGAGAAAACCTTTATAAGATTAAGTACTCATATCCCTTTATATCCTATTAAATCTGTGGATTTATCGATGTATTTGTATATGTCCTAAAGACATAGGCTCAAGATCAATCAATACATATTCCCAATGACTTTTAAAATGCTTAAGATCGACATAAATCTTAATAATTTCACCTCTATTATAACAATGTACCACAAACTAAATGACTAAGCATAAAATGATGATCATCAATATTCATATAAAATGTAAAGTCACAATACATAAAAACCAAAACAATTGCCTTAGGAGCCAAATACAACGATCTGTACCTAACTGTCTCTAAGGAATTTAATAACCCCATAATGTATACACATCTCATAAAGTTGATTAGTGACAGTCCCTTAATTAGTGGATTAGCCAATATGTGCTCAGTCTCAATATACTCCACTGTGATGTCACCTTTCTACACTAAGTCCTTTCTGGTCAAATACTTGACCTCTAAATGCTTAGACCCTACGATATTTTTATTACTGTTGCTTAACAATATAGCAAAGAGATCATCATAGTACAACCGAATGCGTCTAGCAACCTAATCAACCACAGAAAACTCAAAAATCAAGTTTCTGAGACAAATCACTTGTGAAGTAGCCTCATAACATGCTACAAGCTTTGAATACATAGTCAAAGAAGTTACCATCATCTTCTTGACATTTTTTCATAAAATAACACCATATGCCAACATGAAAAGTACCCCAATGTGTACTTTTTGTTATCTGGACATATGGAAAATTTTAAATTTGTATAACCAAAGAGGCTATGACTGTTGACTTTCTTGAATGTCAACATATAATCCTTAGTTCCCTTGAGATATCACAAAACCTGTTTAATTGCATTCCAGTGGTCTACTCTTATGTTAGTTAGATATTTACACAATAGTCCAATAACGAATGCAATTTCCAATTTAATGTATATCTGGGCATACACCAGGCTACCAACTACACCAGAATAAGGAATATTCTTCATAATCTCTCTTTTAACTTCATTCTTTGGACATAGTAAGATATATATTGAGAGAGCATTGCAAAGGTTTAATACGGTTGATTATAAACATGTTGTAGCACCTATCACTCACCATGAAGAGAGGGTTTATATTTAAGGAGGTTCATGGTGATTATAATCACCATGTTGATTATAAACCCTCTCTTCTCCTAGCTAACAATAGTAAATAAGCAAGTATATATAAAATCAATCATTTAGCAATGCCATTATAAAAAACAATTTCAGTATATGAATTTATTATGGTCAATTTGTATCTCCAGCAACTAACCTCATTTTTTATGTCCTTCTTTTGGACCGCCTTCGCTTAAAATTCAAGATCTCAACCTCCTTATTCTTGACCTACCATATTCCTGGCGATAACTAGGTATTTCAACTTAACATCTGTTGGAAAGGATTCAATATGTCAATAAAAGTCACCTTCATCACCTAACTTAGTTGCATATGCAATTATTAATTTTTATTTTCTTCTTCTAACATATTTTATAGGTGGTCAAATTTAGAAGTCACTCTTGACCACGTAACAATTAAGAGCCTTATAAAAAGTTTATTCGACTTTTTTTGTCTTGCTAACACTAATGTCATCATCTTCTCGAATGTTGCTAATTTTTATTTTTGTGTTCAACTAAATAACATCTTTATATCACCTCTTTAAAAAAATAATTCAGGAATTTTTCAATCTTCACCTTACTAAAAATTTTGAATATATTTTGCCACATAATCTGTTAAATACGAACAATAAGCAATTGAATTTCGATAGTAGGGTGACTCACTTATTGTAATTATGTACAGTTCGACCACATTGCACTCTTCAATTATCTCCTCTATCTTCTATAACTAGCTATTCCATTCAGTCTAAGTTTTTCTCACCATTAGTTCTTATTATATAATACAAAATAGGGTATTGGTCTATGCCTTCTAAAATACCTTGTTAATATCAAATAATGTCACCAATAGTACCTTACTCCCTACAGATAAGTAATCAAACCTTATTTCATGCTCAATCTTTTCCCTAATTACTTCCTTATATTGCTTAGTACGTAACTTGCTTCATTGTGCTACAAGTATATATATACCATCAAAGTAAATATTCATACTCTTACTAATTTGAGTCATTGACATACCTACCTAAAAATACATGTTAATATGCTAAATCCAACCTTTTACATTCTCAAATAAAAATAACCTATAAATTATTTTTTAAGTTAAGTTTCATAACCATTTAATTCTATTTTGTCACAAATTCTTCAATGTTGTTAGCATTATACGTAACATCCATAAATGTATCTTTTAACTTCTTATAACTCTTATAGGTATCAAGTTTCTCAGGTTTAGTATGTACCATGAGCACAGTATATAACTTATCTAATGAGTACCACCTCAATAGTGTTACTTTTATTCTTATACTCATCTATAATTATAATGTTAAATGACTTCTCATTTATATACCTTAAACATGTACGAAAATGCAAACAAAAAATACAAGTGATCATGTTGCCTTAAAGGACACTAAGCAATATAGATTATATAAGATGCTTTACAATGATAAATGGAGCAAATGACATTTGGTATTTGTTCACGAGATAATTGGTGTCAAACATGAACATATCACTTTCAGTATGTGCTAATTGACTCCTAGCATTCTCTTTAAAAAACTCCTCAACCCTCCTTCCTCTTTATAGTCAATTCCTTATAAAAATATATTATTCTTCTTTTTCATTCTAATAAATATGTTATGCACCACTTCTATGTCTCCTTCTTCTAATTCATTCTTTTTAACTTGTATAAATGATTATTACAATCATTTCATAAACATGTCATATTTTTGTACCCATTACTGCTATAACAATAAACCGTAAATTTGTGCATGTCCTAATTCCACAAATATCTTTCATTTCTATTCTATGCCTAACTTGATTAGCCACAACCTAACATTGCCTCATAAACCTCACTTGAAATCAATTCATGATTGTGCACATCTTTAAACTTGATTATACTTTAAATACTTTCAAAATGGAAACTTAATTTTTCTATTGCTTATAGGTTTTTTTTCAACCCTCATGATTTATACGACTGACCTCGATGACACAAATTTCTTACTCTCAAACTCTCCATTCTCATACTTCTTTCCTTCCTTATAACAAATCAAAAATTATTTCTAAATTTTAAATTTTATTCCAATTTCAAATTACTACAGAAGCCCTAGTGTCCTCTGCCTTTATATGTGAGGTCCTATCTAAAGAAGGCTTCTCGTTCTCTATTTTATTACTTAACTCCACTGTATCATTATATTATATCATAAATACTTAAACATTGCTCAGAAAATACTGTTGCATTATACAAAATATACCACTAGATAATACAATAGATACCAATATATGTGAAATAAAAATCAGTATAAATACAAACATATATTGCACACCAAATGAATATGTGTCAAATTAGAATTTTAGTTCTAGAACATAGACATTTGATTTTCTTCCTTGTCCTTTTTAACAAACTCTTCTTCTTACCCCAGTATGCCAACTTTCACTTTAAACAAAAATCAACTAAGTTGAAATTCTTATTAATCACAAAATTTTATTTTACAAATTATAAACAATTTTAAAAAGTTCCTAAAACTCTACATCTCATTTCTCACGTCAACATTATCGCTTCTAACTCTCATATAAATATATATAAATATGCAACTCTTTAAGTTTTATAATATACCAAAATTATTACAATATGTGTAAACATCTTTCATGTTGGACTAAGAATTATAATTCCTGACTATAATATTAAAAAAAAGGTTTGACACCACATCTTATTCCAACCATACAAATATACAAATGACGTGAAAATGGATGCTTGCTTTTGTCAAAAATGTGCTTTCTTAGTAGACAATAAAGGTACAATTGTTGGTAAGAGGTTATAATAGCAAAAGACACACACTTTCAAAAAAAAAAAACAAAACCCTTGTCAACTTATATTGTGAATTGAAGATGGAGGTTACTTTTTAACAAAATAATGAATGTGACTGATGGAGGAAACAAGCATGCTCAAGTTCTTCCCTCCTCACAGTAAACCCATTCAAATCCATTTTTCTTTTTTTGCCCATAACAGAACGCCACATATATTTCATCGCTTTTCTTCCCCTTATTTAGTTCATAAAGGCACTATTGCTCAGCACGTAAAATCTAGTTAAACAGAAGCACTAAAATCTTAATCCACACTTCGGGTTATCACTTCGGTCATCGGAGATATAGTAAGTATACATTTCAGGAAAAAGAAGATATTGCTTGTAATATTTTGTGACAATTGATTCTTATTGTGAGCTAAACATTTCTTGGGGAGCAAGTGCGCCTCTTTCCTATGTTATGTAGGCCAAACTAAACACAAGCATTAATCTGCTTCCGCATATATAACATGTTCCGAGACAATGAAATATCATGGCAAATTTTGTTTGTTTGTTTTCTTTGGCTACTTACTAAAAGTAACAAATCCTTTGTTTTCTATGGCCTCAAGTACATATAGAGAACGATGCAGAAATGCCAAGTTGAACCAGAGAGAGGAAACCAGATGTTGAAAAAACCTACCAGGTGAAGACAAAATACCAAACTAAGCACATAAACCTTCAGGCCTTTGCCGTTCAAGTAGTCATTTGTTACGGGAGGGCGTGTACAACCAAGACCAACAACATAGGTTTCTCAGTCAATTATATACAGTTCCAAGTCATTTGACTGTTCTGTGAGAGACGGGTAGGTCTGAACAGCAGCTGAAGATTGGTAGTTGACCACAACAATCTACTTCCTGTGTCAAAGGAATTTGCTTCCACTCTTTCTCTCCCTCCGTGAGGGTAAAGAGCATTGACGTCCATCATCACCATGTATTCCTTCATCTCTTCTCATTCAACTGATCATCCTCTTCGTTCTTAACCATGGTATGTCATCTCATTTTTTCTTGTTATCTTACAAGTTGATTGCAATCTTTTTTTCCTGGAAGTGAATATATTGAAAAGGGTATTTGATCTGGATTTTAGTAACAAGAATGTGTTGGTTTTGTCTTGCAGTCTCTCATGCCATTGATGCTGAAGTCACTAGTGAGGCTGCTCCTGCCATTAGTGTCTCAACCAGCTGCCTCCGTCACAACCTTACTCTACTACAGCGATCTTCTACCCAGAAACCTCAACTTAGAGCGATTGGTTCGAGGCGAATTGCTTCATCCAGAAAACCATTTGTTTCATTTCCTCATCAACATCATGAGATGCTTCTGGTAGCAAACACTTTTTTTTTAATATTTTTTTTTGTCCCTAAGTTGAGTTTATAAAGCAGGGATGTTTCAACATGAGACGGTGACTCTCTTTCTTCTTCTCATATCCTTGTTTGTCTTCCAGAATTGGATCGAATCCTCTTCCTTGAACCATATATCCATATATCATGGACCGGTGAGCTATCAATATTGTGGATAAAAAGAGAAGGAAAGTTTAAATTTCTAGGTAGAGAACGATAGAAGCAATTAATAATGTATGTTTGAGAGTAGCTCAGGGGCATTGTTGAGAGCACATTGAATAAATATAGGTGGATGCCATGGAATTTTTGGATTTTCTTTAATATTAAGATGCATATTCATGCTTGATTGGATAATGATTTTCTGCACTTTGAATTATTAGAATGTTCCATCTCGTGGCCCCTAAGTGTACTGTCATGAGCATAAGAGATCCTCTTCACGTAAATGTGGGGGTAAAAATGAAAGGAACAGTGTTGGAATTGGGCAACGGGACAGAAGATCCGTTCCCTCCCCTATCTTGAGAGGCGGACTTTGTTGGAGTCGAGAATTTTTTTTATAAACCCTCAACTTATTCCCAAAACCAATTACAATCTTGCTGGGCTGGGAGTTCATTGGCTTATTTTTGACACGTACATGATCTTGTATGGGGCAGTTTGTTTGTATTTCAAGAAGATCAAAATTACGAAAGCTAGGGAAATTGTTATTTCAACTCACTTGTGGTAGATATATGCTGAATCCTTCCGTGTACCATTAAATTAGTGAAGGCAAAATTATGTAGGAATTACAAATTATAATTACCGCCAATGATTAAAAATTTTGATTAGTTGGGCTGGTTCAATTATGAAAATTTTGGATCAATTGATTTTTTAATTTGATTTTTAATTTTTTGGTTTAATTTACTTTAATATTCTTTATTGTTAGAATCCGACCATTTATTAATTAATCGGTCAATTTTATAAATTAATCAATTTTTATAAATCAATTAATTTTTATTAAGAGTCTCATTTTTCAATTAAACATTAAATTCTTCAATAAATAAGGATAGTTTTCTTCAATCATATTTTAAAATTTTTAATTTTATTCAATCTTTAATTGATTTTATGATAGTCCAATACCAATTGGGCTTTTTAAATCTTAAATATTTTATCTTACAGATTTACCTTCAAGTCCAATTTTTAAAATATTCAGTATAGTATGAATGTTGATATTTGATATAATGGATATTGCATGCTTTCCCGTGTCAAAGCATTTTCAAATATCAAAATAATCAAGGATATGCCATAGAATCAATTAATGAATCCCTCTAAACCACAACTTAATAATATGTTATCTAATGTTTGATTGCCTGGAATAGTTTTTTCATTTGTAACAAAAAATAAAAATTACCAACTTAGGGAAAATATGCCCAGCATGTAATTTTTGTGAGATTAAATTTTTTAGATATGAATTTAGACTCAAGCTTCTTGTACAAACTCTGATACAATACATTATAATATAGTCTAATTTGGAAGCTTTCTCTCAGCATACATATAAAATCAAATGTCAAAATATTTTCCAATGTTTGACTTCTAACAATAGAATTAATAAAATTAAAAAGGATAATATAATATTAACTAAGAGAGCATGAAAAGTTCCCCTCTTCTTACAAACAATAAATGTTTATATAATGATTTGAGGGTATATAAGATGACACCATTTTTTGTCATTGTACAGAGATTTTGAGAAAATTTTGAATACTTAGCTCTCTTATGATCACAAGTTTGAAGGAATTTAATACATATATAAACAATTTGTCTCGATATTTAACCACATGCTTGTTTTAAGGTTGAGTTTTCACTTTGTAATATAGAATCCAAACCTAAGTCTACAAGATCAATCATGTGCTACATTGAATTTGAATCAAGTTTGTTATGAGGGTCAAAAACTTGATTGCCTTAAGTATAGTGGTGAGACATATTATTTGATAGTTTTTATCGGTCTATTGTATCATTCTTCTCTGTCAATTTGCCATTTAGTTGATTTCTTGATTTGTTGATTTCTCATTCACCCATTCGTGAGTCTATTATTTTAAAAATTATGTAGATTTAAAAATATATGGGTTTGATTA
>JANZXR010000001.1:11231658-11245740 GCA_027575705.1 Erythroxylum echinodendron
TATTGTCAGCTTTCCTCCTTTGTATCACTAAGCAAGCATAGTGGTACACTTTGCACCACCTCCCACTACCAACATATATATACCTATACTTTGTCAATTCACCCAATGAATTAAAGTTAGCACGAGCACTTGGCACATACCTCACATTGAAGAAGGTTTGAGTCATACCATCATCAAACTTCATCCTCACAGTCCTCATGCCTTAAACCTTCGACTTTTGATCACCCACCATGTTGATGTGGCCATACTCTCCATCTTAGCGCAAAGTATCAAATAAGGCTTGGTCTCTATAAACATGAATTGATGCAGCCGAATTCAACACCCAACTCTCTTGGCCCTCCTTCACCTCACCATGAGTAGTCAAAAACAAATCACTATCACCATCACCTACGACCACGTTAGAGGGATCACCATCATCATCTACTTTAGTCTTGCAATTCTTCTTTTGCATCAATTGGAGACTCTTCAAGTCCTCCATCATCTTCAGACATCAACTTTGGATGTGACCCTTCTCCTTACAATAGTAACACTCCACGGTACAAAGGTCTTTAGTATGCGATTTTGATAAACTTCTTGAGCCATCTACCCTTCTTTCTTGATTCCTCCTTTTCGCAGACTTCCTCGCAACTTGTGCTCGATCACCATCACCTAAAGAACCTCCATTAACATATGTCATCATCCTTTTGTTCTCCCTCAATATCGCCATAGCTTCATCTAACGTAATCTTCTCTCTACCAACAAGCAACATCATGATAATGGGTCGGTCGGTAAGACTTGGGTAGTGAAGTCAACAACAAGAGAGTTTGTTCTTAATCGGTGATCTTCTCATCCACATTCTTTAACTAGGCCACTAGTTGGTTGAACAAATTAATGTAGTTCTGCAAAATCGTACCCTCTTCCATCCTTAACTGGTATAACTCCCATCTCAAGCATAAGATGTTAGTCAACGATTTGGAGGAATACACACTTTGGACCTTATCTATCAAAGCTTTTGGATCTGCCTCACTCAAGTAGTTGTACTTGATCTCCGAAGATATAGCCAACCGAATCATACTAACCACCTTCTTCTTCATCGACACCCACTTGGCATCATTCAAAATCGTTAGCTTGTCCGCTTCTAAAGCCACATCTAAATCTTGTTGTACTAACAAGTCCTAAATAGTACTCTTTCATACCCAAAATTTCATTTTTCCATCAAACAAGGAAATCTAAAATTTCGAAGTACTATTTTCACCCATTCTCTTCTCTCCCTAAATCAAACAAGTGATATTTTTTCCTACACAAAGATTTTTAAATACCACTTTGTTAGGAAAAATTACCACAACTATAACCACAACAACAATAATCACAAGAGAAATAGAGTGCAAGAAACTAAATCAATGCACAAGCAATTTACGTGAAAAACCCCTCTCAATTAGAGGAAAAACCATAGTTTGAATCTATGGACTGAAATCAATCCACTATAATAATCAAGAGTACAATCGATAACCAACAACAATAATTTCAACGACAAGTACAGTTATCTCTAAGTTCTAGTACAAATTAAAAATCCTAATCAATTTAGTATCCTCTACAAACCCAAAAGATACCAACATCGAATACTTGTGGATGACGATTAGCTTCCTCTTGATTATTTCACCAAACAACTATTGTCTCATACGCTAAAATAATGGAGTGGACCTCTCTTTTTCTCCACCTTTGTTCTGATTTTTACGGCAACACATCACAAGCAAAAAGTGTAAAGTCTTTTTATCTCATCATAAATTGGCTTCTCCAATAAGCCAATCAAACAACCACCTTATTCACAAAGCAACGAAGCACCAAATCTTTCCACCCATTGGCCAAAAAAACACTTCACTTAGTGGGCCACTATTTGTGAGTAAAACAAAGTCCTCTCTTGCAATATTTTAGTGAGAACAATTTGGGTGTTTTACCCCCTCCCTTTTCCCCTTTTTTTTTTTCTCTTTTCTTAGTTTCATTTTATTTCAAACAACAATTAAAATAAAACTCAAGTATTTGAGATTTTGGGCAATATTTAGGTATTTTGCTTGTCATTAAGTCTGAGCTATTTTGCTTGTTTTAATCTAAAAACATAGCCATGATGCTCTGCCTTCACACTCAAGATTTTTTAGAAGACATTTCTCAAACTTGAAACTTGATACATAATTTAATAAAAAGATTTTGCACATGATATGTATTAATTCATTTCGTGTCTATTGAATAAATACAATCACCATCTTTTAAGGCAAATTGTGTTCCATATTCTTAAAGCTTTAGACCTATCTAATTATTCAAGTTTATATGTTCCAAGTTTGACGATGAATTCTTATATGGGTAATGTGTAAGGCTCTACTCATCCATAATGAGATACGTCTTTCGGTAGTCACTCTGGGAATAATTATGCTTCCTTCAAGTATATGTAACTTTTTGCCCTTATTTGACCTCCTCGAAGGTATATTTGTTTACTATTTGTATGATCCCAGAGTGGAATCATCTTGTGAATTGTCGAAAGATTTCTCTTAAGCTTTATATGAGTTCAAATATGGCTTATGTCTATTGCTTGCAAAATGTGCTTCGAAATGATGTCTATTGATGAAGTTTATACATAAGATTGAACGTTAGTGTCTAGATGTTTCCAGATTGTGGAAGCAAATGTTAATCTAGAGCGTACTGTGAGTCAATCTAGATGGTCTCACATTATTTGATTATTTCTATTTAAATTTTTGTAACTGATTATGATGTGGTTGAAATAATTCCAGGCCATAATAGTCTGAGTAGTTTAATAAATGTGAATGTATTGGAAGTGCTTCATTGAATGTGAATGAGAAAGAAATAAATGTTATCAATGTTCTATTGAATGCCAGACATAGATCCGATGAAAAAGTGAAAAAGTGAATGTGTACTGAATAAATGTGATTGACTGCATATATGTGAATTTATGCATTTCATCACATGATATGCATGATCAGATAAAGGTAGTTGTGAAAAGAACTTAAAGCTTAGAATGTGATTAAGAGCCAAAGGCTCACTATATATAATGAGTCCGGTATCCCCAAAGGATACGGATAGTTATCAATAAGCCTGGTATCCACAATAGATACGGGACAATTAAAAGACGCTCGGTCACAAAAAAGTAACAACTGAAAGTAAGTCACATGTGCATTGCATATAAATAAATTGATGTGTATTAAATGAATAATTGAAATGAGATATATGTACTGTTCCGAAATTGAAGTGTGAAATGATGTGCAAATTCTGAATATGTGAATTGTCTGTGAATATGAATATGTGAAATGTTTTGTGTTGCTATGAGTGAGCCCATCGAGGATGGTTCGCTCACTGAGTTCACAAAACTCACCAAAATTGTAACGTTGTCTTTTAGGCTCAAAGGAGATATCCAGTTAAACAAATTAGAGTATAGCCATTGAATTCCGACATGAGCTAGGGGTCGGGATCAGTTTACATCTGCATATGTCTTCAGTCATTTTTGTATTAAGATTTGTTTTCCGTAACTGTTGAATATGTATATATGAATTTTGTACAATGTATATGTGAATTCAGTTTATAGTAATATGTTTTTTATTTGCAATAGGCCCAAATGATTACTAGAATTTTGGTGATGCGTTTAATGTTCGTGACGCTTGTGACTAGAAATGTTATAAATAAAAAGGGCCGAAAATAATTCTGGTTTTTTCTGAAAATACGTGTGATGCGTGAAAAAATTGCAATGATTCGATATGATCGAACTAACATGCCGCTTTCACAGGACATTTGCTCGAATGTCCTCAGGATGTACGGGTACATACTCGATAGAAGTGGGATGTTACAGACCTCTCTTTTTCTCCTCCTCTGTTCTAATTTTTACAGCAACACATCACAAGCAAAAAAGGTAAAGCCTTTTTATCTTATCATAAATTGGCTTCTCTAATAAGTCAACCAAACAACCGCTTTATTCACAAAGCAATGAAGCACCAACCCTTTCCACCCATTGGCAAAAAAACCAAGTTTCCCTTTTTTTTTCTTTTTCTCTTTTCTTAGTTTCATTTTATTTCAAAGAACAATTAAAATAAAACTCACGTAACTAGTATTTGAGATATGGGGCAATATTTAGGTATTTTGCTTGTCATTAAGTTTGAGTTATTTTGCTTGTTTTAATCTAAGAACATAGCCATGATATTCAGCCTTCATAATCAATATTTTTTAGAAGATATTTCTCAAACTTGATACATGATTTAATAAAAATATTTTGCACATAATATGTATTAATTCATTTTGTGTCTATTGAATAAATACAATAACTATCATTTAAAGCAAATTGTGTTGAAGATTATATGTTCTTAAAACTTTAGACCTAGCTAATTATTCAAGTTTATATGTTCCAAGTTTGGCGATGAATTCTTATGCGGGTAATGTGTAAGGCTCTACTCATCCATGATAAGGTATGTCTTTTAGTAATCACTCTGGGAATAATTTTGCTTCCTTCAAGTATATGTAACCTTTTTCCCTTATCTGACCTCCTCGGTATATCCATTTACTATTTGTACGATCTCTAAGTGGAATCGTCTTGTGAATTGTTGAAAGATTTCTCTTAAGTTTTATACGAGTTCGAATATGGCTTATGCCTATTGCTTGCAAAATGTGCTTCAAAATGGTTCTTCAACTTCATAAAACTCGCTTTTGATCTTCCATAAAAGGTTTAATAGTAGTCTTTATCTGTGCCTATCAAAGTGTACAAGAAGATATGACATTTAGCTAAATATGCCATTCTGTGTAGATATATTATTTTTGTGAATGACATTGTATTATTGCTTGCATTTGTCATCCCATTATAAGCTTTAGTTGAATTGGATGATGGATCCAAAAAAGATTCTTAACTTACTTCACTCTTCTGTGTGGCTTTTGGGCCTGCCACATGGCTATGATCAATTTTGTCAAACTTAAGGTGGGCACTATTATCCAATTTATTTTGCAGAACTTTACATATATAATGGGAAAAAAAAACTATGAAGCATTAAGAATGATGTATTCTTAGATATAATAATATAATATAATGTTTAAATCAACTATTTTTCACGTATCAGATGGATTCAAGTGGTATATATTAAATTGGCATTAAAAATTACAAATTGTCTTTAAAATGCTTATTAGTTTGGAAACACATAATGATTTTTTTAATTTTATTTAATCAAAATTTATGGTTTGTGATGTTAGAATTGAAAAATAGAAATTCTAGAAAATTTTCTTTTCTTTCTTATTGATTCTCTCCTAATCTCTTAAATACTATTAATAACTTAAACAATACCTTTAAATGTATAATTATAAACGTAAATATTAGTGTAAGAATTTTTTTTAACATTTTGTAACTATTATGAGTGTAATAAGAATTTTTATATAAACAATAATTTTTTTTGTATTTAATAAATAAATTATCTTAAAAGTTTATTTTGATTTAATTCGATGTGCTTATTCATATATTAGCTAACTTTTTAAATAATAATAACATTCCTTATTTTTATTCATTATATGTGCAAAATGTTTTCACAATAAAAACGAATAAAAATTTTATAAATTTATGTAATTTAATTTTCTTAACAAAATCTGTGCCAATAAACTTTTCATCGCTATTTTAAATTTTTTGAATAAAATTAATATTCAACGAATAATTTCTGTAAACATTTTTATTTAAACATAAATTAAGAATTATCCCATTTTAACTATATTATTATAATATTTACCAAATTTGACAATAAAATTAAATTATTACATTTAGATTTTTTTAGTAGTATCTTTCACTTGATATTATAAAAGTTATGGTAATCTCTGTTCGACCTATTCTGTAAATATATATTACAATCTAACATTTGAAATAATATTAAAAACAATAATATTTTTCCCTCGTAACTAGTTGTGATTACAGGCTGATCCGTAATCACATTCTAATTAAAATTATGTGTATCATTAACAATGCAATCTTCAAAGATATTTCCGTTTTGTAAACATCTGTACTAATGAATTTCTTTGCTCTTTGTAAATCATTAACAACTCAATGGCAGCTGGTTTGTTCTCCTCAGATTCTTGCCATGCGAACTTGCAACAACGTAGCCACCTATTACCACAGGTATTGCATTTTACTTGAGACTTTGCGTCCAACTCTTATAAATAAAATGATTCATTTTATTTATAATAGACCATTTTATTTATAATAGTTAAGTTTTTGTCGATTTGAGTCTAGGCTTAACTTATGTACTGTTTTATTAAAAACACTTGAATTTAGCTCATGTATTACCTTATTGCCATCTTTATACGAGAATTAGTAGTTTATTGTACTCTTCAAGCAAGCATTTTTCTTTAAATTAAAAAACTGTATTAAAATTTTTCGGAATGTTTATTTTTATATTTAATTTTTCAATTAAGTTTTTAAAATATGTGTTCAATTAAAATCATTTTACAATAACAAACTTCATTTGAAAATAAATATATAATTGAAATAATTAGGAAAGTTTATATTAATATGAAAATTTTAAAAAAATTGCAGTGAAATAAATCGTAACCCCATATAAATATTAGAGGATGCATTATTATTGATACCCTTTAAAGTGTTTTTCTTTTTTAACTTATTTGATAATTACAAGGCACAACATACATAAAAAACATGTGATTTTGTTTGGAACTATCCATATATCAATCACAAAAGAACAGCTTCTCATGTTCTCTTGCAAGTCCATATGAAGTGCACTAGGGATGAAACTTGTGACTCTACATCAGCAATTCACGCAAAAAGGCCAAAAAAAAAAAAATTGACCAAAGGCGGCTGCTTTGGTGACATACCTCGCCGACCTCCACTGACGTCAACTGTTAATTATCGTACAGGCCTTAACATTAACATTTCAAATTTCCCACGTTCGAATGTGCCTCGTATTCCTCTGAGAAGTACTCAACTTAACCTTAAATCATCTATTTTTAAGGTTATGTTTCATGATCATTTCCTTTCGTTCTAACACATGCTCTTAGATGGCATGACATTCGTTTTAGCTATTGTTTTCTATAACTTACTCTGGGAATTTGTTTAAAATAATGAAAAAATCACACTTGCAAGTCGGCCAATAATATGATTGTCCAATCAATCTAAACCATAAAAAATTTGGCAAAGTATTTACATCGACATTAATTGTTTGTTAAATTACTAAAATTTAATTTTAAAAATTTAATCGATAATAGATAATCTTATATAATAAAGATTAACCAAAATTTAATAATTTAAAATAAAATTGAAAGAAGAATACTATCTTACCTATTGAAGAGATTAAAGTTTAATTGAAAAAGAAAAATGTTAAATGAAATATAACTAATTTATTTTGATTTATAAAAGTTAGTTATTTTTAAATAATATATAGATCGAATTTTAATAATAAAAATTATTAAGATAAATCAAACTCATAAATTGAATGATTTGAAATTTTGATGATTAAATTGACCAAATTAATTCAACTTTTTAATTATCTTTAACATCCAATACTTTGTATCTAATCAGTTTGTAGTTTGTCATAATCATTATAAAGAGGTCAAAATGAAACGAAAGTTCACCATTTTCTCACTTTTGCATCATAGTAAATTAGGGCATTGTAATGTTTCAAAAATATATAGCAGATCTTAATGGTCCCTAGCTAAACTCAAGGTCAAAACTGGTTCCACCTTCCTAAAGTGAACAACTGGTATATATCTGACCCTTTTTAGGTCCAAAAGTACTTGTCTTAGAAGCAACCTTGGAAAACATACTTGGGAAGCAAGTTGTGCCTGCCTGTAAAGGGCTTTAAGTTGGCAACTTTTAAACGACTAAAAAAAATGAGTATAAACAGCTTCTAGCAAACAAATGGTTGTCTGTTTCTGTTAGGAGATTTGTTTACTTACAGCTGTGTTTGTGCTGCAGTTATAATATTCCTATGTTGTACGTTTGGCCTAACCATGGAGCTATGCTTCTCATATTTATATAGGGCTTTACATATACATGAAGAGGAAAAAGAGAGGTAATTATCTCCTTAATATCCCAAACTAGACGGTATATAGTTAGTTGTTTAGTGAGAGTTAACGAGCAATTTTCAGAAATACAGTGCTCTACCTCGTTTATAAACACTTGCAATGCACTAGTAAGTGAAAACTACATGCTTTTAATTGGTTTTCCACCAGAAACAATAATCATACATGCAGTTTATTTCCATGGGATAAGAAGATAGTTGTGACAAGTGGATATCCATGTGAGGATGTAGCTAAAATAAACGAAAAGAGACAGCTAAGCTACTCACTGTTCATTCTCTATTGATTCCGATCCTAGCGCGTAACAGAAGCAAGCAGCCATGAAACCAGCTGGAGAACTTTTCTCTTTTGACTGAACTTATTACACCCTCACGAATTTTAAGAAGAAACCACGTAACTAGACTTGGTTAACTATGAGTTAAGAAGACTTCTTCGATTAATTAATGACACGGTCCTCTCTAATTCATCAATTCTCCTCCTTCTTCTGACTTAATTTGATTTTAAATGCATTCCACTATGAAAACGATTATTAAATATATCTTCTTTAATGTCAAGAATATTAAATATATTTAAATAAAGTTATATATTATTAAACTTCCGATTTTTATTAGTATTGTAGTTGTATTAAAATACCTTATGAAGTGGTAACAAATTGTGACATTAATTAATTTTAAATTTAATCTCTTCTTATATAAAAACAATTCAAAGTATGATTTTATCTCTATGTCAGACGATTTGACAATAATTATGTATATCTGATCACTATAAAGTCGACAATAGTTGTTACTTTAATTAATATGAAAACTTAGAAAGCAGATAGCGGGTGATTATTCTGAGGTACCTAAGTCTATCTATTGTATAAGAATTATTATTTTTTATGGTATATAGCTTTTTGTGCCGGATAAACTGGACGCAACCAATCCAAAAAGTTGTCAGCTTGAACATATTAACCAGATTCTGAAGAAAAATAATTAAAAAAACCAAAAAGCTTTTCCAAATCTACCGCTTAGCTGGTTACCGTGGTTTACTCACTGCCACACTCGAGTCTCCTGAATTCAATATCTGTAAGCGAATACCCAAAAATGCCCTTACCTGTTAGCTCATTTCTGTAAGGCTAACTTTGAATGGTTGACCCAGTAACTCTAAATCACCTTTCGGTTAATCAAGAAAAAGAACAGAACCACCGCGCGAAATTTCCCAACTCCTAAGAAAACGTTGAAAGAATCCTACATGCTCAGGGTTTCCATTTGCCTAGGTCTCTCAGTTTCCTTGATGCCACCCTAGAGATTCTTGATTGACCATTCACTTCTTTCTAAATTCATTCATATATATTAAATAAACACAATGCATGTCATTCTCTGTCTAAAGCTAAACTTGTGCCCTGTCTCCTATTTTCTCTCCCTGGCTCAGACACCTGATATTCTTCTTCCTTTGGGAGCTTGCTGGTGCTAACTTGGAAGCCATTTTCTTGCTAAAGATTTCTACTTTTTCTGGTTTTTCGGTTTGCCACCTTGAATAATACCTGCCCATATCTTCAAATCTCTTTCTTTCTATAAATTTGCTAGCATTTTTGGTCCCGCCAAGTCCCTCTGCAACTGTTTCGTTTCTTTCCTTCGTTGCCTCCTTATTGCAGATTCTTGGGTTTTCTTGTTTATATACGCTCACTTCAAATTATCCCTTACATATCAAACATATTTCAAGAAATAAAGACAGCAAGAAACCAGAATAATATCTTTCTTTTTCTCTCTATCTCTCTCCCTCTTAGAAGTTCTAGTGATTCAATAGAGGGAGAGTTAGAGATCAAGATGTTTACCGGTATCCCTAAGTCCAAGTTTTACAAAAAATGGTACTTTACCAACTCTCCATTCATATCTATGGCGTTCTTCAAATACTTCTTCCCCTGTAGCTTTTTCTCTGTTTTTGTTTTTTTAAATTTGGTGACGGTGTTTGATGGCAACCATCTTTCTGGATATACAGCAAATCCTCTATAAAGATGACAAAGTATCGAGTGGACACACTGAAGAAGAAGAAGAAGACGGTTGTGAAGTATTTGAAGAATGACATTGCAGAACTTATAAGGAGCGGCCACGATTATAATGCTTTTTGCAGAGTAAGTTTTTCATTTTTGTAAGTTCTATAAACCAAAATGGTCAAAGCATTTCGAGTTAAAAATTATTCTTATCTTAAACAAAATCATGATCTTAATTTTTCATATAAATTTATGATCGTCCGTTTCAATCTTTATTTCCCACCCAAAGATGCTTCTTCATGGCTGCACCAGTACCTCTGATAATCTGTTATTTCGTCAATATACAAATTATCATGCATCATTCTGGTCTGATTGGTGGTAATGAGGAGGAGGTTTAAGAATATCTTATTTTAATGTTAGATGTTTGTCTAAACAATTTGTTAGTTACATTCCGAAAAGAATCCGTGAGCTGTTGATGCACATTGGATTATTGTTATTATCATTACTAAAATCAGATCTGACATTGCTTCCCAATGTTAATGTAGGCTGAAGGACTCATGGTTGAACAAAATGTGATAGATGCTTACGATTTTATTGAGCAATTCTGCGGGTGTATATCCAGCAATCTCTCAAGCATTGATAAACAGAGGTATGAAATGCTTTTCTATATTCATATTTATCAGACCTTTATTTTCTCAAAACTAAGTTCGGTCAAAATGTTTATAAACCTTGGATTGATCTAATACAATAAAACTAGTTGCAATGTTTTGGATATTTAACATTGACAAATGATCTTTCTTCTCTGTTTGATTTAGAGAATGTCCTGGAGAATGCACAGAAGCTGTCCATTCACTCGTATATGCTACAGCAAGATTTTCTGATTTTCCTGAATTAAAGGACCTTCGAACCTTATTTGTTGATAGATACAAGATTACTATTGAAACATTTGTCAATAAAGAGGTTTGCTTTCCATTACTAAAAAGTATTAGTCATTAATAATGTATTGAGTTTTTAACACTGATAATTAATTGGTTTAATGTCAATTGCAGTTCGTGTCAAAATTAAATCGAAAACCAGCTACAAAGGAGATGAAGCTTCATCTAATGCACGATATAGCGCATGAATTTTCCATAGAATGGAATTCCAAATCTTTAGAACAAGAACTTTTCAGAGCTTCTTCCACTGGACAAGTCTCTCTTCAACAAGTAAGCTTGTATTTTAGTTACTTGTTACCCACATGTTCAGGTTTAAACAAACATTCTTTCAGAACCCCCAAATAGCTATTTACATGCGTATGATTCCTTTGCAGGACCTCCCTGAACTCGATTCATTATCAAAGAAGGATTATGCATACAACAAAGAGAAAAAAGAGAATTATAGTCACCCAAAACGGGAGGATCACTTTCATCCTCACCCAGAAAAGGAGAACAAGGTTGATGAAGATGGACATAAATTGAGTGGAAACGAGAATGATTCTTTGCCGAAGAGATACACGCTTGATTCCTTGTACAAAGTGGACAAAGAAAGAGAACGCTATAATTCGAAAAGAAATGAAAGTGAAGCTGCACCTGGCGGAAGGAAGATCGCCAATGATGATATGATCAAGGTGCAAAATAGCAGTAAAGATGATAAGAGGTCAACGAACAATGGTAGAGATAGCCAACATTGTCCTTCAAGTTCATTAAAAAGTCCAGTAGATGACGACAAGTTATTTAACTATAAATCTATTCCCCCACCATATGTTAAGACAATAGCTGAGAAAGAAGAAACGAAGATAGAAGGGTCCCCAATATCGGCCCGCAGTTCTGGAAAAAACCAACAGGATGATTTAAATGATGAATCTAAACCAAAACCCAGATCAGTTAGAAGGAGACCGTCCAACGTAAGCAAATACCAAGTTCTTGAAGACATTTCTAGTGTTGGAAGTCCACTGCAACGGCCCTCAGGACCAGAAAACTCTAACGATAATCCTGAAAATTCACTGAAGCCACCACCAGGTCGTGAAAAGGTTGGCACAAGAGTTTTACCAGGTGGTGATGATGATGAGGAAACGATGATGGACAAGCTTTTGATGTATTTTAGTACCAAAGCGTCGTCGTTTGAAAAGAACAGAGCCAAGCCACGTATGAAACCTCCTCCTGCTTGTCAAACGGGTGATGGCACAGGTGAAATGAAGAGCCCTAGAGCCACAAAATCTGATACACTCTTGCCTGCAACTCCTAGCGAATCAAGAACATTACACGCAAGGGCTGCCTCAGATATGTCAAGACCATATGTTCATCCCAATCTGCCTGATTGTGACGAACTAGCGGATCGAATTGCATTTCTTAAGGGGAAATAAATAAAGATTGATGTAAGTTCTTGGGCAGCTTTCGTTGTATTTGCTAAAATATGAATGTACTGATCTGCTTTTCATTGAACAAGAGCATACAAATATATACAGCCTTAGAAGGCAATTACACCGCACGATTCTCCTATCAATACGCTACCCATAATGCTAAGACAGCAGGATCAAAGGTGTACACAAAATATCCTAACTACCTCTGTAAATACCTCACCAATTACAGCCCAATATTTGTTGATATAACTAGATATTATACAAATATAACATAATCAAATATTACAGCAAATCATCAGGAGCATATCAACGTATTACCCCCCCTCAAGTTGGTGCATGTAAGTTTTGAATAACTTGCTAAATAAGAATAAGAACTGCTTTGTGCCAAGAGATTTGGTGAAGATACCAGTAAGCTGCGTGCGAGTAGGAACATAAGAGGGAAGGATGGTATTCTTCATAATCTCTTCCCAAATAAAGTGATAACCTACCTCAATGTGCTTCGTCCGTTCATGAAAAATAGGATTCTTTGCAATATGAAGAGCTGCTTGGCTATAACAGTAAAGGCACATTGGTTGAGGATGACAAACACCAATACCAGATAAAAGATCTTTCAACCATTTGAGTTCGCAAGTGATATTGGACATAGAACAATATTCTACTTCAACCGAAGATTTGAAAACTGTGTGTTATTTCTTAGTTTTCCAAGAGATAGGCGAGTGACCAAGTAAAATGAACCAACTTGTAAAGGATCATCTAGTAAAGGGGCAACCCGCCCAGTTTGAGTCACACTAGCCATATAGGTTAAGATTGCTATCCCAACGTAAGAGAATGCCTTGCCTAGGATTCCTTTTTAAGTAACGAACCACTCGTAAGGCTTCCTTAGGTTGCTACATAAGTTGTGACAAGACGTGTATACTGTAAGAAAGTTCTGGACGAGTTAGTAACAAGTAGATGAGGCACCCAACAAGACATCTATAACTGGAAGGATTTGAAAACAAAGGTCCTTCAGTCAATGCATGGCGATGATTCTCTTCAAGAGGAGGGGAAGCTGGTTTGGCCCCGAGCAACCCAGTTTCCATTATAATATCTAATGCATATTTTCTTTGACACAAGAAAATGCCAGTAAGTGACCGAGCAACCTCCACACTGAGAAAATATTTTAATTTCACCAAATCCTTCATGTGAAAACAAGTATGGAGATAAACTGGACGAGTGAATGAAAAATAGACGAGCCGCCCAACAAGACATCTATAACTGGAAGGATTTGAAAACAAAGGTCCTTCAATCAATACGAGGCGATGATTCTCTTCAAGAGGAGGGGAAGCTGATTTGGCCCCGAGCAACGCAGTTTCCATTATAATATCTAATGCATATTTTCTTTGACACAAGAAAATGCCAGTAAGTGACCGAGCAACTTCCACACTGAGAAAATATTTTAATTTCACCAAATCCTTCATGTGAAAACAAGTATGGAGATAAACTTTAAACCGTTGTATAGCCCTGGAGTCGTTACCTAAAATAATAAGATTAATAACGTACACGAGCACCACAAGGTGGACATGTTCTGACTTAAGGTTGAATAAGGAGTAATCAGAATGAGATTGCATAAAACCATAATGTTTCAAAGCAGTAGAAATGCAACATCCCACTACCATAGGATACATTCTTAAGCTTTTAGGAACATAACCTACAATAATGATATGTTGGAGCAATAACAATTCTAACTTACACATGGCATCATCTA
>JANZXR010000001.1:11245840-11262934 GCA_027575705.1 Erythroxylum echinodendron
GGATGTGGGAGTTGAAAGATGTGGATTGTTGAAGTTTGGTGCAGTTGCTGTCAAAATTGTAAGTTTCTGGGCAGAAATTGCGAATGAACTTTTGACCCTCTTAGAGCTTGAAATTATTCTTAGATCCTTCATGGAAGTTGTATAGATTCTTTTTAACTTTTTACTGATACCAAATTTACAAATTTTAGAGTTCTGAGTAAGAAATTATGGATGTTTGAAGATAGACTGTCGTTTTGATGTATTGGTCTCGCAGCCCCTCGCGAGCGCGAGTGCAAGCGGTCGCCAGGGCAGGCGAGGGTTCACCTCGCAGCTTCTCACTAGTGCGAGTGCTCGCGGTCGCGAGTATGAGCATCCAGCCCGCGCCTTGTGATCGCGAGGTGGTCACGAGAGCGGGCGAGGGTTAGCCTAGCAGATCCTCGCGAATGCGAGTTGCTCAAGTCGCGGCGCATCCAGAGCACGCGCTACACGCAAGTGAGGGGGTTGCGAGCGCTAACGCTTAGCCGCACCTCTCATGGCTGCTACAAGGTCGGAATGCGACGCAGCTTATGTCAAGTTTTTTATTTTCAATTTTTCTGATTTCTTTCCCTTTTGAATTTTTGACCTCTCCCTACTCTTTTGGACATAACTTTTTCTTCCGACCTCCGATTGACTTGATTTTCGAAGCCTTAGTTTTCTAAGACATTTTTCTACCTCTCCATAAAAATTTTATAATTGTTGATCTTATTTCTGAAATTTAGGGATTAAGTCAAAGTGAAAGGAATCGGATATTTTCTGAACCAAACGAGTGTTTTGATGTTGTTAGATTGAAATTCCTTTAGGGCCTACCATGAATTCTGATCAGAGGTAAGTGAAATAAATTTGTTTTTGAGGTTTGACCTGGTGGAGAATTCCTCCCTTGTGAGATACGCGTCCAGATGTCACGTAGGACGTCGGGCACGCAACTCGCCAGGATGGGGTTCCAGCACAGACGAAGCAATACAGAGGAAGATGACGTCACCCAGACGAAGTTGACGTCATCCCAGACGAAGCAATACAGAAGAAGTTTGTTCTCAGAGGAATCAAAACACAGACTAAGCTGGTTCATAGAGGAATGCATCTTGACAGACGATGCATCCTTACAGAAGAAGATAACTTACAGGAGAAGATAGCTTATAGAAGAGAATGACTCATAGAGGATGCATCTTTATAGAGGAAGATGACGTCACCCAGAGGAAGCTGACATCATCACAAAGGATACGTCTTTACAGACGACACAGAAAACAGAAGAAGCAAAACATATCATCTTTCATGCCTATACAAATTCTATACATCATTTGTATTCCGATTTTACCTCCAAACATGAAAACATCATCTATATTACTCCCTTTCTAGCTCCAGAATTCCAACCAATTCAAAAAGCCAAAACTCATATAAATACCAAAATTGCAGACTTCTATTCATGCTTGCATGTTATTTCTGCATTTTCTTTCTTCTGCATTTTCTTTTCAATTTAACAAATATCCAGAAACCTTATATCTATTCTCTACACTGTGAACTATCATGCATATATATATCCAACATGCACATGCTTATTTATACAGTGAAACAACATTACAATCACTTACTTTCTTAACAAGTACTCTAGCACTGAAATGGAAGTCAACGCTACAAAAAGCTGCTAAATTGCTATTCGGTGATGAAGATCAGGGAAGAGGATTACAATGTGGAGTGTTTTAATGAAGAATGGAAACCATAGTGGATTCTTCCTAATTTAAACAATATAATACGTGGGTCCATTCCATGTCCTTCACGTGTACCATTTATCTCCACCGATTCACCATTTGTCATGATCACAATTAGCCATATGTAATTCCACTTACCCAGAAATGCCAATAAAAGCATGTACAATATATAAATGTGCCAAATAAATATGTATGTCACAATTAACTTATGTCTAAAGTGCATTTATCTTAAGTCATATAAATGTCTCATGCATAACTATTCTAGCCGAATAGGAAACAGGATGTTATAAGAAAGCTTGGCAAACTAAAAACGAGGTGCTTGCCTTAGTCCATAAAGGGACTTACGAAGTTTGCAAACCATGCCTTGATGTTGCACCAAGAATCCAGTGGCAATTTCATGTGCTCATCTTCTTAAAGCTCATCATAGAGAAAGGCATTATGAACATCCATTTGGTCGAGTTCCCAATCTTTTACAGCTGCTACAACCAAAATGATTCTCACGGTAACCATTTTTGCCATAGGAGCAAAGATCTCGGTGTAGTCTATTCCTTCAATTTGGTGATTCTCCAAACCAACCAACCTAGCTTTAAACCTTTCAATGGTACCATCTGAATGATATTTGATTTTATAGACTCATTTGCATCCGAGAGCTTTCTTTCCAGGAGGCAAGTGTGTGATAGTCGAAGTACCATTATTCTGAAGAGCTTGAATATCACTTGCCATAGCCTCCCTCCATTGCATATCTCGAACAACTTTAGAAAAATACACAGGCTCTGTTTCTGCACTAATTGCTGCAAGAAATTGACGATGATAGGAAGAAAATTTGTCACAGTTCACATAGTGAGCTATAGGATAAAACACACCTGGGTCATGTGATGGAACGGAGGAATAGTCAGATGGGATTAATTTTCTCATGGTGTGTGTCACATAATCACGCAACTTTACAGAAGGTTGCCTGTGTCAATGACCCCACCTAATCTGAAGAGTAGGAGGAACGTTGGTATGAGGTGCGTCTTGCTCAATGTCAGTACACGACACTTCATCTGTGTAATGCTCTTCATCTGAAAAGACACATAGTTCAAACTCATCACGGGCTACAGCATTGCCCCCTTGGTGCCATGCTCGAATAATTATGAGGGCAATTCTCAACCATATAGTCTTCAGCTGTTCCCTCATCAAGAACAGTCACTGGTGGTTTAACAAACTTGACATCTCGTGAGACAAAGAAAACCTTTTTCTCCAAGTCAAACAACTTCCACCCTTTTTGTCCATAAGAATATCCAACAAATATGCATTTACAGCTTCTACAGTAGAATTTATCTCCTTTTCTGTCTTGTTTGTGTGCATAACATAGTGACCTGAAAACTCTCAGGTGATCATAGGTAAGAGGTTTGCCATGAATGACCTCATATGGTGTTTTGCCATCCAAAATAGAGGATGGCGTTAAATTGATCAAGTAGCCTGCAGCGAGAATGCACTCACCCCAGAAAGTTATTGGAAGGTTCTTATGAAATCTTAGTGCACGTGCTATATTGAGAATATGTCTATGCTTCCTCTTAACTGTTCCATTTTGTTGTGGCGTTCAAGTGCACGAGGTTTGGTGAATAATCCCATTGTCAAAGAAGTATTGTTTCAAACAATTAAACACTGTTCCATTGTCACTTCTAATTACTTTGAGACGTTTGTTGTGTTGCCTTTCAACGTAAGTAGAAAAGTTCATGATGGTCTTTAAGACCTCCCTCTTCTCACTCAGCAAGTATATCCAAATAGCTTGAGAGTGATCATCTAATAAGGTTAAAAAATATGATGCACCACAGGATGCAGGTATCCTATAGGGTCTCCACTAATCACAGTGTATTAAATCAAAATTGGCGGCGGCTCGAGAAGTGCTTAAAGGAAAGCTCTCTTTTGTTTGTTTAGCTTTTTCACAAATTTCACAAATATTATTCAAACACTCATTGTTATCCCTACTACATGCATTAGGAATTAACTGAACATTCCTAAAGGATGGATTTCCCATGTGCTTGTGCTAAAGGTCAAGTGAACTCCTTGTGCTTTTCTGACAAGCCCTTGCATTTATGAAACAAATAAAGCCCATCTTTATGTTCACTCGTTCCAATTAGCATCCTCTAAGTGCAGTCCTTCATTACACAAAAATTTTTAGTGACTTAGATAACGCTGTTTGTTACATCTATTAGTTGTGATATAGAGATGAGATTGCAATTCAATTTCGGCACATAGAGGACATTGTCAAGTGTCAGACCACTATCAAGAATCACTGTTCCAATTTTGTTTGAGGTTACAAATTCTCCATTTGGTAACCCTACAAGACATCCTTGTATTGTTTTCTGCTGACACAGATTCTTCAAATTTCCTGTCATATGATTAGAAGCACCACTGTCGATAATCCATAAGTCATGTTGACTCTACCTGTCATTCTCTCATTCTCATTTGTCTTATGTGTATTCAGCACCTTAACCAGTTTCTGCCATTGCTCATTACTAAGACCAACGACCTCAGATATGTCAATCCGTGCATCAGATTTTTTCACATTACCTCCTGCGAGTTGTGTTGCATTAGCACGAACTAGTCCATCTCTTCCACGTCCTATTGGCATCTTGTTTCGTTGCTGACCTTTCCTATTGGTCCCTGCTTCATTTCTTATACTTTCACCCCCACCATTCGAGAAACCCAATGAGTTGAAAATAACTTCTAGCATCATGACAAGTTTTACCATAGTGAGAACACACCCTTGTCTTATCCTTCATCTCTCCTCATCCTTTGCTCTTTTATCCTGCTTGCACAGCAAGACCCATGACTACTCCCCTTTCTTCTTTGATTTTGGTGGTATACTCGATTCAGAGAGGGTAAAGGATTTATAGTCAGTATGTTGGAAAGTACTGTACCGTAACTAACATCATCCAAGCCTATTAAGAAACGATGAACCCCGCTCTTCTTCTCTTTGCCTTTCAAGTTTGGATGTAATATCACATCTGCCTCCTCCACATGAACACCTAAGGATCTGCTCATAGTTTGCTAGCTCATCCCAGAGTGTTTTTAACGCCCCATAATACTCAACCATGGTCATACCTTGTTGTTTGCAATATGCCAATTCTTCTTTTAGTTGCTGGATCCTTGGACCATTCACAACAGAGAAACGTTCCCGGATATCCTTCCATAACTTCTTTGCATTTTCCATATACGTCACAGTTGAATGCAAGGTTAGTTCAATGGTATTCAATACCTATGACATAAGCATGGATTGAACAGTCCACCAATCTTCCTCATCTGCTACTTCTTCGTCAGGTTGTTTATGGGTGCCATCTATGACGCCCCATTTTCTTTGAGTACATAAAGAGATCTTTGTACTCGGGCTCATTCCTCGTAGTTTGCTCCCCGCAACTGCACCTGGGTGATCACGTTCCTAGGGTTATCATTCGAGTTTAAGTCATATGGTGACACATATTTCTTGTTCCCTCAATTTAAGGTTTCTTGCTTCCATCATCTGAAGATCTCTCTTCTTTTCCTGCCACGATAGCAACGTAGGTCTCTCTAGACATAGGATTCTATTAGAGTTTGGATAGCTCTGATATCATGCTAAAATATGAATATACTAATATGCTTTTCATTGAACAAGAGTATACAAATATATACAGCCTTAGAAGGCAATTACACCACACAATTCTCCTAACAATACACTAACCATAATGCTAAGATAGCAGGATCAAAGATGTACACAAAATATCCTAACTACCTTCGTAAATACCTCACCAGTTACAGTCCAATATTTGGTGATATAACTAGATATTATACAAATATAACATAATCAAATATTACAGCAAATCATCACAGATACTGGAGCATATCAGCATATTAGTATTCCTTACATTTGCATAGTAGTTTAGAAAAAATAATCTTTAATTATAAAGGAATAGTAAAGTACGTATTTTTGTAAAAATAAAAATTTCTCGTAGGAAAATATCTTTGATTGTCTGTCTGATGTTTCTCTCTGAATGTTAGTTAGGTCCAAAACTCATTATCCGAGGAAGTTAAACGAGTGTTGAAACAGCTTGTTTAGTTTCTCTTATAAATATGAAAATTGGCACCAATTGTTTTGGTAGAAGGCTTGATCTTTGAATAGCAATTTCATCCAAGTGTTGGGCTTTTGAGTGAACAAATTTGGACCTTAGAACACCCTGTTCGGGTTTGGCTATTCCTCATTGATTAAGAAAAGAATAAAAAAGTTTCATAGAAAATTTGTCAATATGAAGCAAAACGAATCGTTTTAACTTGTCAATAGCGTTATTCTATTCTCCCATGGACAAAGAGTTGTCGGTTCTTTAAGGTTTGGTTGGATGTTAATTAACAGATCGGAACCGAATAGAATGAAACGGAATGAAATGTAATATAATGAAAAGTTGTTTTGGAAGAATAGAAGGGTTCATAATGTAACGTAATGAAACATTGTTTGGAAGATGGATGGAATGAAATGTAATATATAATAAATGACTATTATACCCATGATATTAAAATGATTGTTACAAAAGATTTAATGCTATGATTTTAAAATAAAAATCATGTCCAATTAAAAAGTCATGCACAACAGTGACAAATAATTTTTTATATATTTTCTATTTTAAAATAATAATAATTTTAATAATAATTTTATTATTTTATTATTAATTATATACAATTTATTATTAATTATATAAAAATAATATTATTAATTATTTAATAAATTTTAGTCTATTATATGTGATTTATATTTAAAAATTATTTATTTGTATTTTTATTTACATAGAAATATATACAAATAATTAAAGAATAATTTTTTAATATATTTACTATTTTCATTAATAAAAATTTTATTATTAGTTATATACAATTTTTATTAATAATATAAAAATATTATAATTAAGGTAAGAAAAATAATATAAAAATATTATTATATACAAAAGTTTAGAGCTATAAGAAATAATTGGTATTAGGAAAAATTATTGAAAGTATATTTAGGATAAAATGAAACGTAACATAAAACTCTCCGGTTTTATCTAATTTTATTCCATTCCATTATGAAACCTTTAACCAAACAATAAAAGTGTATTGCGTTACATTCCGTTTCATTCCAAACCTTCCGATCAAACAGGCCCTTTAGGCAGTGAAGAAGGGGAAGCGGTGCAAACGTGGTGGCAGAACACCGGCCGTGAAATGGAGGAGGAAGCGGTTGAGGACGAGCAGGTGATGAGCGAGCTGCATATTGGTTGCCCACCTGGCTCTTCTGGCCCCCATATTTCCCTCTTCACCATCACCATTCCACCTGGTAAAACATATTGAACAAGCTTTCACTTTTTATTTTTATTTTATATAGGATTGAAGGTTTAAGGTTCTTTTTATATGGGGCTTCCTTTTCTTTAATTGGATTGATAATAATATGGGAATGGGATTGTGATGTCGTGGGGCGTGTCTGTGCAGGCAATAATGGGGAAAGATGTATTGATCTGTTTAGAAGTGGAGAAGTACCTATGCACCGATCAATTTGTGTTGATGAAGATGGTGATCTTGTTCTCACTAGACGCAGCCGTGAGTAATTTCATTACCAAAGTGGTTTCTTTAGCTTTCTCTCTTTGCTGGAGTCTGGAATATGTAAATAACGTCTGACTTAATGGAGTTTGAATTTGGTCCCTCTTAGTTTGTGGGGAAAGTACTAATGGCCTCACTGATTGGATATGCGACATGTTTTCAGCTCTGTTGTATGGGATCTTAATTTATCAATAACTATTGTTTTATCAACAAATATTTGTTAAAATGCAAATAGGAACTGGAATTAATGAAATTATTTGTTTCAACGTCTTTGAAACCAATTCTGCTATATGGTTTTATGCTTCAATATTGTTAACTGAAAATTGTAGTGAAACTAAAAGTGGACAGTTTTAACCTAAACTGAAGAACTTTAACCTCTGTAATTTCGTCAAGATTAAAAAGCATTGGCCGATTTCTGCAGTGTAATGTATATATTACACGAACTTAAGACATTCAAGCTATCTTGCTCTGGGTTTCTGATACAAGCCTCAGAGTTTGTAACTTCTGACTGTTGGGGGAAAAAAAAAAAAGAAGAAACGTGATTTCTGAATTGGTGGTTTCTTGTAAATCTGTTCCCTGTAACGTTCGTATTATCTCAATTTTTCCGGTTATCAAATGTATGAATTACTACTTGAAAAATTGCAGAATTCTCTACACCTAATCTCACTTTAACCATCAGTCACAATATCACTTCATCAATTTCTAATGTTGGGTTGCAGGTAATTGATTTTGTTGCCCTTTACCTTTTTGGTTTCCTGAAAAATGACCATCATTGAGCTACTCTTATATCAGGTTTGGAAAGCAGAATTGGTGTTGTCTGATTTTGTATTGCATAAGATGTTCACATCATCCGAATTTGATGGTATTGTTTCAATAGAACTTGGAGCTGGAACAGGTAGCTAATTTTACCTGATCTTATTGTGCAGTCTTTTGACATGTGTTGCTGAAATTCCCAACATTCTTTAAATTGTTGAATTCACGAGGATTAAGTTTGGGAAGTTTATGAAATATTAGAATAAGATTGTGGCTGAAAGGAGATGCATCCAGTCTTCTAAAATTTGGAAAACTCAGGTATATTGAAGAAATGGTTAGACACACTGAGAACTGCAAGAAAAGAGAAGAGGGAAGGGGCTCATGTTATGATAATATTTGTTAGTGTGTAGCAATGGAAGCTTCAAGACCCAGGAAATAAGTTAGTTTAGTTAGTCTCTCGACTTTCTGCATTTTGTATTGAGCTATCTCAAAATTATTCAACCCAAATCAGAAGTGTTCTTTGTCTGACAGGATTTTCTGTATTTTTCCTTATCAGGTCTTGTGGGCATGTTGCTTGCCAGCGTTGCTAAGACGGTTTTCCTGACAGGTATAACATGGCAATTGTTATAAGTTGGACCTTGCTTTTTTAGTTTTGGGTCTCCCATCCGGTTTAATGCATATCAGAATGTTATTCTTCTTGAAGTTGGATGTTGCGTTACTTACACTTGGTTAACTAATGATGTGGGATTTTCATATCTCAATCAATTTTCTTACATACAAAAACATTAGGTTGGTGCTAGTATTTGAAATTTAGTAGTTCTGTGGTACAGGATCAAAGATCCAGTTTCAGAAAACTTCTCTATCTGCATTGGTTGTTTTTATCTAAATTAACTGGAATTTAATTTATTACTTGCAGAAAATAATAACATTGCAAAATTTTAGAATTTTTGTTCAAGTTTCATGGTCTTATTAGTTGCATCTTCCCTAATGATGACGTTTATTCCAATACCTTGATGCTTGGATACTTTCTCCCTGTCCTATAACTTTGTTCTTCCATATGTTTTGGGCTCTTCACTATAACTTGAAAGTACTCTTGGCAGATCATGGAGATCATATCCTTGAAAATTGTGCCAAAAATGTTCACCTTAATGCAAGAGTGTTAAACTATAAGGCTGTAATTCATGTGCGTGAACTTGATTGGAGTTCCTGGCCACCTACGGACAATGTAGGGAACTCTGCAGCTCAGAGGTGAGATATAAATTCAATTGGCATCCTTTTCATATAAGTTCACATTTCGGAATGAAATTGATCATTTTAGCTGTCATCTCAGCTACTGTTGGACATCTGCTGAAATTGAAGAAGCACAGGGAGCTTCGCTGCTTTTAGCTGCTGATGTAATATACAGTGATGATCTGACTGATGCTGTTTTCAGTCTTTTGGAAAGATTAATGTCACTGGCTCCTAGAAAGGTATGCATGCAATAGTAGACATCAGCATGTAGAATCTTGCACATGACTAGAGCAGAACCATGAGATTGATCTTTCTTGTCTCTAAACCTTGCTAATCCTTAGGATTTTAGGTTGCCATGTCCTAAAAGAAATCCTTGGATTATAGAGGTATCCTTCTTATTGGTTAAGTAATGCCACGCGCCCATTTCTATAAATCCTTTTTCGGTTCCTGCTTTCTCTTTAAGTTGTCGCCTAAATTATCTTTTATGTCTGTTGGTTATTAGAAAAGGCTGTCCACACTAGAAAATCAATATGAAACAGTGGGTGTCGAATGCCTTGCAGTTGCTTACACATTTTATGATTCATATTTCTTTTGTGTATTTTATCTTTGGTTTTCAAGGAATCTGTTGGAGCGCTGGATTTGGTACAAAAATTAACAAGTTTTACTACTTTTAAAGGTTTTATACTTGGCACTGGAAAAACGTTACAACTTCAGTCTTGATGATCTTGACGTTGTGGCAAATGGTTATTCACGTTTCCTAAGTTATTTGAGGGATGGAGAGGGTAGGCGGCTGTCAATATCATCTATTTCTGCAATTTTTTCATTGGCAAGTTCTTAGCTAGTAATATTCAAATGTGGTGCAGAAAATAAGGACCTTGAAGATGAGCACTCCCAATGTTTTGTGGGCAAACGTATTGACCTCTCACTAGTCCCTCAGTATGTGGGGAAGTATGACAGAGGAAACGATGTAGAAGTTTGGTGTATTGAGTACAAGGAAAAGAAATAGCTCTTTTATTCCTCAATCTCTTCGGATCTGGTATAAAGTGAATATGAAGATAGGATAGAGTATCAAAGTTATAATTTCAGTGTTGAAACATCTCGATGGGAAATGGCTTACAGAGCTTCCATGTAATTTGCAAACTTTAGGTGGCTGTTGAAATTCTCAGAGATATATAATTTGTGAATTAAGTTGCGTATAAGGTATGACTTCACATTATTTGTTGGATTAACGGAATTTAATGTTATTGTGGATGGATATTTCACTTTACTTTTTCCATAAAACATAAAGAAATTGGAAAAAGAAAAAAATAGAAGCAAAAGTCAAGGTAATCCCATGAGAGAGCCTAGAGGGAATGGTGAATTATGTTCATGAACTTCCATTTGTTTTCCTTTTCTTGTGAGCAATTTGCTTTACAGACATGTTTACTTCATTCCTTGTACTGGAAAGAAGGATAGATCATCAGTGTCCAGAAGGAAGAAAACGTTTTTACAACAGCAATAGGAGGGGGCTTCAATTTTATTTGCTGATGAGGCATGGCAGTCTCACACAGAGCAGCAGAGAAATCTTCTTGTATTTCTAGTTTTTGTTTCACTGTTTAGTTTCACTCCGGCAGGCTTTGGAGGGCAAGCTTTCGTCAGTCTCTTGGCTGCAAATCATAGAAACAAAGAAAACAGCCATGATTTGGACATCAAAGTCCTTTAGACAAGCACAAGAGGTAGTATTCTCTTCTGAATATGGTTCTGCTACTGCTAAATGCTTATCTTAGGTAAGGTTAGCTTTTTCAGATTCATGACAAGAGGTTATAGTTATTGACAGAACACCTTGTAGATTTCACATAGACAACTTACCTATTTCATAGAAAAGGTCATTGATATTTTGTGCTGTTTTTGCTGATGTTTCTATGAAAAACATTCCATTCTCTTGTGCACATTGTCCGCCCTCCTACAAAAAATTTGTTAGTAATGGAGGACATTGCATAAGTTGTGTTCATTTAAAAAAATAGGACTACTGATAACGTGATTCAGGGTCCAGCCAAGAGTCAGAAATATGTATCTGTTTCATGTTAATGATCCGTCTTATGAAAATTTATCAGATCTTTTCTAAAATGTATGCGGATACAAGAAGGTGCATTTCTTACAGATAACTCATATACCTCATTCGGCACCTCTCTTTTTGAGTCCAAATCAGATTTGTTCCCCACCAATGCCATAACAAGGTTAGGATTTACTGGAAAAAAACGTGCGAAGAAATATTAAATCGTCAATTTAATATGTATACGAAAATCATGAAAGTTATCTGATTAGACCCAGCATGTTTCTGAAACAAAAGATATTGCATAAGGACCAGCTTTGTGTCTAGTCAGGGCAGGGGGTTGGAAACAGAGACAAAAAAGGATCGAACATGAGAAGATAGCTTAAATCGACGTGCTTACCTTGTCTTTTCAGTTCTTGAATCCACTTTTTGGCTCGAGTAAAAGAATCCTGGCGCAATAACGAGTCACATCATAAATGTGTTTGTTCCTGATAGATTAAGATTCAAAATGTATACAAACATCCCTTTGATTATTGTGATGCCTGGTAAAGGGATAACCTTCAGGCCAAGTGTTAGAAATTGAAATTTTACATTACGACGCTACCATCTGTTGTCTGGAACGGAATGCAAGCATTTGAAAAATCAACAATAGACCTCTTTAAGAATCTGAATCTGAGATTGAGAGATTTTGATGTCATTCCATTCTCTCCCAAAGTCGAAATTTCTCTACGGGACTATTTGGCAAAACCTCTAGCTTAGGCATGGCCATAGGGTTTTTACTATTTACGACCTTTGCAGACCGGGATCAACATAAAAAAGTGAATTGGAAGAGAATTTGATTGAATTCCCAACAATCTTTGCTGTACTGTCACTTACTGTTATTACGTTAATTATTAGAATAATAAGGAAACTGGTTTTTATCATAGCTACGGACTCGAGAAAGATGCTTACTATGCTTGAGATATCATAGACAACTACTGCAGCTGCTGCCCCACGATAGTACATTGGAGCCAAGCTATGGTACCGTTCTTGTCCTGCTGTGTCCCATATATCAAATTTCACGGTGGCTTCAGATAATGACAGTATCTGTGTAAAAAAAGCCGCTCCTATTGTTGGCTCCTGTACGCATATAGATTCACATAACTAAGGAACAAACAGTTGAAGTAGCATAATCACATTGGAAAAAGCAACAGTAGATCGTGGAATTAAACCTGATTATCGAAGAACTGGCCCTTGACGAATCTTAAGACCAAACTAGTCTTCCCAGTTCCCATATCCCCCAAAAGTACCTATAGCACATAATCAAAAACGTCAGGAGCAAATGATTCTCAAAGACTTTTCATTTTTTGAATTATTTACTGTATATTCTGTTCATATAATCAAAAGATCAAAGAGTTAAAGAAGTTTTGCAACGAAATTGCAATGAACGGAGTTGCTTCACAGAGAAGAATTTACCTTATGACAGTGGTGAAGGAAAAGATTGAAAAAAAGAAAGCAAAATAACTACTACCTCGGAAGCTAAAACTATGTATAAAGCATGTTGGAAAAGAAAACAAGGAAAAAATATTCCATCAATAAAATGAACAAGAAGAGCAGCTCATGTATAAACTTGTGACTCATTTGAGGGGAAAAAAGGTATAAAAGGGTAAGACGTACCCACCAGCTTGGCTTGTATGATCCTGTTACCAGGCCTTGCCATTGCTAAAACACCTTGATGATGATGATCAAAGTCCAAAACTTCAGAAGTTGTTGGTAAATTATAAGTGATCTTGAAAAGAGATGTTAGTGAAAGTTGAAGAAGTAAAGGAAAAGCCTAGTTTCACAAGTCACTCAAAGAGATGGAGATAAGGAACTGGAACAGATAGAACGGTAGTTTTAGTTTATGCTTGTGTTTACTAAGCCTTTGACTGGTAGTTCAGGCCAGTTTTCTTTTCGTGTTCTGCCCATTCTTTGATATTATAAATGATTTTTATTTTAAAATTAATATAAATAATTATAGGATTAATTACTAAAAAAAGCCCAAACTTTCTTTAAATTTTTAATTATAGTCTGAATTTTAAAAAATAGCAATAAAATACTCAAACTTTCAATTTTTTTCTATTTTAGCTCAAACTTAAAAAAGTAGCAACAAAATTCTCAAATCTTCAAAATTTTTTTTCCAATTTTAGCTCAAACTTCAAATAGTAGCAATAAAGTGCTCAAACCTTCAACTAGTGTTTCCGTTAAGTTTGTCGTTGTGACTTGCTATGTATTTTAGAAACCTTAACTATTAATATAATTAAGCCAAAATTAACACAACAAATAAAGATTAATGAAACGACGTTGTTTAATCACGTAATTAAAACGACGTCGTTATTTAAAAATTGACCTAAATCAAATTACGCGACCTTACTCTTTGATTTCAAATTTTTCTTTCATTTTTAGTTTGTTCTCTCGATGCCCTCACTCTTTGATTTTCAAATTACGCAGTCTTGACGGCCTCACACTAAGGGCATCAGGAGAACAAACTAAAAATAAAGAAATTATTAGTGCAATACGTTATAATGGGAGAGTAGTTTGAGGCGTTAAAAGAATAAATAGAAAATAAAGGGCTAAGAGTATGGAAGAATAATAGATAATGTCGGGCTAGAATTGAAGAAAATTAAAAATTTGAGTATTTTATTGCCACTTTTTAAAATTTGGCCTAAAATTAAAAATTAAAAATTTGGACATTTTATTGCTACTTTTTAAATTTTGAGCTATAATTAAAAAATTGATAAAAATTTAGGCTTTCTTTGATAATTAACCCATAATTATATAATGTATAGCGATTATTGGATTTCTATTTTTCTTCAAAACTTTTATCAACTTTTCTTATAGCATCACTCTTAAAAACTATTTAAAAAGTAAATTAATATCAAGTATTTTTTAATAATATATAATTTAATAAAATATAAAATTACCGATAATCATCTAATAATAAATATGGTACCAAGAAAAATGTTATAACTATAATCTAAACTTATATAAAAATATCAAAAATAAGCTCTTTGATTATAAAGATATAAACGATATTTATCAATATTAAAAAGGCACTAAAGAATTATTAAATTATATGTATAATTATAAATGAAGTTTGGTAGCTTTTCTGAAAGTGATATTATTCTATTTTACCTATTTATTATTACTTTATCCTACTTATTTATTTATTATGTTTCTAGTTATTTTATCACATTTTTATTTATATATTTATTTTCTAAAATCTTCTTGTCACATTTGAATAGTTTTTTAATCTTTTAACCCTATTTATTTATGTATTTATTATTTGTATATATTTTATTTGGTTTTGTTTTATTTTATTTCTTTATGTACTTATTTAATTTTATTTACCTCCACTCTTCACCTTTCAGTTTTCATTTGCATCATTTTTTATGGTCACATCTGCATGTAGGTCTATTGGAAACAGCATCTCTACTATGTAGGGATAAGGCTGCGTACTATCAAACCTCTCCAGACCCCGCTTCATTGTGGGATTTTAAACTGGGTGATGATGATGTATAATTATTAATTGCAATGTGTAATTTAAAAAAATGAAAATTTAAAAATTTTATATTGTGAACTTAAAAGAAATATTTAAAAAAAAGTTTAAAACACTTCTTATTGTAAAGAATAAGGCAACAATTTCTCTTTTAAATCTTAAGACTTTCATCAAAATTTAAATTAGACCTTGAAGAATGGAAGTGTTAAAAAATCTCAATATTTTTAAAATTACTCCAATTTCTTATGACTCAAAAAATTTTTAAATCAATCAAAGTCTCACAAATTAGTTGAAAATTTTGAGGTTTAATTGAAGAAGAAAAATATTAAATGAAAACTAATTAATTAATTTTAGTTTATAAAAACTAAATAATTTATAGAAATCAGACGATTAACTAATAAACTGGTCAATTTTTAATAACAAATGGTTATTAAGGTAATTTGAATTAAAAACTGAGCTAAAAATTTGACTTGTTCAAGATTTTTACAGTCATATTTGTTTAGAATAACTTTAATTTTAGATATTTTGAAAAGTTTAGATTTGATAAAAACCTATATTTTGTCTCGATCTTGATGTGAATTAAGTTTGTAATTTTTGATTTGCAAAGCAACAATTGTGTCATTTGCAAAATGATATAATAGCCATGACAATATGGTGTACTGTTTGTATCGGTATTTATCAACAAATTTGGGACAAGAACAATCAAATAACCCAGAGCAGTCAACACATACAAGAATTCAAAAAGATATACACTCACCTTCCACAAGCTAACCTTGTTACATTAGATATCTTTTTAGATCTTTAAACCTCTTATTAAAGATTATGAGAATGCAAATTACTATCTTTTAAAGGAAGAAAAAATTTGCAACTTCACTTTTCTAGGCATTATAAGGAACATCTAGATATAAGACATTAGAGATGTTTTAGATTATGTTGCTAAGCATGAGTGAATGTCCTTATTGTGATAATTTACTATCTGAAATAAATAAATCGAATATTCATGTTCAAGAAGCACATATTGAATTACACCATCATACTCATAGGCATAATTATTCGTTATTTACTAATTGTCCTAAAGATACTCTAAAAGTTGTTTATGCAATGATTATTGAGTCAGAAAGAATATACCAAAGGTATAAAAAATTACGTATAGCAGCTCATCTAGAATTATCTAGACATTATGAACTTTATCATTTACATGACTGAAGATAAATATTCGAAGATAAGATCTGATGGATTAAAAATAGAAATCTATATGGTTGAAATTAAAAAAATGATAGAATATTATAGAAACAATATTCTTTTAGGAATAATAAAACTTCAAGAACAAATTACGAATTTACATAATATGATAGAAATGATAAATAAAAAGAAATAGAAAACAAATCCATTAAAAATCCAATGGAAAATAGGCATTTTATTTGATTTTACAAATGAAAATACCTCTTAGTTATGGATGCAATGGAAAATTTCATACAAGACTCTGATTCTGAAATTGAAGAATTAAACAAACAGATAGAAAAATGAAAATTAGAAACTTTAATTCATATAAACAAGAAGTTCATTTTAATCATAATATTAGTGATATACCTAGTATTTCACAAAACCCCTTAGATATTCTTCTCTAAGTTTTAATAGACCCAATAAAGGATATGTTGGAACTCATGTGATAGCTAAAGATAAAGATGAGTTTCCTCCTGTTGATAAAATGAGATCGTAATCTATAAATCCTTTTAGAATATATCTAGATATCAATTGTATCCAGAATATAGAAGAAGCAATTGATAAATGAGAAACTGCTCTTCGAGTTGTTGTTGCTATTAAAAACTGAATTATGAAATAACTAATCAATTTTTAGAAAAAACATTATTAAATAGCTCTCTTTAATTTTCGAAAAATTTAGATGACAATTTAAAAACTCTATATTTAATTTTGACACTGATATAGGCAATTTAATAACTTGAGTTACCGAGGCATTTCAATTAGAATTTGTAGGAGAAGGAAATATTTTAAATGATACTATGATGATAGGAAAATATGCTATTGCTCTACAAAGACTTCAATTATACAATATGTGTGAAATCAATAGATATATTTATATTTTCTTAGATTATGATTATCATATCTATAACCAAGTAGATAATGCACAACTTTATTTTAAAAAAATTTATTCAAAGATACCTAACCCTTGGGGAAGTAAATTAGAAGTTATGTATAATCCTGGACTTGTAGATACTTTAGGAAAAAAGATCTCTTTTTTA
>JANZXR010000001.1:11270248-11283888 GCA_027575705.1 Erythroxylum echinodendron
TATCTTTCTTGGTCCTAATCTTATTTCATGGAGTGCTAAAAAGCAACCTACTATTGCTTGATCTAGCGCTGAAGTTGATTACCAAAGCATTGCACTTGCTTCTTCTGCAGAACTATGTTGGATTACTGCTCTTCTTGGTGAATTGGGTATCGCTAATCTCTCACCTACCCTCTGGTGTGATTATCTCGATGCTATTTTTCTTGCCTTTGGTCCCTCATGCTTGCACAAATCATAAAAACTTGACATTCATTTTGTTCGTAATCTAGTCACCAGCAAAGTTCTACTCATTCGTCACATTTCTTCCTCTGCTCATATCGCTGATATTATGACTAAAGCTATTTCCTTTTCAGCATTTCAATGACTTTGGGACAAGCTCAGGAGATGAGGGATGATAACATCTCAGAATCTCAACCATCAAATTTTGCATATTCTTGTCATTATTTTTCACATGTTTAAATCAGGGCAGTTAAGAGAAAAAAATTGGTTGGGTTATACCCTCATAATTCGTGTATTGACATGAGAACGATCTACAAGCGACCTGTTTAAAAATCAAAATTTGATCTGTATAGTTTAAACTTCTTCCACGATCAGGAGTGAACTTGCAGGGTTTGATCAAGGTGCAGCAGTAGCTAAAAGATTCGGTTGGTTCTCAGTAATGCATCTATTTCTGTCATTTTAAATCAATATTTGTGCAAGTAAATATAAGATTAGCACGAGTCGATAAGTAGATTACCCAAATATCTTCCAATATCCTATCCAGGGTAAAATTCCTATAATAAAAGGTTAAATACAAGCACAATCATGTGGGATTGATTCGTCTATGAGCAATCCATTTGTACTCTCTACGATGATGCTTACATTTGAAAGATCCTGGATGATTAGTTGGTGAACATATACACATCTTTTTTTCACAAACGCCATTGCCTCTTCCACCGGAGACACCGTCATCTGTCTCCTGATTGTCCCTCCAAAGAGTTGCCCTTTGCAGCATAAGCCACCAACCTGGATTCACGGGCGGTGAGTCATAGTTGTCGCTAACGCTAGGAAATCCCGGATGACACATCTAGTATTGTTTGTAGTTCTCGCCTGTTACGATATGATGGCTATCACCTTATATAACAAGGTGAAATATATAAGAAGGCAAGAAAGTAGTCTATTTCACTAAGGAGTTCCATTCTTATAGAAGAAGGAAAGAAGAAAGGTGAGAAGGAATATAAAAACTAAGCAAAATTAGTTGGAATTATTCTCTTTTGAAAGGCTCCTTTTGCCTTCTGTATTGGACTTTTAAGTTGGATTAGTGGGTATATGGGCACAAGCTTGCGTGGATGGTTATAAAAGAGGCATGAGTCTTATCTTTACATGAGAGGGTCATTTTCACTTCCAAGTACGCAACGAAGAGCAGGGCTTTCTAAGGATAGACTGCGGTCATGGCACGCTACCCTTTACCCTTGTCGAATGCGAGGTATTTTCACTATATCATTCTATTTTGAAGTGCTTATGATTAGTTATTTTCTGGACCGGGTGTGAAATAGTTAAAGCCTTCTTTATTAATAAGCATCTCTAAAATTTAGAAGGTAATTCTCCTACTTGAAAGTGTTACTCGTTTTGCACCTATCGTGGTTATATATGAGATCCACATGGACCAGCTAAACCCTATCTGTTCCTTAACAATTACCGTGTACAAAATAATGTCAATCAATGTGCAGGGAGCAATTAAGGCCCCGACCCACTAAAATGATGTTTAAGTCCCTAACATGTAACACATACGATGAACCTTATTACGGGTCCCAGTTCGTTTATGAGAAGGAAATAAGCGAAGGAATGCGAAATACCTTATTTCAGTTCTATTCCAAATTTCGAAGTAGTTTTTATGGCCAAAATGAGCTCCAATCTTCCGAGACCTTCACAGAAATCGCTCACCGACACGTGATTAACATTTTTCTACAATTTTCTTAAAACTTAAGCGCTCTTAACTGCTTAGAGAATCCGTATACTTATGAATGATATGAGCAACTGCAAAAGACCTTAACATTTATATATAGCTTCTATGTCGGGTTTCCCCATTACAGGCCTAATATAAGTCCGGTTCACACTAATCAGGATCTATTTTCCTCCTGAATTTCGACCCATTGACTTAGATCATTTATTGGGTCACTTTATTATCTTTATCTAGATCAAATTTCGTAACTTAACCAATAAATGATTGAAAAATCGAAAAATGCAATTAAATGTTGTCCAATTTTATGGGAAAAGTCAAAATTATGCAACATTCTCCCTATTGGACAATACTTAATTGCAGTATCGTTTCAAGTTTAAAAACTTAGTTAAGTCACTACTGTATTGGTACCAAATTTAAAAGTTAAAAACATTTGATCTAAAGATAATGAAAGTCCAACATTCCACCCTATAAGGCTTTCGATACTGAAAAATATCAATCACATGTGTCATATGTGACACAGGTCCCAATATAATCACGCATATTAAATGCCTTACTAACATGAATAGGAAAATGGAGTGTGACAAACTATGATGATACTTATATGATCTAATATGTATCATCTTCGTTTGTAAGTCCTGATTTCTTCAACTTTATGCTAAACTATATCAGAGAAATCCTATTTTCTCTCACTAAATGCTAAACAACATTAAAGAAAACTTATTTTCTCTCACTGAATGCTAAACAAAATTAGAGAAAGCATTTATGTTTTCTAACCGAATGCTAAACTGAATTAGAGAACCTTTATGTGATTAAAAACTTATATCCTCCTATTTCAGGTTAAAATATACAAATATCCAGTTTAAACTGTATAAGTCTAAATGACATAGTCTCAAGTTCAATTTGTATATATGCCCAATGACCTTTAAAATGCTTAAGATCGACACAAATCTTAAGAATTTTATATGTATTATGACTATACATAAGAAAAATTATCACTGAGGATAAAAGAATAATCATTTATATTAAATTGTTGACTTTCCTATATGTCAATGTATAATCTTTGGTACCCTTTAGGTATTTTAGCACTCGCTTAACTGCATTCCAATGGTCTACACTTAGGTTAGCCAGATATCGACCCAACAATCCAAAAGTAAATGCAATGTCTAGTCTAGTGCACACTTAGGCATACATCAGGCTACTAACTGCACCAGAATACGGAACATTCCTTATAGCCTCTCTCTTAGTGTCATTCTTTGGACACTGTGCCAAAGAAAATCTCTCACCATAAGAGATAGGTGCTAAAACAAATATACAGTCAGTCATATTAAACCAATGTATGCTCTTTGTGAGATGCTTAATGAGTGTTGAGATCTATTCCGGTGAATTTGTATACCTAGGACAAAAGATGCTTCATCTAAATTCTTTATGTCAAAGTTTTTGGCCAAAAGTTGCTTCACCTCATGTAACATGATCAAATCTTTTGACGCGAGCAAGATATCATCCACGTATAGTAATAGGAAGATAACTTTGTTTCCCTTGACCTTATAGTATAAGCATATTTCAACTTTGTTTTCCACAAAGTTGACTGAGGTTAAAACTCATCAAACTTTAGGTACCTTTTTTGGAAGCCTGTTTTAGACCATATATGATTTAGTCAACTTGCAAACTTTGTCAGTTGCATCTTGATCCTAAAATCCTTGAGGTTGCTCCATATAGACCTCCTCATAAAGGTCACCATTCAAGAAAGCAATTTTAACGTCCATCTGATGTAGCTCCATATCATAATGAGCTACTATTACCATAATCACACTAAATGCATCCTTCGAGGATATAGGAGAGAAGTAAAATTAAAGTCAACTCCTTCTCTCTGAGTGAGTCCTTTAGTAACTAATCGCACCTTAAACTGCTCAACTTGACCATGTGTGTCCTTCTTGGTCTTAAATAATCATTTGCAACTGACATGCTTGCAATTTTGAGGCAAATCAACTAACTTTCATACTTTATTGTGCCTCATAGATTGCATCTCATCCTTCATCGCTTCCCACCACAAGTTTGCATAAGGTCCATAAACGACTTCTATAAAAGTAATTAGATCCACAACATGTCATATATCATATTCATCCTCACCTAATTAGATTATGTAATCCGATGAGATAACATGTCTCTCTCTCTTATGGATCTGCATAAATGCATAGGTTCTTGTATCCCAGGAACCTCTGCCTGAACAGGTATAGGTTCCTATTTCTGAACAAGCATGGTACTCGGACCTTCATCCACTAAACCTAACTGTATGAGAGGCGCATACAAAATTATTGTAGTATCTATCCTGATATCTCCTAGAGGTTATGAGGCTCCATCCTCATCATGGATATCGTATTCTAAAAACTTAGCTATCTGTGATTCCACTATTATAACCCCTCCTTCTCTACAGTAAAATTTGTAGCCCTTAGAGTGGTCGGGATAACCTACTAAATAGTAACGAGTGGAATGAGGTTGCAATTTACTGTAAGGATTATATAACCATACCTTAGCAAGACAGCCTCATACACGAATGTGTGAAATGCTTAGTTTTCACCCTTTCCAGAGTTCAAAAGGCGTCTTAGGTATCAACTTACTTGGGACTTAATTTAAGATATATAATGTCGTCTTGATGGCTTTGCCCCAAAGGTATTCGGGTAGGTTAGTCCTGCTCTGCATTGACCTTATCATGTCCTTTAGTTTACGGTTGTGCCTTTTAGCCACACCATTTTGCTCACAACTATCTGGTATAATGAACTGAGTCACTATTCCAATTGATTCCAATTACCTGACAGGTATACCCTTTTCTTGTCCTACAACCCATATCTACCATAGTATTCCCCTCCCCGATTGGCTTTGACAATCTTTATTGATTTTTTCAACTGGTTCTTAACTTCAGTCTTAAAGATCTTTAATTTACCAAGAACTTCAAACTTTTCCTTAAGCAAGAACATATATTCGTAGCAGGAATAATCATCTATAAAGGTCAAAAAATATCTAGCATTACACAATGTGGCTGTAAAGAGACCACTAATATCTATATGTATGAGGTTCAATAATCTAAAAGTATGAGTTGACCCTTTTCTTTATCTTGGTCAACTTATCCCAGCAACACTGAAAAATTAGGGAATTGATGTCCCAAGCCTCATCCTGAGAGATATATGACATCGCCAAAATCTCAAACTCTCATAGGAGAGTATTAAGTGCCTGATGCACTATGAGTGTGTTAGGAATGAGTACATATAGTACCTTTAGTTTACTATGAAGGTAAACCATGCTGATGATATACTCTTTGACTCCTCCGTCTCCAATGTACCTTATAGAGAATGGCTCTTTAATTAAGGTGCTCTGCTTCACATGGGAAGACACCTTGTACCTCTGGGAAATACTATCTACGAACTCCTTTGCTATGATTGTCCGGTAATCCATTAAGCAGATGATCCGAGATCGACCTCTTGATGGTCAAGTAACACATCCTATTTGACTGCTCTCAGATTACCATAGCTGCCTTATCAGCTTCCGAGTTGATGTCAGTAAGTGGAGAAGGTCTCTCTATATGCATCGCTATGTTGATGTTGGTCATCTCCAGGGTAAACTCAACATCCTTCTTTCACTTCTTAAAATTGAAACCATTTAAGTTCTCAATTGTGAAAACATTGTTGTTTACAAAAAAGGTGACTACAAAACATAAAAGACAATGTAAAAATTAGCATAAATGCATGACAACAACGATACTTAAAGCATTAAAACAGTACCTGTAATTTGGTCACACATATTGGCCTATTTGGCAAACAACAGATTGCATTAACTGATAGCTGATTATATCAACTGATTTGACCAGTGGATAACATCAGATATTTATTAAAGATTTTTGATAAAATTATCTATTTAGTATTAGCTATTGATGTGTAAAATGACTTATGAAGATATGATGTTAAAAAAATTATAAGGGAATGAATATTATATTTCTTAGTATTTCGTTGAATATTCTTATAAGAATTTAGATGTTTAATTTTACAAAAATTAAGTTTATAACTTTAATAATAATAATAATAATAATAATAATCTAATTTCAAATTCTCTACTAATATAAATGATGCACCGAGCTACATCATATTAGCATTTTTCATATAATATTTATGAATTTTGTTATTTAATAAATTAAAATATTTATAATTACAGTATGACACAAATACGATATATAATAGTTATATACTGAAAATATTAATTTGATGTGACTCTTTATTTTCAAAAACTTAATATTATGGTATTTTAAAATGTAAATTAATATTATAAAATTAAATAAAGATTAAATTTTAATTAACCCTTTATTATATTCTTCCAAACTTCAGTACGATAAAAAAAAGCCAACTTTGAAAACACACAGAGTAAAAGTAGAGAGTAAAGTGGAGCACAATACTGTCGTTAGGCAAACAGTTAACCCCAAAGCTCCTCTTATGGAGCTTTTATAAATAAGCTTATTAGATTTAAATAAGCTAACCAATAAGTCATTCACCAAACACATCAATAACTTTTTAAAATGGTCAAAAAGCTAACTTTTAGTCAATAAGCTAAAAAACAGCTGATAAGTTATTTGCCAAACACCTCCATTATGAAACACTTATGGATTAAATACATAATATATGCAACTAGACCTCCACATCAAAGTGATCAGAGTACAAATCGTCAACTCTCATAACACTACTATTTGTAGGCTAATAGACCATTCAAGCAACGACTTTCCTCCATCTAATGCCTTTATGTACATCTCAAAATCTCATGTAAGGTCAAGACTTGTGGGTAGAATAACTAAATATGAGACTAGAGACATCCCCCAACATGAAGGTAGTACAATTCAAATACTAACTTAAAAGGCCACCGTGGTGATTGCAATATCACCAGTACCCAAAAAGACCACAAATACAAATGATACATCCTTATGTTATCCTCACATTCTATATAGGCATATTGTATATAAAAATCAGCAATAAATGCAAAAAACCAAATGCATTGTCAGAAATCACATACTAGTGATGAAAACATTGTCTTTAAACTTTATTTGAGACTTTTATCACAAAAAATCTCATTCAAAGTGGCTATTGTGCTTTTTCAAATATCAAACCTACCATATGAGACACGAAATCTTAAGTGTCTCCTTTATGTGCAATTCGAAGCATGAAAATTTGCTTTAAAATGGCTTTAAAAAGCTTTAAAACCTTTTCTGGAATCAAATTACCAATGTAATTAATCCATAAAAATAAAAAAAATCACTTATAAAAATTCCCTCAACCTGAAAATTGAGCCAAAAGGACCCGGGGCACCTTTATGAGAATTCTAAATTTTTTTTCTTAAGCACGTGGTGCATGAGTGCATGCTGACGCACATCAAAGATGTATGGTCTGTATGTACCTCACACGCCCCGATGTGCTGGGTTATTACACGTGCCATGATGCGTATTGGTTATTATTGGGGCATACAATGCACGCCCTATCATGCACAGACGTGTCTTAATTGTATGGCGTGTGCATTGCATGCCCCTGCCACATATTCCTAACTGTGTCGTCTACGTGTCGAGACTGATCTGCACCGTCCCTATCACAAGCTCGATATGGGTTCTGTCCACACTGATTGGGATCTATTTTCCTCCTAGACTTCGACTCATTAGCTTAGGTCATTTATTGGACTAATTTATTATCTTTATCTGGATCAAATTACGTAACTTAATCGATAAGCTATTTAAAAATTGAAAAATGTAATTAAATATTGTCCGACTTTATGGAAAAATTCAAAATTATCCAACATAATGCTCCATTGCTTCTGCTTAAGAGGCCTGACTTTGCATCAAAAAATGTGATGAGGAAATGATGATAGACTGGATTAGTAGAGAGCCACTTGGTAGCTTAATAAGTCTCCTATTAGGAAAATTAGGAGAAAAAAAGAGCTTAAGCAAAGCTACAGTAAGGAACTAGAAATACTTAAGTGCCATCAATCATTTTCCCCAACATCAAACTGTTGAAACTAACTAACCTCATTAAACTTCTTCTCTAATTGTCCCTTTAAAAATTTTGTCATTTCTAGCTAAATAATACTTAAATTATCCAGTGCATTACATATATATCTTTAAAGTTAAAATAAAAATCAAATGAGTATATAAAAAAACTATACAATGGTATGTTATTACCAACTTACTTAATCTAGATATTATTAAGAAGAATTAAAATGTCCTATAGTCATCTATAACTCATAGGCTCACAATGAATTAAACTATTTATTATATTATAAGATTTGTGGATTATAAATAACAACCACCTTCGAGACATCATGTTCTAAGCAAAATTGTAGTTTAAGGACCAATTTCCAAATTTATACCCCATACAATACCTTTGTGGTTGATTATGGTATGTGACAATGTCCTAAAGTTCTTCTTTGATGTTGACTATACATAATAGATTTGAATTTGAGAACTATTATCTCATATATATGGTAAGTTCTGGCATATGCATTTAATGAGCCTCATCCTATACTACCCTACTTCATCTCTCTCGGAAGAGAATTATGAAAAGTGTGTATGTAAATTGCGTGTTGTTTTTCATTATTTTATAAAAGGCTCAGAAGCCTTTATATACAAGTGAAGTATAATATGAAAAAGATTACAAAGATTATAATACAAATAATAAGTATATTTAATTTTATCAACAATGATCAATTTGATTTAGATACAAATAACAAATGCTTATCCAATTGTTAAGATATAGATAACAAATGCTATTAGCCCCCTTAAGCTCTTGATGATTGGCAATCGTGAGTTTGTGATGGAGACATTGGAATGATGAAGAAGATAGCGGCTTGGTCATATTATCAGCAAGTTGAAGAGCAGATGAAAAGTGCTTTGTTAGCCACCAAGTTATAAACAAAATGTATATCAGTTTCAATGTGCTTACTTCAAGCATGAGTGATCCGATTAGAAGCAAGGAATGTAGCACCAAGATTATCACACTATAGAGTAGGTGTAACATTAGATAAACCAAGTTCTCTCAGAAAAGAAGTGATCAAATAGAATTCTGTTGTAGTGAGAGCAATACTTTGATAATCAGATTTAGTACTATATCTGAAACAGTACGTTGTTTTTTAAGACTCCAAGACATCTAATTTGGCCCAAGATATATACAATATCTAGAAGACATGTAAGGAAAGTGTGGATGACTTGAGAAGGTGAATGCTGTAAGATGATGTGGAGTGAAGATAACAAAGAATTTGTTTAACATCAGTCCAATGCACATCAGTAGGGCAACGTAAAAATTAGGAGACCTTATTCACAACAAACTGGATGTCAAGGTGAGTAATACAGTGATACTGAGGAGCACTAACTATGCTTCAATACTTAGAGGGATCAGGAAGAGGTGTGCCATGATTTTCGAAGAAAGGGAGAGACTAAGTAATTAGAGTGGAAACAAGTTTGTAATGATCAAGATTTGTTTGAAGAAGAAGATCTTTAGTGTAAGTTTTTGGGTAAAAAGAAGATCGATGGACATGAAGGTATCTTCAAGACTAAGAAAATGATGGAGTGGGCCTAAGTCTTGATGGAGAAAATGCAATGAAGATTGTGGATTGGTGTGGAAATGAAAGAAGGGGACAAAGTTGTGACTAAAATATCATCCATATAAACTAAGACGAAGGTGGTGTGAGAGAAAGTGGTATAAATAAAAAGGGAAAGATCAAATTTAGAGAGGTAAAGTGTAGGTCAAGAAGTTTCTGACTTAGATGATGAAACTAAGTTCTTGGAGCTTATTTAAGACCATATAAGGCTTTGTGCAGATGATCCATAACACTTAGCTATTATTGACATGAAATTGCTTAAGATACTCACTTTGACTCATATGTGATTTAGGTACAATTCGGAAACAAAGAAATTAAAGTGAGTCAAAACTTTATATTTTGACCATTTTTTGAAGATTAAGTTTCAATTGTCTTTATGGAGAAAGAAGAAGAAAATGAAAAGATAAGAAGGAAAAAAAGAAACACAAATAAGAAAATTCCAAGTTGTTCATGGCAAAGAAGTAGAAAAAATGTGCATGGAAAACATGCAATACATGAATTAATGGCAGCACAGTAGGAGAAAAAAAAACAAAAAGCCAGGGGAAGCTGCAATAATATAGCAACGTATAGGCAGATGGAAGAGACAAAAAATGGCACAACAGTAGGTGGACAAAGGAATGAAGCAAAACATGTTGGATGTAGGAGAGGAAACGCAGTGCAAAATGTTTGCGTTACGCAAACCATGTCTGCGTTTAAATAAAACATTATGCATGAAAAGTAGACCTGGTCTGCGTAACGCAAACATTATGAATGAAACATAGACATTTGGTCAAGACATTAGCGAGGGTTTTAAAACATGAACAGTAAGATGGACCAACATATTAATTAGTAAAATCAATAGAACAGTATTGAGGGGAGCGTGAGCACATAGAGAATAGAGAGGAGGCACTACAGGGGTTTCGATTGGGATAATTTTCATGGGGGCTGAGGCATTTTTGGGGAGAACCCATGAAGGGGCTAGATATTACGACATCGGTTCGGAGGTGATATCAACACCGACGACCTGGGTTAAGTGTATTTTACTATTTTTGTTGTTTCTTTCTCTCATTAGGAATTGATTATGTTATCTTGTATTGATTGAATTGGGTATTACGAAAAGATGATTTTGATGCGTTCATTGAATCGTTTATTTACAAACTCATCCCCAGAATTTCAATATAATCCGTAATTGTTATGTTGAAATTCATGTTGAGTGACTAATCATTTGTAATCATTACAGATAACATAACCTTGGTTAAATGACGCATCGTATGTGGTTGGTGCCTTAATTAATCGATTTTTTAAATTCGTAATGCTTCTGACTCTTGAATCTAGAGATCGTATCCTAGGTTATTTGGTGGTTAGGTTTAATTAGCGATCGTATATTGATTAAACACTACTTAAGGAAAAACTCATGTTAATTATTAACCCACGATTAATAGTTGCTAGGAGATGTTTGAGAAAAACAAATTAATGAAATATATTTAATTAGGGTATAGGCCGAGATTGAACCAAAGATCCGAGTCCCTACCGAATTCTCTACTTTTATCAATTTTCGCATGTTTTCTTTAATTTATTTTTATTAGTCTAGTTTTATTTTAGTTTCTTATTTCCAAAATCCAAAACCCCCTTAACCACCTAAACTCTAATTAATTTCATTTCAACAACTTTACACACACGCTGTGTGGGATCAACCTAGACTCACTGTTGCTATAGTCGTAGTCTAGTTTTTATTTTGACTAGCATTATGACATGATGTCAACTTTGTAGTCGTTTCCAGGGAGTGCGATTTTTAGTTTTTGTTTGTGATTTTAGATGGTGTTTTGTATATGTTTGTTCGTAATTGGTTTTTTTCAGTTATTTCGTGATCCTTTCTTTATTTTGTTTTGTGTTTGTGATTTATAAAAAAAATCATGGATGGAAGTACTTTTTTCTTTAACTCTTATTCTCAATCATATAACCAAGGTTGGAATGATCGACCTAACTTTGGTTATGGATGGGATAACCATCAGAATTACTTCTATGATAGTTTGCAAGATGGACAACAATTCTTATATAGACCAGTAGCTTCCTATTATGACTCCGATCTTATATAGACCAGTATCTCTCAACTGCAAGACTATCAGGTCTGCCTTCAACTCTGCTTGATCAATCATAATCGAGCACCCCTTGCAGACCTCTCCTAAGGCAGTAGTACTACCTAGAGGTGTACTCACCTCTAGCCCATACTGTAGTAGCTCCCTATCACAATGCAGTCTACATGCCAAATGCGGTGCGATAAAGGAGTGTGTGGATCCTGGATCTAGCAATGCAAAAGCTTCAAAGTCAGAAATAAGAAGTGCACATGCTACCACATGGAGTGAGTCTTGGGCCTCCTGCCTGGTCATGGCATAGACCCTGTCCTGGGACTGTGGTCGGTTGCCCCGTTCCTCAGTCTTCACAACTGAACTCCCAGCTCTACCTCTGTCTCTACCATGGCCCCTCTGTCCAGATCCACCACCTCGACTCTGCTGAACTGTGGTGTTACTCCCAGATCGCCCACTGACAGCATACTAAGCTCCCAAAGTAGCCGGGCAATCTCTGATCTGGTGGTCCATAGAGCCGCATTTGAGGCAAGCTCCAGTCAATCGCCAACACTCACCACTATGCCTCTTCTCACAGTGCTCACAAACTGGGAACTAAGTCTGTCCTATACCTCTTCCATTGCCACTGCCAGTCTGTGAATACCTACACCTCTGCCCAAATCTGGACTGCCTAGATCCACCCGGTGATCTGAAGGCTCTGCTCTGGCGTTTACTGAAACTTCTACCAGAACTGCCCTAACTATCACTAGGTCTCTTCCCTCTGGATCCCTGCCCAGTCTCAGCCTGTCTCTCCCTCATCAGCTATTCAATTCTCACTGTAACTACTCTCAACTCAATACAAGTACCCATATCTGATCATGCCAATCTAGTTCTGATTTCCATATTCAACCTATTCTCGAACCTCTGACACTTATCTGCTTCAGTAGGAATCAAAGCAGTAGCATAGCCCATTAGCTCATTAAATCTCACTTCATATTCGGCCACTGACATCCTGCCTTGCTTCAATTCCAAAAACTCCTGCATCTTCATATCTAAATAAATCTTGGGCATATAGTTGTCCTTGAAAGCCCTCAAAAAGTCTTCCCACTTTAATAGGCAAGGCTTGGTGGTACTGCCCGGGACAGTCTTCCACCACTGATAAGCTGAGCCCTGTAGGAGAGATACTGTATAATTGAACCTCTCATCAGGCTCGCAGTCCATCTAATTGAAGAATCTCTCAGTCCTCTCAAGCCATCCCTCAGCCTCAGTAGGGTCTGTGCTGCCATAAAAGTCTACAGCTCCCTGCTTACGCAACCTATCATACCTCCTCTCTCGTCTCTTAGGAACTCTAGGAGGCAATTCCTCAAATCGAGGCACCGAGGACTCCTTACTGGCTCCGACTGATCCTTAGTCAGCTGGTTAATCAACTTGATCACCTAAGACGGATGACCTGTGACGAACAATAATTTGATCAATTTCTACATTTCTCAACTCCTACAAATAATTCATGCCTAAACATTCTACGTGTCCCAACAGATGCCAAACCATGCTCTGATATCACCTAAATGTAGCACCCCCTTATCGTTGGATACGCACCAGGATGCCCGCAGGTCATTCCGGTACATATCCTATGATAAGGGTGAGTTACGTGCGATCACTACATTCATTCCACATGGCATCATATCAATTTTTCCAATAAAGCATTAATAGAAAAACCACAATGTTTTTAAAATCAACTTCTTCCTCGGTTTATTCCATCAAAATCAAAGGTTTACACATCTATCATCCTATACTGTCTGTACATAAATCCGATACCCTAGTACAAAATGTTATGGAAAAGAGGAAAAAGTAGCAAATCTATCTAAGTGATCCAAAAGTCCCAGGTGAACGACCTGTGAGCCATGACTTCTCTCGCCAAAACAATCTACATGGCTGAAAAAGTCCCTCTAAAGCTAGGAGTCTACTCTCGGTCCTGAAAAGACAACGTTGCAATTTTGGTGAGTTTTGTGAACTCAATGAGGTAACCATCATCGATGGTTCACTCA
>JANZXR010000001.1:11283988-11306413 GCA_027575705.1 Erythroxylum echinodendron
AGAGCTTAAAGCTCAACGATTGTATTTGAGCCTCGAGCTCAATAGTAATTTAGAGCCTTTGGCTCAACGTTTAATGAGCCCTATAAGGGACAATTCAGGAGCTCGGTCACAACACCGTAATAATTGGAAAAGTATCACATGAGCATTCCATATGCATTTGATTAAATGTGCTCGATTGAGTGAAAGGCTTAATGCCTTATACTTATGTGAAAACAAAAGTGTTGCTTATATGAAAAGTGTGTGATATTTGATCGATTTATGTTAATGTGTTGCATGAATTGAGTGAACTTTCGATGATGGTTACCTCACCGAGTTCGCAAAACTCACCAAAATTGCAACATTGACTTTTCAGGACCGAGAGTAGACTCCAAGCTTCAAAGGGACTTTTCCAGCCGTGTAGATTGTGTTGGCGAGAGAAGTCATAGCTCACAGGTCAATCAGCTGGGACTTTTGGGATGACGTAGATAGATTTGCTACTTTATTTGCTACTTTTTCCTCTTTCGTATACATTTTGTATTAGGCTTTTTGGATATATATACAGACAGTACAGGATGATAAAGGTGTAAACTTTTGATTTTGATGGAATGAAATGAGGAAGAAGTTAATTTTAAAAATGTTGTGGTTTTCTATTAATGCTTTACTGTTAAAAATTTATATGATGCCATGTGGAGTGAATGTAGTGATCGCAAGTAGCTCACCCTTATCATAGGATATGTACCGGAATGACCTGCGGGCTTCCCAGTGCGTACCCTACGATAAAGGGGTGCGTACCCTACGATAAAGGGGTGCGTCACTTACGAATAAGATCTATGACGAGTTAACAAAGATGGATAATATATTATTCAAATTGAACTTGAACAATCCAGAAAGCCAATGTTTAAAAGTTTTTATGTGGGATTTAGAGCTTTGAAGTATGGTTTTCTTAATGGATGCTAAAAAATAATTAGGATAGATTGATGTCTTTTAGAGACATTCCTTAGGGTTTCTTTAATAGCTACAATAGGTCATGATGGAAAATTCAGATGTTTCTCATATCTTAAGCTATGGTTGAGGGAGAAAATTACCAATCTTGCCATTATTGTTTTAACATTCATATAGAAGATCTATATGTAAGTGGGAATGCATGGACTATAATTAGTGATCAACAGAACGTAAACTTTAAATATTCATAATTTGATGTTCATTTCTTGATATGTTTTGAGTTAATTAATTTATGTTACCTTTTTTATTACATGGATTAATGGATGAATTAAAGAATATATTCCTAGAAGCTAAGGATAGGAAATATGCTTAACATGTCTATGTAAGTTGGTCAAATGTTCATAAAGGCCATACAGATAGGAGTTTATTTTGGCAAGGGATGAGTTTCAAAACAAAATTGGAATTTGATGAGGTAGTAGAGTAGTTGAAAAGTATTTCAGTGACAGCCTATGATGATTTCAAAATTAGGAAACTGAAGACTATTGTGAAGGAATTTGTGAGCAAAAGACCAAATTGTGAAATAGTTCATAATAACATATCATATACATTTAATGGATTAATTTATGAAGCTCCTACAAAAATTTTGATCAATATGTTAGGAAGATATTTGAAGATATCTAAGTTTCTTTAATGACTCAAATACATGAAAAAAGGGACATGATGCTCAAATCCACTAACGACATATGCCTAAGAATGAAGAAGAAAATAGAGGTTTCACAATAGGAAGCAAGGCACTATATGACCAAGATAAATAAGAATTTTAAATTTTAAATTTTAAATCACACCTTTTGAAAACAAGTTCATCATTGATTTACAAGCATGAACTTGTCAATGTATACTTTTGGATATAATAAGAATTCCACGTAAGCATGTTGTGACTTATACATTAAATCAGAGAGAGGATATAAATGCTTATGTCAATCAATACTACAAACATTAATGTTATTGAATAGTTATCAGTATGCTATAGAACTAATTAATGGTCCTAAATTGTGGCTAAAAGCTAAAAATCTATAGCTAATAATATCTCAATCGATTAAGAAAATGCCTAGAAGGCCCAAAAAGCCAAGGAAAAGGGATAAAACAGAAGAACCACAAAATGCCAACAAATTGAGCAAGGTTGGAGTAGCTATCAGACACCATCATTGCTATAAATTAGTCAAAATAAAAGAGGATGCAAAAATAAGGATCAACCTTTGAGGCAACCTAAAATTATTAAGATGATTATTAGTTTCTTGTTTGTCTTCGTTTCAAATGTGGATAAAATGCCAATTTGTTAATCACAAAGTTTGTTAACATGTATAATGCAGGGAAAAAGAGGAAGACCATCAAAAACTGAAGCCCCTTTATCCAATAGTGATAGTTGTCCAGTTCAAAGACCCACATAATTAGTGTGTACATGCTCAAATACTACATCCTTAATCTTAAAAAGGGAGAAGAGGGTGATTAGTGAATATTCACATTTAATTTTAAGTAATTATTCTCCAAATTATATAACATTATATTTGCTTTTTTCTTATACAAACAACTAGAGGATATAAAGTGACATTTGGGTAAGTTAGTAAGAATACTTATTTTATGGTTAGTTATTTAGATGATCCTTACACTACTTATATGTAATTTTACCATATGTTTTAATATTGTGCTTTTTGTTTTTATACTTCACAGATGGGTGGAAATGAATGTTAAGTGCTTAAACCTCCAAATAATAATGCAAAAAAAACTTAAACATCTTAATATACAACTGGCAATACAAATCGAACCAGGAGGAGGATCAAATTAAGGGCTAAAAGATCTACTCTAGGAAAATCTCAAGTTTTTGATAATTGAGAATTTGGATAGTTTTGGTTATGATTGAGAATTTGGATATCCAACTTTTGGATGCCATTGTAGTTATTCTTTGGTTGAGAGTTTTAACATTGTTTTAGTTATTATTTGTTTAAAAATTTGGACATGGTTTAGTTGACAATTTAAACTTTGGTTCGATTAAGTTTTTGGACATATATTAATTATGATTTGGTTAACAATTTGGATAAGGTATGGTTGACAATTTGGACATGCTCTAGTTATGCTTTAGTTGACAATTTGGATATGGTTTGGTTGACAGTTTGGACTTAGTTTGGTTGAGTATTTGAATATGGTTTAATTGACAATTTGAATATTGGTTCTTTTTTCACTAGACAACAATGTTGTGTAAGTGTCATTTTGTAGGAGTAAACAACATATGACCTATAATGCGTTTTTGTTTTTCATATTAAATGACTGGGGATTATTTATTATAAAATAAGAAATTTGAGACTGAAAGTCAAAAAATGAAGGTTCTTAAAGTTAAGAAATCTGCAAAGACAATTATAGGTGACACTTTAATTAGTTAAAATTTTGAATATGCATTTAGTTTATTGAGTCAATTGCAAGAAGAAGTTAATCAAGGTGTAAGAAAAGTTGTCAAGGAATTTGGTTAGTATCTTTTAGTTGTAACATTCATCACCATTATTTATACAATTTCCATGAAACTGTCATAAAATTTAAAATTTTTAAGTTGTTACAAAAAGAGGAAAAAATATTGTTTCATAACTTTTAAGTGTTACAAACTAACATCCAAACCAACTTTCATAATATTAAACTATTGGAACAACTATTCAACCTGAAGATATATGATAATGTCTCCATACTTAAGTTAGGTACATCAGATGCCTAAGATATGTAATCATATGGGACCTACAAAATAAAGATATAAACATAAATATTAAAATATAAACATAAATATTAAACTTATGTCAAATATGCACTATTAGACGAATTATAATATATAATTACTTTTTGCAAGTAACAATATATCTTGCAAATAGGACTTTTACCTAAACGCGTATAAAATGTCTGACATATTGTTTAACAATAACAAACCTTCAACTCATTTACCAATACTAAATACCTATAAGAAACCTACAATTTAAATATTGATTAGAATTTTGTATAATAATGGCATCATTAAAAAACTATAATCGAAATATTCACTTTTGTATAAATGCATTGATAAAAACGTAGACCAATGTTAGGCTTAGCATTTCATATCTGTAACTTCGTCTTCTCATTACAATTAGGGAAATCAATATTGAAAATATGAAATATATATTTATATTTATATTTATATTTATATTTATATTTATATATCACAATATAAATTAAAATGAAATACAATTAATGTATCACATATAACAATAAAAAATATTAAAATTATTTTATCGTTGAACATAATGCTTTCTCTATACAAAATTTAGAATATATCCTTTGAGCTTCTGATAAATTATCAAAACAACAATAAATAACATTCTTGAATCTATTAACGACACCTAAATAGTTTTCCCATGTAAAATATGCATCAGGTGTATAAGCAATAAAAACTATATATATTTTATCTCCACTTATATTTTTTTTATCCTATTACATTATCATCATATGAATATTAATTATACCATATCAAAAACAACAATAATAATTGAGCAAGTTGATCAAGAAAATGTGATAAACAAACATTGATTGTCATGCCTCTAAAGAATGGAGTTCTTATCTCTTAAATTGAAATAAGTACTATCTTAATAATCTACATGATACATGGAAAATTGATAGTCAAGGAATAATATTTGTGACTTTCATACCCTACTCCAATTATGTCCTAGAATTGCCTAATACACAGTACCACCTCCATTATTTTTTTAGTACACAGTACCATCTTGGCTAAAGTTAAAGTCGTATAACTAAAATGTGAGCTTTGTGGTCAGACAGACCATGATACTATGGCCTAATACACAGTACCACCATGATACTGTGGACAGTTACTTAGCTATTATCATGTTTTCAACTGGATACTAGCTTTATTCATAACCCCAAGGTAAGCAGATAGTAATTTATTAACAAAATTTTTTAATATATTTTTATTTCCTACCTTATTGTTTTTAGCTATTCATTTTCATGAAAATACTACTTAAGCCACTTAAGTTGAAGGGCCTCAAATTATGAATGAATTTGACAACCTAGAAGGTGCTAAATTTACACTAAGTCCTAATTAAGTTGTATATTTATCCAAAAATCCTAATTCGCTAATTTTGCTAGCTGATGATCATTCACAACCTATTAGACTATGTTCAAAATTAAACAAATTTCACTCATCTAGGCCATTGACACATTCAAACAGTTCGCACAATGCAACCTAATAGCTATTATATAATATGCAAAATCACATTCAAAAGCAAAAACTCATAATCCCTCCCCACACTTGAACAACACATTGTCCTCAATGTGAGAAGGAAGCACACATCACATAAGATAAGTAAAGACCAAACAGAAATTAAAGTGACAGTAAACAAATAAAAATAAAAATAAATAGAAAAAATAGAACTGAAGGTTAATTTGGAAATCCTAAGGAAATGGAGATGGTGATGGTGTCGGAGGTGGTAATTGAATGCCTTGAGACTTCAAATACCGATGGATCCTTCAAATATCCCAGCTATGGCATTGTTGTGTGCGCACCAACTCTGCAAGTGTCTTGTTGGTCTTTGCGATTGTAGCCAACACTTTCTTCCAGCCTTGTTCTTCTTCCTCTCCATCCTCGGATTCTGCACTTGTTGATTCTTCTTGTGCCTGCCAAGGTGGTGCCAAGCTCAAGCTCACCTGACCCGCCCTGATCCGAATATGTGTCCTTTAGCTAATGTCCCACAATGTAATATTTATGGAATGGATGATCTCAACCTTGAATAAAAGATGGTGGTTGAGTAAGTCATGGAGGTGAACCGTTAATCCCCTCCGTTCCATACCAAAATGTTCTGTGATGGCAGACACTATGTGTCCTATTTCAAGATAGTTGCTCCACTTTCGTAGAGTTGTAGTAAGGGCATTGAGGATATGGGTGGATGTGAATACTGGAATACTATGGTCCATGCACCACAGTGTAAAGAGTTCCCTAGTAGAACACTTGTTGGTTTCGGTCTTGTCAAAGACCGGCTAACACATAAATTTGTGCAGCAACAAGTATTTATAGGACTGTATGATATTGTTGTCAGCATTATTTGCATAGAATCGCTCAACTATAATAAGCTCATGCCAATATTTAGAAGGACAGAAGTCATCATATTGATCGATGATGGTGGATTTGAGGAATCCATACAAGTCACACATGATTTCAACATTCAGTTCAAATGCTCGTCCTCCCATTCTAAACCACAATTCTTTTACATTCTTGGGGTTAAAGGTCAGGGTTGTGAAAATTTTTCAGTGTAAGCTCCTCATGCACAGGGAATTGAAAACGAATAAATTGATCCCGCTAGATCCTCTTGGCTAGGTTTTCTACTCGCTTATGTAATTCTAGCCTATCTATTATGTCAAAGCCAAAATACTTGGGAGCTACAATTTTTTAGAGCAAAGGGAACAAAAACAAGTACCTTCCTCCTCAGTGTAAATTAGAAAAGGTGTTCCGAAATTCGTTGTTTGGTTTCTGTGTCGCCGGCACATAACTTTTTGTCGTCCATACGGTTCACAACGTGCTGATTGCTTCATGCGTGGCATGATTTGGTAGAAATTGAAAAAATTCAGAGATTGCAAAATTCTAGAGAGAAGTAAGAGTGTTTGAATGCTTAAATTCTAGAGAGATAAAATGAAAGTGAAAGTAAAAGTGAAGTTAGAATTGAATATATAGGTGGTGAAAAAGGTAAAATTGTAAAGTTATTTTAACTTTTTCGTGCCTTTCCCTTTTATATATAGTCACAGGCCATGATCGTGGCATGCGGCTTACCATATAACGCCCACACCTAATTTGTTCCTTTTTGTTCTTTCTTTACTCTCTTCACTTCCACTACTTGATTTTTTTCAGACTCTTTTTCATCTCTCTTTTCATGCTTGCACATAATTTTGAATTCCTACTCCTTTTCCTCTTTTATTCAAAAGAAATAAATTAATCCCAATTATAAAATTTCAAACGTTAGAATAAAATTAATAAAGAACTACTTTTCTTTGGGTTGCCTCCTATATAGCGCTTCTTTTAACGTCAGTAGTTCGACGCTCCTTTAAACTCACGGTGTTTGGAATGAATAGTTCGATGGTGCGTCTTTATTAATCTCAACGTTTGCACTTTAGCTACCATACTGCAGTTACCACCGTCCTTACAATTTTCCTTTCCTCTCCTTCTCCTTTATGAGCGCTTCTTCCTAAAAACATTCCCAGGATCTTCTATATTCTCTCATTCACATCGAGGTTCGCATTTTGTGAGATCCTCCCATTCCTCCCATCCGTACTCTCTTATAGTTACCTTAAATGTCAATTTCTCCTTCCCTATTCACAGAGTTAATTCGCACCCATTAAATCAATAATTGAGCGCATATTGACCAAAAACGGGCATCTAAGAATTATTGAGGTGTCCTTATCTTTGTTGATGTCCAAAATATAAAAGTCCGTGGGAAAGATGAATTTACTCATCTTTATTGGCATATCTTGTATAATTCTCAACGATCTATATGATGTTCTATCGGCCATCTTAACTAAAAACTTGGTAGGCACTAACTCTCTTAACTCCAATTTTAGATTGAACGTGTAGGGTATCATATGTATACTCACACCTAAATCTATGAATGCCCTATCTATGATAATCCTGTTGATATTACAGGGAATGAAAAAGTCCCCTGGATCCTCTTTCTTCTTAGGTATGTTGGGGTCATTTTCCAGTGGTTACTTCTTAAACTTCTTCTTGACGGAATCCTGTAAATTGAGCTTTCTCTGCACTAGTCCCATCACTTCCTCGACCTTATTTTGCTCAATCTCTCATAATTTTTCTGCCTCCCTATTAGCATATAACTCCTGCTATTGCATAATAGGGAATTGAAATACACGTTGAGTGGCATTGAGAGATTTGATCAAAGGATCACTCGAAAGATCCTCTTTCACCACTTGACCTTCTTCTTTATCTTCTATCTTTCCCAGTTCCTCATCTGGGGTCTGACTTATCACCATGATACGTTCCTTTGGATTTGACTTAGTGTTGCTTAGAGGAGTTCTAGCATTCTGAGTTGACATTGCATCCACTAACTGGCCCACTTGGACTTCTAAATTGTGTATAGACGAGGCATGATTCTTCGTTACTTGCTCGAATTTGCTCTCAAACATCCTATGTGCTTCCTCCATGCCTCCAATCTTATCCAAAAAATTTTCCAACTTTGAATCCATTAAGCTTGCTTTATCTTGTTGGAAGCTCGATTACCCCTGAGGCCTGAACTGTCCTCCACTATTATTGTTTGACTTGGAAAAGTTAAGGTGATTCTTTCACCCAGGGTTGTAAGTGTTGGAGTAGGTATTGTTTCCCCCTTCTCGTCCAAAATATGCCCCCATATAGTTCACTTACTCCTAGATATCCTCTCTCATCAGGTAACAGTCCATAGTATCATGGTTTGTCTGACCACAAAGCTCACACTTCAGTTGTACGGCTTTAACTTGAGTTGAGGACGACATCTTTATACCATTAAGTTGTCGAATCAAATTTTCGATCTTTGCTTGCATCTCCGTCATTTGGTCGACTGTGATGATTCCCTTTTACTCTCTAAACGTCGTAGGCTACCTACCTCTCTCACTCATCCAAAGGTAGCTATTACTAGCCATTTCTTCAATCAATTCCTCTGCTTCATCGACATTCTTCCATATTAAAGATCCTCCTAATGCTGTATTGATCGTGCCTCTAATAGGTGGGCTTACTCTGTTATAGAACGTCTACAAAAGGAACTCCTTGGGTAAGTTGTGGTGTGGGCACTTCCTCTACAGGTCCTTGTATCTCTCCCATGCTTTGTAAATTGACTCCCTGTCACCTTGTTGGAAATTGGTTATTTCTTTTATAATCTTTGTGGTCTTCGTCAATGGGAAATACTTATCTAGAAAAGCATGCATAAGCTACTCTCACGTCGTAATGTTAGCGGGGCTCAGGGAATGATACCAAGCCTTCACTCTATCTCTAAGTGTGAAAGGGAATAGCCTAATCCTAATAGTGTCTTCCGACATCTGGTGATACCGAAAAGTATCATAGATCTCAAGGATCCTCATTCACCAATCTGTAAAATTGGACATTTTGTTGAAGCATGTTTAGGAGGGCTGGCTTAATTTCAAATGAGGCCGCTTGAACAGGCGGCCTAGCCACTCTTTAGTTTGATAGGTTTAACCCTGGCATCATAAAGTCCATGAGGGTTTATTGTTGCCATCCAGTGTTCACTTCTTGATCTATGTTCCTTTGAAATTCCTCGGCCATTATTGATTTTTCTATCTCTTCTTCTTCCTCTCGCCGAGTTTTCCCCTAAGGGTTTCATTCTAATTATGTGATGTCTAAATTTATTTTCTTAGCTACACGACTCGAACCTATCATGACTCTTGTGTTCATGTAAGAGCAATATTCCTAAAATGAACAAAAAATGAAAACAAAAATTATAAACTACTCTAATGCCTTAAACTATAAGACTAAATTGCCTTTCCCGATAATGGTGCCAAAAACTTGTTCGCAAGGTTGCACATGCTAAGTTTTACTATTTATAACCTTGGTAAATTCTACAAACATATGGGTCATTCATGTAGTACCTAAGGTGTCAATGCCACGAGGAAGCCTAATCTAGTCCTAAAATCTAAGGTCGTCCTAAACTACAATAATTTTAAACAAATAACTAATGCAGAAATTAAATCAATCAACAATCAATTATGAGAATTTAAACTACCAAAGTGTAAACAAAATAGTAATCACACAACCCAATTCAAAATTAATTTAGAAATCACTAAGCGAGAGAAAGGGGATTTTGATTCGAAATTAATGGAAACCTAACCAATTATGCAATCACTGACTTAATGGGTCTAAATGGTCCTAAAGTTAATTAATCTCCCTCGAGTTACAATTCTTAACCCTAATTGATGATCCCCAATTTAAATTATGGAATTGCGAACTCTCCAATTCATAATTGGCCCAAAATCTAAATTAGTTCTAAGTTGTCTATTAACCTATCGGGAGTCTATGCTCGATCTCTCGTTACACAATTTTACCGATTTGATTCAATTCTTAACCTATCAATTCATCTAACACTGATTAGCCCAAATTGATTATTTTTACCTGGCTCACCCTCTCAATTTATTGCCAAGTTATTAAGAGAAGAATTGAAATCATAATTAAATCAATAAAAACACAATCAATCGATTTTTATTAATCTCCAAAAATCAAGATCCAAAGATGAGTATAAACATAAACTCAACATTCAACACAAATAATTTTCAACACTTATTTCAATCCTATACATGAATAAAACTAAAATAAATGTAAAATATTTTAGGAACAGAGTAGGGGAGGCAGCGATAGCGAGAAACCACCTGTTCTGAGAAGTACATCATGCCTAGCTCATCTCCGCGTCTCTCTACCTTCGTCTCCTTCCTCAATCTCTTGATTTCTCTCTAGGTTTTCTCTCATTATTGGTTGAATCAAAGCTCTCTTGTATGACTCTCTAGGCTCTCCAAATACTGCTACCTCTTACTTGTAATGTTCTATTTATACTTTTAAGGCTCTAAGTCAAATCGGGGTCGAAACAGTCAAAAAAATCTTATAAAACTTGAGTTTTACTGTCAGGGCCATGATCGTGGCCAACGTCTTAACCTTTCTATCATGATCGTCTCCCATGTGCACGATCGTGGCCTCATGATCGTGGCCTGGCTGCTACTGGCTCGTCCTTCTCTGTCAAGATCATGGCCTGCTGTGCCACAATTATGGACTATGTCTTTAGCCCAAAACTCTTCAAATCTTATCTATTCTTCAGCATTTACCCTAAATCACTAACAAACACATCACGGTATATAGCATCCCACTCTCGCAAGACCCAAACCCAACATTGATGGGTGAAATCCGAGTCCGTGCCCCGCGAGGGTGGAGTGCTATAACAATCAATCAGTGAAATCTCATTATACTTCAAAAATCATTTACTAACATTTCCAATTTGGAATGTTGATTAACAACAGAATTATTTACATACTTATGATACAATCATTACTGAAAACACAATCTGATATGAATAAATGAAATAAGAATGCAGACGCAAACTGATCCTAACCTCTAACCTTCACTTGAATGTTATAGGTACACTCCTGTTTGCCTAATGGGGTATTCTTCTGATCCTGAAAAATATTTGCAAATTTTGGGTGAGTTTTGCAAACTCAATGAGATAACCATCATCGATGGTTCACTCAATTCATGCATCACATTATTTCATATAACATATAATCACATTGGATCACACACACTTAATCAATCATGTCACATTGTACATGTAACATTTTATAATCATTCAGATCTTATAATAGCAATGCACATGAGACTCACTTTCTTTCTTATTGTTATGACCGAGTGCCTATCATAGACTTATACAAATATTAGCCCACAGGGCTCAATCAGACAAAATCACAGAGCTTAGCTCTACGTGCCAAATCAGAAAAAATCATGGAGCAAAGCTCTACGTGGAAGTGCTTCATAATGGCAACTCAAGTCACAATGCCTTTATCTGAGCATGTATTTTATGAAATGCAATAATTTCTGAATACTTCATATCTCATAATCTTATATGAATGTTCAGAAAAAATTTCAGAGTCATCGGACTTAAGTCCGGTATTCAACTTTCGTTGAAAATCAAATGACAAATTCATATCGAATGCACATTTATTTTATCTCATTCACATACAAGTAGCACTCCTCATTCACATTCATCGGACCTTCTGTCTGGAATCCACAATCAAACATATTCATTTCATATTCATTTATCATTTACAACATAATTTAAGCAAACAATAATTGAGAGAAACCATCTAGGCTACTCACAATATGCTCTAGATTAGCATTAGCTTTAATGATCTGGAAACCTTTGAATGCAGACGTTTATCCTGTACATCAATATGCCAAATACACGATGCACACACATTAATAATTGTACAATTATAAGTGTGCATTTATGCACAAGTGTGTATACAGAATATGTACAATGAATGTTTATGACAATCTCGGGTATCCTACCATCAAGGTTATCATAAACACAATCAAATATCGAAACTTACTTAACTAGCATTGTTCGTAGGGTTTATACCTAAACAACCCATTTTTAATCCAATTTCGTAACCTAAGGAGCCTTTTTAGATTTTTCTCCAAACTCTAACTTTCGATTATACTATTCATGTTTAATCAGAGAGTGTAATTTATTTAATTTGGTCATATAAGCAGAAAGTAGACAAAGCAAAAGTAGACAAAACAGAAGCAGACGAATATTCAAAACACAGAAGATGGCTAAAGGCAGATGAAATATCAAAGGCAGATGAAGTAAAACACAAACAGAAGCAGAAGACAGACGATACGCCAAAAGACAGATGAAGTGTCTAAAGGAAGACGAAATCTCAAAGACAGACGAAGTGGAATACATACGGAAGCAAAAGATAAACGATAGACAAAGGCAGACGAAGTGAAATATAGACTGAAGCAAAAGACAAATGGAAGCAAAAGATAGATGATAGACAAAGGCAGACAAAATATCAAAGGCAGACGAAGTGAAACACAGACTGAAGCAAAAGACAGACGATACGCCAAAAGACAGACAAAGTGTCTAAAGACAGACAAAATCTCAAAGACAAACGAAGTAGAACACAGACGGAAGCAAAAGATAGATGGAAGCAAAAGACAGACGATAGACAAAGGCAAACGAAGCGAAACATAGATGATAGGTGGTCAACACAGACAAAGGAAGGTCAACCACAGATGATAAGAAATACAGATGCTAAGTGGTCAACTCAAAAAAGAGATTAGTCAACTACAGACGATAAGAAATACAGACGCTAAGTGGTCAACTCAGATGATAGAGTAGTCAACCACAGACGATAAAACACAGACGCTAAGTCTTTACAGATGAAACATCTATGCTCCTGGACATCTCTAAGTCTTCATCAGCTCTCATATAAACACCTAAGTATTCATACATGCTCAGTGAAGAAATAGGGCATATCACCTTCCTATATCTAACTCTCTATGCTAATCGTATACATCATTTTATTTCTATTTTAATTCCACGAACCATTTCACAACACCTGATTACTAATAATCCATCAAAACCCAAATAACACCATATCTCCAAATTTTCATCCTTTTATCATAGTGTTCAAAAATATAATGATATGTAAATGACATGCTCATGCAGATGACAGTAACTCATCAAATTTATTTCAAAATTTTCAATTCTAAAGAAAGTATTCACTACCTTCTTGTTGAAAAACTCCAAGATCTTCGACTATCCACAAAGCCTTAATTTTCATGCAAAATCACATACTCCTCTATGAACACTAATCCACTTCTGGTTTTTCTTAAAGCAGAAGAAACACTTTAGGAGTAAAGGAAATGGTAAGGGATATGAAGAATCAGAGTTAACTCTCAGAAGGAATTTGATGGAAAACTCTGTATATGGAAAGAATTTCGGAGAAGATGATAATAGGGATAAGAACCTTGGAAAAGTGCCAGTCCCCTTTTTAACTCTTGGATTGCTCAAACTTGCTTCTGACACATAATAAAAGCAACTTTACACATGTCACTTTCCTAAGGTCTAAGTTCTAACTTATTTTCTTTTGAACAAACTCCATCTAACTCTCTTCTTTACAATCCAACTATTTCTAACTCTCCATTTGATTTCTTCTCCTCTTTTTCCTATTTTCCATACTATTTTATAAATTACAAAAATAAATCCTAAGTTCACCAAAATTCATGAATCTCACAATTCTACTAACCAATAATATTTTCAATGCAAAAACACTCGGAATTATTCATGAATGCATGTACAACCATTTTCATGTGTGCAAAATCCACTATTCACATATATGTGCATTTCCTGCAATGCATGAGCAGGAAATGTGTTTCATAATTTCTCCGCAATCTCTCACATTTACAATTTTAGCCTTAAGGTGGGTAATGGGATGTTACACGGTATCTCAAAAATATAAAAATTAAGCTCAAATACTATCGATTTTAAGTCAAGAAGTTAAGTCAAGAAGACTTCACGTCTTCTATTGATTTTGATGAAAGTCAAATAATAATAATAAAAGAAGTGTGTGAACTATTTTGATGAGTTTGTTAAGTGCGCAGATAAATGTAAGTAGCACAAATCATCAAATCAAGATGATATTCAAGAGCTGACTAAGACAAAGTGTAAGACAGACCAGACAAAGTCACATGTCTAAGACGAAGTCATGATGAAGTGAAGTCATAAGAAGAAGCAAAGTCATCAGACGAAGTGAATTTATAAGACGAAGCGAAGACATAAGACGAAGTGAACATATAAGATGAAGCATACAAGTCAAATTAAGACGATATAATTGAAGAATAATCTACAACGTCAGTTAGGTAGTTAGTTGGAGTTGGTTACAGGACTCAACTAATAACTAATCTCTGAAGATTCTACAAGTAGTTTTCTCAAGAAGACCGTTGGAGAATTAGACTATAAATATCAGTTGTAGTCATAGACAAAAAAAAAACTTTTAACTTTCAACTCTTTACTTACACGAAATAATTCTATGATCACGTGAGTATACTGTAAAAGTATCTTGAATAAAAAGAAGGAAGAAGAGAGATCAAGAACACCTATAACATGAGTTTAGAAAACTCAAGCAATATCTTTTCAAGTGAAAGGCAAGGTTAGAGCCAGAAGAGGCTAAGATAGCAGATAAAGAATACTTTGTGAAAGAGACCTGAAGAGGCTCTGGAAGTGAAAAATAATACTTGTAAAGTTGCAAGAGATAGTGAAATCTTAGATAAACTCTGAGGACTAGACGTAGCCCAAAGGTTAAGAGTGAACTAGTATAAATCGCGGTGTCATGTTCTTTAACCCTTATCTCTTTAATTTCTTATTGTTAGAAAAATAGATACTATTTCTACTGATGTATTACTTAAACAAAATAAGTGCGTTGTTTTGTAATTGTCTTAATCTTTCAAGAAAATCAAGAAGCTGTTTTTTGAAGATTACTATCTTTAGATGATTTAACACAATTCAACCCCCCTTCTTGTGTATTTTACATATTATACGTGATTTTTATCATAACAAGTGATTTACTTCAATACTAACCTATAAAAACACTAAAACACTCAAACTAACATAATTAAACCCTAAATGCACACTCAACACTCAAATTCACACTAAATACATAACAACTTAAACCCTAAAACACAATGCAATTGACAACTATCATGAAACACTTGATTTTATAGTTGGTGGGAAAATAGTATTATGCAAAACTTAACAAAGTCATGTTTTGTAGCTGGTGCAAAATAATTGGAGAGTTGAAGAGAAAGATGGCAACATTCTGTTATGCAAAGAGAAGCAATTTGTAGCGCTCCCAAAAAATTCAGAAACGTTAATTATCCAAATATTTCCCAAAGCATACCATTAATCATCAAATTCCTCGTTAGTTCCAAAAAAGAGGATTGTTTGTTAAATACAAAAGTATTCTACAAAACACAACTACCGGAGCTGTCATATTCAAAAATATATGTAGTCAAAAACTTTACATTAACTGTTGGCCCCCACATATTCTTCACTCTATCAATCATATACACTGGGGTTATCGACAATCACTAGATCTCCTAAAAAAATAATGGCAAGAGGTGAGCTGCCAATTCAATGAGGATAACTGACCTTACCCTTAAAACCAAGTAACTCAATAATTAATTATAACATTTAGTCAACCAATTAAATCATACATATAATATGTATATACACAACAATCCTCAGTCTAATCCAAATAGTTAACAAACATCTCAAAATTTTCACCAAATGATGATTACACAAATATTAATTTCAACTGCCATTTATGTTTTATACTAATATTTAACTGAATTGCCTGGACCAAGCTTAATGACATGTGCTTAATTGATTATTTTATTATTTCATAACAATTAGTGATTAATGACATAAAATTGCTTAAGATACTCACTTTGATTAATATTTGATTTTAAGTATAATTCAAAAGCAAAGAAGTTAAAGTAAGTTGAAAGCATAATTTTCGGTCATTTTTTGAAGATTAATTTTCACTTGTTTTCATGAAGCAAGAAGAAGAAAATTAAAACAAGAAGAAAAAAAGAAAACATAAACAAGAAAATTCCAAGTTACTCATAGAAAAGAAGAAGAAAAGTTATGCACAGAATACGTGTAATTTACGTGAATTAATGGCAACACGGTAGGAGAAGAAAAGAAGACCTACGGCAGCGTGTGGGAAGAAGGAATAAAATTATATAGCAGCACAGATGGGAAGTAATAGTACTTCAAGACCAAAAAAAAAAGTAGCTTGGAGAGAGAACACAGTCTACGTTCCACAAAGACATCCGGCATAAACGCAGATGCTTTTGTCAATTTTGTTGGAGGGTTTTGAAAGAAGGTTAATAATAGTGTGGCAACAAGTTTTAATTCATCACATCAATAGCACAATGAGGAGAAAACAATAGGGTGATAGAAATAGAGAGTAAGGAGGCGCAATGAAGAGAGCAGCTGGGGGTATTCGGCAGGGTTATTAATGGGGCTGAAGTATTTTTCTGGGAGAGACCCATAGAGAGCTAAACCTCTCGATGCTAGTTCAAAGGTGACATTGATGCTAATCACCTGGGTTAAGTGTATTTCATATTTTGTTGTTTCTTTTTCTCCTATTAATTGATTTTGTTATATTGGATTTTCATTATTGTTCAGTTATTTGTGTATGAACCTATTGGGTATTGTGAAAAGATGATTTTAATTCATTCATTGAATTGTTTATTTACAAACCCATTGCTAGAATTTTGATATAATTTGTAATTTTTATGTTGAAATTCATGTGTAGCGACTAATGATTCGTAATCACTAGGGATAAGATGACCTAGGTTAAATTACACATAGTTTGTGGTTGTTGCCTTGATTAGTTGGTTTTCCTAATTTGTAATGCTACTATCTAATTAAATCTAAAGATCGCATCCTAAGTTATTTGGTAGTTAGGTGTAAATAACAATCGTATCTTGATTAAACAAAACCTCAGGAAAAACTCGGGTTAATTATTAACCCACTATTAATAGTTGCTAGGAAAGGTTTGAGAACAACAAATCAATGAAATATGCTTAATTAGGGTATATACTGAGATTGAACCAAAGAATCAGGTCCTTACTGAATTCCCCACTTTTATCATTTTTCGCACGTTTTCTTTAATTTGTTTTCATTAAGTTAGCTTTATTTTATTTTCTTATTTCAAAATCCAAACCGCCCTTTCCTAAATGCCGATTAATTTCATTTCAATAACTTTACACACACTCTCTGTATAATCGACCTAGAATTACCACTGTTATACTAGTAGTCTAGTTATTTTATTTTGACTATTGTTACGATACACTGTCAATTTTGACATCATTGTCGGGGAGTGCGATGTTTTAGTTTTTGTTTGTGTTTTTAGTTAGTTTTTTATATATATTTGTTCATAACTGATTTCTTTTCAGTTATTTCATGATGCTTTCATTTTTCTGTTTAGTGTTTGTGAAAAAAATTAAAAAAAATTCATGGACGGAAGTAATTTTTTTTATAACTCATATTCCCAATCCTATAACAATGTTTAGACTGATCAACCTAACTTTTATTTTAGATGTAATCATCAAAATTACTTCCATGATAATTTGTAGGACACACAGCAATTCCCTTATGGACCAAAAGCTTCTTATCAAAACTCAAGTACATCTCTGAAAGAATTGATGAATGTTGTAATGGTTAACAGTCTCCAATTTCAACAGAGCCTACAATGGCAGTTGCAACAACTCCAGCAGGAAATGAGGCATATAACGTCTAGAAACAAAACGTGGCAAGCCAAATGGGTATATGGTAATAAGGATCAACTACCCAAAATCACAAATAAAAGAGGAGCATCCATATCAACCTGAGGTATACCCAATGGACGTTAGTGTGGAATCCTTACAGAGCGATGAGGAGCTTCAAAATTTTGAGGTCAATCCTCAACAAATTGCTTATGTCGAAGAAATTGAGGAGGATCTCGAGGTAGAAAAAGTTATATATTTTAGCTTAAATGTAAATACTGAGTTATATTTTGTTATTAAGAATGACTCTTTACCTTTACCTAGCAGGTTAGAGGAATTAAACAAGGAGGACAAAGGTGACAAGACATTCGAGATCTTTAAAAAAAGCATGGACTCAGTAAAGATTGAAAGTCTAAGGATAAGGAGGATGCTAAATGGGAATAATGATCAACTAAGGTCCTGTCTGGAACAACCTCGTGTGGAAGTGACACTAACTGTAATACCTAAAGATCACAATTTTGTCATGTGAGGAGAAGGAGTCGAGCCAGTGATCCTAAACAAAGACGCTTCTTAGGATACAACCCAAGGGAAGTAAATTTCTTTTTTTTACATTTCCGCATTACTTTTCATATGCATATGTGTTTTTGAATTTGTTTGTTTTACTTCTTTTAAGTTTTCAATCAAAATGAGAGGAATAATAAAACAAACAAACAAACATTTTCTTATTTTTTGTTGCTTCTGGGATTATATAGTCATTAATATATAATGAATTAATTAGAGAATGTCATAGCAACTTTAGCATGTATTTTTACTCTTATGATTGGTTGACATGCATTATCTTTAAAAGAGTAGTGACTAGTGGTAGACAAAGCCGGTGAGATTTTTAGCTTTATTAGACTGACACATCATATCAGTCCCATTGTCTTTTGATAATGTGTGATCTTCATGACATGTACATCCTGATTTTGAATTGAATTTCTATTTGAGACCACATTTTTATCACATGCATTAACATGGAAATGATTAGGCATTCTTTGCTTTTCCGAACTACATTAGCCAACTAGCCTACCCTATTAACATGGTTTTTCCCTTGTTAACCCCCTTTGAGCTTTATACCTTTCTTTTTGTATAAACCACATTTTATGCTTTGAAACTTAACTAAATTTGTTACCCAAGTCATAAAGATAGCGGAGCATTTATGATTGGTGAGTTTGTGGATGTACAAAAGTGTAAGTGTGAGGGTGTGCATATGTGTGGATTGGTTAATGTTAGGATATTTTGTCATGTCTTATCATTGAAAGTTCCATGTTAATGTAGTTTCTTTTAATGTAAAAAAAGAAAAGAAAAGAAAGAAAGAAAGAAAAAAGCACAGAAAAAAATTCAAAAAAGAAAAGAAAAAGAAAAATTTTGTTTGCATAAAGGAGGAAGTGCATATGAGTTTGTAAAGTTATTCATGATTAATTAGTTTTCCTAGAGTTATAATAAATGTGATATTTGAGTATGTTGAATAGCAAGTAAATGTTGACTTGCAAGGTCACTCTTGTGGTTTCAATGTATTGTTGGAATAAATTGCATGATTGATTCTTTCGAATTGGTATATGCTTCACGTAGTTTGTGTGTGAGAGCTGAATTGGGTTGTGAAATATAAATGTTGCAATGTCATAGCTGATGGTACCTAGTTATGTATAACTATAAACTTATGTACTTGATGTCATATTGAGTGTTGGATTTGTTTCACTAGCTTTAATGACTTTCATGCTACTTGACCCAAATACATTTCACCTTACCTTTGCTTGCATTACAACCCTAAAAAGTCCTTTGAATCATGATTTTGCATGTGAACATTAGTGGTGGAGAAATGAAATGATATGCAAAGTTGTGGATTGTTATGATCATGAATGGTGTTGAGTGTACCCGTGGATATATTTTAGTTAAACGATTTTTTCGAGTCTACCATTATATTGCTCAGTTTTTGAAGATGATGAATTTTGATTGATCATAAGTAAAAGATTGGAATGTTAAATTCTTGCTATGATTTTTGAAAGTCATTCATCTTTGTTTATGATTATGTATTCTTGGAAAATATGGGAAATGAGTAAATGATGTTTTTGGGTCTATGAGTTTAATTTTGATGTTTTGCTAGAGAACGGCCAAAAGCTAATTGTGGGGGAAATTGACATGTGCTTAATTGATTGTTTTATTATTTCATGACATTTAGCAATTAATGTCATAAAATTGCTTAAGATACTCACTTTGACTCATATGTGATATGTGATTTTAGGCACAACTCAGAAGCAAAGAAGTTAAAATGAGTTAAAAGCATGATTTTTGGGCCATTTTTTGAAGATTAATTTTCATTTGTCTTCATGGAGCAAGAACAAGAAAATTAAGAGAACAAAAAAAAGAAAACCAAAACAAGAAATTTCCAAGATGCTCATGGCAAAGAAACAGAAAAGTTGTGCATAGAATATATGAAATTTACGTGATTTAATGGCAGCACAGTAGGAGAAGAAAGAGGAACAAAAGCTAAGGGGAGCTGCAACAATACGACAGCGTGTGGGCAGAAGGAGGACCAAAATGACGCAGCACCACAGATGGGAAGCAGCAACACTTTAATAATGAAATGATAGCAGGGTGGATAGAAAACGCAGATGCATTTCACACAGATGATGTCTGCGGACATCCTGCATTTCACGCAGACAATCTTGAAGTAAATCACTTGTTAATATAGAAATCATGTATAATATGCAAAATACACAAGAAGGAGGGTTGAATTGTGTTAAATCGTCTAATATATGAATCTTTAAAATCTTCTTGATTTTCTTGACAAATTCAAACGATTACAAGTTTAAACAATGCACTTAATTTGATGAGTAATGCAATAGTGAAAATTAGTATATATTCTTCTAACAACAAGAAAATTAAGAAAGGTAAGAGTTTGAGAATATGACACCGCGATTTATACTAGTTCACGCTTAACCTTGGGCTACGTCCAGTCCTCAGAGTTCGTTTGAGATTTCATTATCTCCTTCAACGTTACAAGTATTATTTCTACACTTACAGAGCCTCTTCAGGTCTCTTTCATAAAGTATTCTTTATCTGCTTCCTTAACTTCTTCCATCTCTAGCCTTCCTTTCTCTCGAAAAGATGTTTTTTGAGTTTTCACACTCACGTTACAGATGTATTTGCTCTCTTTCTTTCTTTCTTTTCTCTCAAAATATTTTTCACAACATAAGCACTTGATCACAGAATTTCTCTAAGTATTTTTGTATATTCAAAATTCTTATTGAAGTCTACGACTATAACTAATATTTATAACCTAAATCTCTAACGGTCTTCCTGATAAATCTGCTTATAGAGTCTTCTAAAGTCTGTTATTAGTTGAGTCCTGTAACTAACTCTCACTAACTGACATTTTACCACATTCTTCAATTATATTGACTTGCTTAGATTCGTATGCTTCGTTTGATGTCTTAGACTTGATCACTCGTCTGATCCGTCTTATTTAACTTTTGCTTAAGTATCGTCTTGATTTGATGATTTGTGCCATTTATATTTATCTACGCACTTAACAAATTCATCAAAACAGTTTACACACTTCTATTATTATTATTATTTGACTTTCATCAAAATCAATAGAAAAAGTAAAGTCTTCTTGACTTAACAATCTCTCCCTTTTTAATGATAACAAATAATCATAATATTAAAAGATAAAAATAATATTCAAACGAATAATGCAAGATATATTATACAAAGATATTCACAAAATTTTCTTTTAATTTTCTAATGCTCCTTTCTATTGTCCTATTTATCTCCCCTATTGTTATTAATCAAAATGATAGTTTATTTTAGACGCTTTAAAATTTCATAAAATATTTTTTGAAGATCAGTGCGGATTGTCTTGAGGTCTTCTTCTATAGAAACACATAGAAATGCTAATTCCTCATGAAGATCACCTACTGCATCACCTAGTACATCAACCTTAGTAATAATTTTCTCAATGTTTTTAGCTAAAGCTTCCTAAACTTTCATCTGCTTGTGACTAGTTTTAGTCTATTCGATGAAATTCTTCAAGAGCTCTGAATTAACGGAAGGATCTTGTAACATTTGACTAAGTGGATGAATATACTCAAAGACAGATGGTTTTCTAGGTGAATCGTCTAATTCTATAATTTTAATTAAGAGTATTTTGAAAGGTTGTTTTTATCAGGGATATCAAGATCATTAGGTCTGGGTAATTAGTAAATCGGTTGCCCTAGAAGGTCTAAAATAGTTTTAACTGAAGCAATGAAACCTAAGGGTTTGAAATGAATGAGCAAATGCACAAAGGTTTTTAAGTTAAAAATGATACCTTCAATTGTGATAGTTTCATACTTTCCCTCTGATATTGAACCAACTATCTTGAAGCTTTCGTTTATAACAGATGCTCCAAAATTACTTCCTAATTCCCTTGATATATGATGTAATACATAGACGCTTACAAGTTAAGCTGCGTGACATACATCATCTATATTCTTTACTGTCGCTTGAATGTTTTCTTCTATGAGATCAACTTCTCGTCTTTTTTCTTCTTCCTTTTTTCTTTTCTAGTTGTCAATGCTAGAATTCTAGGT
>JANZXR010000001.1:11306513-11320235 GCA_027575705.1 Erythroxylum echinodendron
ATAGTCATGATTAGAGTATGAATTGACTAGAGAATTTCATAGCAACTTTAGCATGTATTTTTACTTTTGTGATTGGTCGATATGTATTATCTTTAGAAGATTAGTGACTAGTGGTAGACAAAGCTAATGAGATTTTAAGCCTTATTAGACTGACACCTTCATTTCAGTCTGATTGCCTTTTGATAATGTTTGACCTTCATGGCATGCACATCCTAATTTTGCTTTGAATTTCTTTTTGAGACCACATTTTTATCATATGTATTAACACGGAAATAATTAGACATTCTTTATTTTTTCAAACTACATTAGCCAAATAGCCCTACTCTATTGACCTGATTTTTCCCTTATTAACTCCCTTTGAGCTATATACCTTTCTTTTTATATAAACCACATTTTATGCTTTTAAGCTTAATCAAATGTCTTTCTTAAGTCATAAAGCTAGTGGAGCATTTGTGATTGGTGAGTTTGTGGATGTACAAAAGTGTAAGTATTTGGGTGTACATATGTGTGGACTGGTTCATGTTGGGATGCCTTTTTAGTCTTATCATTGAAATTCCCATGTTAATGTAGTTTATTTTAATTTTAAAAAAAAGAAAGGAAAAGAAAGAAAGAAAAAAGAAAAGCATAAGAAAAGAAAAGAAAATGAAAAAGAAAGAAAGAAAGAAAGAAATAAATAAATAATGAAATTTAAATAAATTTATCAAGGAGGAAGTGCATATGAGGTTGCAAAGTTATTCATAATTAATGCATCTTCCTAGAGTTATAATGAATATGTTATTTGAGTATGTTAAATATGAGGTAGATGTTGGCTTCGATGGTTCACTCTTGTGGTTTCAATGTATTTTTGGCACAAATTATATGAGTTATTCCTTCGGATTGGTATATGCTTTTTGTGGTTTGTGTGAGAGAGCTAAAATGAGTTGTGAAATATAAGCGTTGCATTCCTCATAGCCGACGGTACCCAGTTTTGTATGAGTGTGAACTGGTGCACTTGATATCATATTGAGAGTTGCATTTGTTTTACTATCTTTAATGACTTTCATGCTATTTGAACCAAATACATCTGACCTTACCTTTGCATACATTATAACCTTGAAAAGTCCTTTGATCAATAATTTTGCATGTGAACATGAGTGGTGGAGAAATGAAATGATATGAAAAGTTGTGGAATGACATAATCATGAATGATGTTGAGTGTAACTATGGATATATTTTAGTTAAACACATTTTCCGAGTCTACCATTAGATTGCTCAGTTTTTGAAGATGATAAATGTTGATTGATTATAGGCATAGCAATGGGTCGGGCTAGGCAGGCCTGTGGCCCGCGCGGGCTAGGATTGGCTTGCCCCCAGCCTGACCCGGCCTATATATATATATATATATATTAATAAAAATATACAAAATGAGGCCGTTTTGTTCAAAATGGGCGGGTTGCGGGTCGAGTCGGGCCAAAATTGCCATCCCTAATTGATCATGAGTGAAGCTTGGAATGTTGACTTCTTGCTATGATTTTTGAAAGGCATTCATCTTTGGTTATGATTATATATTCTTGGAACATATGGGAATTGATTAAATATTTTTTAGTCTTTGAGCTTAATTTTAATGTTTTTTCCTGAGGACGGCCAAAAGCTAAGTGTAGGGGAATAGACATGATGAGAATAATGAGGATCTTGAGCACCAAGAGGTTGGGACATGAAGACTTGCTCATGAAGATGATCATGAAAGAAGGTGTTATTGACATCAAGTTGGCGAACTGACCAATTTTTGGAAAGGGAAAGGTTAAGAATGAGATGAATGGTAGTGAGGTTAATAACAGGACTAAAGGTGTCAATATAGTCAATACCAGAAGCTTGGTGAAAACCTTTAGCAACCAGATGAATTTTATAACGTTGAATAGTGTCATCAGGATTATGTTTGGTGTGAAACATCCATTTATAACTGACAATGTTCGCATTTGATGGAGGAAGAACAGGAGTCTAAGTTTCATTACGATGGAGGGTAGTGAAGATGGAGGAAGAACAGGAGTCTAAGTTTCATTACGATGGAGGGTAGTGAACTAATCAAGCATGGCCTGATGCTAGTAAGGAAATTTATTTACCTGGGTAAAGCATTTAAGGTCAGGAGAAGATGTGGTAAGCATGGAGTAGGTGATGTAGTCATCAAATGAGAGAGGAGTATGGGTTTGATCACAAGTCCTTGTGATCATAGGATGAGAAGGTTAGGGTTAAGTGAGGTTAGGGTGGAGATGGTGCAACGGAGAGTGGTAAAGGAGACTAAAAGAGTGGGCTGAAAGGTAAGGGAAGTAAGAAGGTTGAGGATGTGGACAGTTGTGCTGGAGAATGAGCATAAAGGAAGTCCTTTTCAAGGAAATGAACATGGCGAGAAATATAAAGTTTGGATGTGTGAGGATCAAAGCATCAATATCCTTTATACTGGGAACAATAGCTGAGGAAGATACATAGAGAGGATTTATGTGTGAGTTTATCAAGACGAGTGGAACCAAGAAAAGAAAAGTAGGTACATCCAAAAACTCATAAATTAAAGAGCTTTGGTGGGGTGGTGAATAGGAATTCATGAGTGGAATTGTTATGGAGGATAGGAATGGGTAAGAGGTTAATAAGGTAAACAACAGTAAAAAAAGATTCAAACCAGAAAACTTTGGGAAGAGAGGCATGAAGAAGAAGGGTGAGACTTGTTTCAGTGATATGATGAATTTTGCTTTCAACAAGACCATTTTGTTGAGGGGTGTAGGGACAAGAAATGCGGTAAGTGATGCCATTAATGGTAAGGTATTAGACAAAGGCACCTTTGATGAATTTAGGGGCTTCATTATATTGAAACTGTTTGATGTCGATAGAAACTAATTTTTGATGGAAAATAATTTTTCATTTGTAGTTTTGAAAGGTTGAAAAATATGCAAAGCATAAGATTTGTGAACAAGGGGAAATTCCAAGTATATCTACTAGTTTCATCAATAAAAAGAATAAAATAATGATAACCAAAAAAATGAATAAGATGGGGATAGTCCATAAATATGACAGTGAATAAGTTGTAAAAGGGTGGTAGAATAACGAGAAGAATGTGAAAATAAATGACAAACACTTTTTCCTTGAAAACAAGAAGTACAAGGAGTTATGTCATTTGAACTAACACTTAAAGACCTAGATAACTTAGAAAGTGTAGATTGATACAAATGATCAAGACGTTGATGCCAAAAATTAAATGAAGCCGGAGTGATTGTGTAAGCAATAGGATTTTAGAAGTGCAGTGAAATCTTCATTAGATAGAGATTATTATGAATGGAACCCGCAAGGAGCGGTATCTTGATTTGAGGATCTTTCATAATATAACCAAAGGTATTAAATTCAATAAGTTATGAATTATCAATAATAAATTTAGCAACAGATAAAAGATTTGTAGTGAGATGTGGAACTACTAAAACATTACGAAGACAAAATGGACAAATTTGTGTAAGAAATGTAATAAGACTGGTAGAGGAAATGAGAAGAGTGTTACCATTACCAACATTTACTTAGTTGGAACCATCATACAGAATTATAAAGTCCTTAAGATAAGGGTCGGGTATTATATGGGTAGTAGCATTAGTGTTGGTAATTATTAAACAATATCGTTAGATTGAAAAGGCTAAGTATCTTTAGGGTCATGAATGTCCATAACTGAAAAGGTGATGTTAAGGGAAGTAAAATCAAAAGAAGGCCAGTGGGGCGATTCCTGGACTTGAAATATATAAAACAACAATGGGCTATAATATGACCCATTTCTAACATATTTGGCAATAGGGGTCGTTTAGTGAAAATGGACGTGGCTTGGGTGTTTTGCTGTGAGTAACAATGTCTTGAATTAAGCTTAGATGTATTGGGCTGATGAGTTGTGTTCGGCTGACGAGGTGAATTAGTATGGCCTGTTCGATTGCTTGTGGGTAGATTGTTGCATTGATTCAACCCAGTCTAGCAAGAGTCATAAAGGAGGAATCCAGATGAGTTGTCTGTCACCAAAGTGCCCACGTCCACTAGAGGAATGGCGGCCCCATATGCTTAACTATCGACTTACGTTGTTGACAAAAAGGTCGCTTCAGTGGAGGGACACCAAAAGAGTGATAAGCTAGGAAACGCTGCCATGGATGAGGAGTTAAGCACGGAGATTCGAGAACTTAAAGAGAGAGTCGCAATGCTTGAATTAGTGATGAACGACTCATATGTAGTTAGGAAGCCATTCAAGATGAACAGGATAAGGTCGTCATCGGAGATGTGGTCACCAATAGCTACGAGTTCCTCGAAGTTGATGGAGACGATGTTTAGAAAATCAGAGACCGAGGAAGCACCTATTTGTAGGGTGTCAAGTTTGTGAGAAGAAGTATCCTTTGGGACGAGGATTATTCAAGAATGAGCCAAAGATCATAAGTGGTGGTGCACTCAAGAGCGAGGCGAGCGATAAAGTTGGGGAGAAGCACCGTTAGATATCAAGAAACTAGGCGGTCGAACTTCTGCCATTTAACAAATTTTGGAGATGGGATGTTGTCATTAAGAGGAATGGCTGGAGAGATGAGTATGTTGTCAACATAGTCGAGAAGATCAAAAGTTGAAAGAATAACTTGGACTTGATTTTGCCAAACTAGGAAATTGATCGCGTTTAGGTGTGTAGGTAAAATTGGGGTGGTGGGTTCTGCCATAGCCATGATTTGCAGATGTTTCCTAGATTGGTGTAGTGAGGTTTGGGCAAAGGTACAAGTTTGAGGATATTTTTGTGAAGATATGTAGTTAAATTTAGTAATTGATAGATGACAGTGTTTAGGTGCGTGGAAAATAACGGTGTTTATAGATGACAGTGTTTAGTATGAGAATAAATTGTTGGTGTTGATAATGGAGGTTCTCGGGTTGTGTTGGTTTGAGTTAAAGGAAGGTATATACTAAGTTTTTTAAATTGGATTTAATGGTGTTTAATTGAGAAGAAAAGAAGTTAAGAAGAGCTGGGCGTGGGCTTTGATACCATGAAGAGAATTATAAAAGGTGTGTATGTAACAATTGTGTTGTTTTTCATTGCTTTGTAAAAGGCTCAAAAGCCTTTATATATAAATGAAATACTATCTAAAAAAGATTATAGAGATTATAAACAACTTATAAGTTTATTTAATCTTATCATAAAGGATCAATTTGATTTAGATACAGATAACAAACGCTTGTCAAATTGTTGAGATATGGATAGCAAATGCTATCACTCTCCCTCATTAATTTCTTATGCTGTGGAACTCCACCCATAGAGGGCCACATGAATACACTAAGGTGGAGATTGTTTTAGACAAGACTAATAAAGAAAGAATAAGCGATCTTTTGACTGTTTTTCGTCTCAGTTTGTTCCTCATATGATCCTTATGCCTATGTTCAAAATTTTGGTAAAGAGTCTGTATGGTTAGAGCTAGACAACATTACTAGCTCATTCTCAGCTAGTTTTGCTCTCTATTCTAGGTTTTTTTTAGAAGAGTCGATTGGTGGGCTAATGCTAGGGAAGGAGGATTTTTGTCCTATATTTTAGGGTTAAATAATATTATGACAATCAGTTTAATCTTCAAAGATACATTCAGACAACATGGGATTCTCTTTATCTATTTTTATTAATTGCTTTAGCATTAAATATGTTGCGGCCCGTGGAAAATGGTATTCTTTAACAGTGACAAGCTTTGACACACACATACAAGAAGCAACATTTAACACCATAAAATAAAATAATTATAAAAATTGTAATAAAAAAGAATTATATGAAATTTTTTTCTTCACTAAACTATTGGAATTTGATATTTAATTATTTGCAAAATATTGAAAGTGAACTTTTTTTTATGTTATAAAATTGAAAAGTAGTTTTTTCTAATAATTATAAAATCATTTTTTACTATCTAAAATAATCTGCAACAACTTTTAAATTTAGTATTTATGAATTTGGAACAGTAAAAATAATCTTGAATGAAATTGAGTCCTTTCTTTCTCTTTTCTGAGCGTGAGTGAACTAAGTATTAAGCTCAGCGCCTTTCGGCTATTGCTGCGCCACAAACCCATCAAAGAGAAATATTCTTGATTAATCGATTAATCTAAGCTAACAAGACGGGCCGACCCAAAGAGGTTTTACGCCGAATTCCAAGCAGTTCACATTTTAAGGGCCCAATCGATATGGTGAAGCCAGCGAAACATCACTATAAATTCTAATCTTCTTCAACCCTAGAGAGATTACTCCGCAGCCTAAAGGGCTTCTCTGTAGCAGCTGAAATGGTAGTATACTGCTCCACTTTTTTCAAGTTCTTTGTCTCCATCTCTGTACAAACGTTTGCTTGTATTAATCTGTAAGGTCTTGTATTTGGCAAATTAAAACTTTGATGAAAATGACAGGGAAAGGGAACAGGGAGTTTTGGGAAGAGGAGGAACAAGACTCACACCCTCTGCGTAAGGTGTGGCCGTCGTAGCTTCCACCTACAGAAGAGCCGATGCGCCGCCTGTGCGTATCCCGCTGCTCGCAAGAGAAAGTGTACGTAAACCCCTAATCCATTTTGTTTGTTAAATCTTGTCTGGATTGGTTTCTTTCTCTTATGTTGTGGGCCTTTAGTGAATAATCTAATGCATTTGTTGCTTGCGCACAAGTTTTTTGTTTTTTGAGTGCACCCGTTTGAGAGTATGTGATTGCAGTTAGAATTAGAGCATCTTTGTGCATAATACGATTCATCTGTACTTCATTTATCATTGATTGCGACTACCCATCAATATGTTGATGGCTGTTAATTTTGTATATCGGTTATAAAGTTGTGTACTGTTACATTATGAGTGTCTGAAGCCTGTATTTCTATGGGAAGCCTTAGTTATGTAAGTTAGTGTAGGATTTTGTGCCCCTGAGTAGTAGATTCTTCGGCAATTAGAAGTTTATATAAATTGTAGTTTGTAAACATTTTGATTTTTTTTTCTGTTCTCAGATAACTGGAGTGTGAAGGCTATAAGAAGAAAGACAACTGGAACTGGAAGGATGAGGTACCTTCGCAACGTCCCTCGCAGGTTCAAGAGTGGTTTCAGAGAAGGTAAAAGAATGGATTATTGTGTTTTTGAGTTCTGATCATTAGTCTTTGTTTTCTTCTCGGAGAATGTTTGTTTGTTCAAATGTTGTTTTTGACATTCATGGGTTTGATTAGGTACTGAAGCAGCACCAAGGAAGAAGGGAGCATCAGCATCTTCTTAATGATATAATGGGTGATTTTGGGCATGATTTTTATGTCTACTTATGGACAAAATTTGCAAATGATGTACGTGGACAAATTTTGTGGAAACATTGTTGAATACTTGTTATTCACTTATGGTGTAAGAAGTTTAATTTTGACTTTTGATTTTTCACATGGTATTTATTTTTGGAAATTATTGCCTAAGACAGCTAGAGTCCTACTTATTGGAAATTCTCGTAATGAGTTTTAAATTCAGACGGCTAATTCTACATCATTGCAATGAGGTTTAAGACGGAATAACTATCTTTTATGCGGTGTACGAGACCTTATCAAATGATACCTTTAAAGTTGCTCTTAGAATTTATTACCTAACAACATTATGCCAGGATGTTTTGGTCAAGTTATGCATTTACATTGTGTTTTATGTTAATGTTTTCTTTGACCATGTGCAAATGTGATGGCTGCTCCCATTAAGCTCCTTTGTTGCCAATGTTTGCCAGAGGATATTTAATTGAAGTTATTCGTGTAAATGGTACATTATTCGTTGAAATTTTCCTTAGTTGGCTACAGATCATTGATGGGCTGATCGGTTCAAAAAATAGAATCGATAAGAAATAAAATAATTATTTTAGAAATAGAACAAATGTGGAATATAATAGAATGTATATTATTTGTTTGGTTATAGATAAAGAATTTTTATTGGTTTGATAATATAAACTTGAAATGAAAAAGGAATAATTAATAAAAAGACTATTATTATTATTATTATTATATTTATTATAAGTAATTTCAATTTTTATTATTAAATTCTTTATTATTATTAAATTTCTTTTATTTTTATTAATTTTATTATTAATAATTTTCTACTTATTGTTAAAATTATTATTATTATTTATTATTATTATTATTAATTTTTTTCTTATTATTATCAAATTTATTATTGTTATTTACTTGATACTTATTATTATTATTATCAATTATATATATTATTATGATTATTATTTAATTCTTTATTATTTTTAATTTTCTTCTTATTTTTATTATTAATTTTAGTAATCCATTTATTATTATTATTATTATTATTATTATTATTATTATTATTATTATTATTATTATTATTATTATTATTATTATTATTATCATCAAAGTTTTTTAGAAGGTAAGAAAACCAATCATGTGTTTCTTGAAACTTCAAAGCTACACTTTATAAATTGAATCAACCCCTTAATGAATCCTACAATGTGGACACAACAAGTACTTCAATATTACACAATATGAACTATATAATATGAAATAGCAAGTGGTTCAATGTCTAATAAATGATTATATAAAAACAATTTACTAATTATTGTTTGTATATAAAAAAGTATTTAACATATGATTAATCATTTAAAGATAAGATTTAATATATAATTAAATAATTTAATATATGTAATTAGGTTAAGAAAATTAAAATTTTGCATTTTTATATTCTTTATTGTTGTCAAGAAATAAAATTATAAATATTAATCTTATCTTATGAGTAGCAAATATGCATTTATCATTTTATCTTATAGGTAGCTAAAATATATAGTAGAAAATAGTATGTGAATTTATTAATTTAATTTTGACATATGTCCTTATTTACCTTTACAGATAAATGGAAAGAAGTTCAAGTACTTCTAATAATTTAACCACTTCAGGAAGATTCAACGATCCGGCTTGAGTTCATGTTGGAATGGTTTCAGAATAAAGAATCATAATATTTATTTGTTTTGTAATAAAGCATTTGAAAGGTGGAGAGATTACCAAATTAAAGAAGCATTTAGTTGGGGGCTAAAAGTGATTTAGAATCTTGTAAAAAAGTTAGTCATGATGTGAAATGAAAAAAAAGACTTTGCTTGAAGATTACCAGCACGAGAAAGATAGAAGATAGATTAAATTATGAACTTTGTAGTGGAATTTCTTTCGATGGTGTTTAAGATGATAGGGAGAATGTTGAAGGTGTTAGTATTCCTAGCTAACAAGAAGTGAATGTTGCACCTGAAGTTAGGAAAAGAAGAAGATAGCTGTCTAATTTTTTTGCACTACGAACAACTCCTAGAGCTCAACCTTCAATCCATAATGCCTTGCAATCAAAGGAAGCGACTCACAATGTGAATATGAAAATGGGTAGATGGTAGTATAATTCAGGAATAATATTTAATGCTTCCCAGTCTTATTATTATTAGCCTATGGTAGATGATGGCTTGGTTTGGGGGAGCGGTGGAGGTTGACAACCTGCTAAAATCAACCTGCTGAAATGATAAGTACTTATTTTCAATAAGTACTTATATGTTTGGGATTACTGTTTTAGTAATTGCTGAAACGTGAAAATAGGTATTTGGCAAGTGTAGTTATGGTTGCTGAAAAAGAGATAAAATGACTAAAAAGTTCATTGATTTAATAAACTATTAATTGTTGTATAAATAATTAAAAAATATATTATTAGTCATATAAATTTAAAATTATAAATAATAAAATAAGAAAATATAAATAAAATAAATTTAGTAAATAAAATATTTTATAAAAATATATTATTAGTCATATTAATTAAGAGTATAATGAAAAATAATACTTGTAGTGAAGGTTATTAAATAGAAAGTAAGATTTCCACCACAGAAGTAGTTTCCTACCACAACCCTCTTTCTCTTTATTGATTTCCGCAGTGGCATCGCTGTTTTCTCCAACCTTCGGTTGTTCACCGCAGATCCAAATATGTGACTGCATTTGAAAACTGTGATGAATAAGTAATTATTCCCACTGGACCGCAGATCCAAACGCAGTCGATATTGCCTCTTATGATCTAAGATACAAAGCTCCTTCAATTGATGACTACAGAGGTGAACTTTTAAGTAGCTGTATTTATAAAATTAGAAGTTATTGGATGAAAAATAATGACTTGGGCTATTTTTGGGTGTTCAATAATGTGTGATGGTTGAACAAATAGAAGACATAAACCTATTATTAATGTTTTTGGTTTATTTTGTAAAGGGCACAAAATTTTTGAAGTATATTGATGTATTTGACCTTGTTAGGAACTCTGATACTCTAATTGAAATATTTGATGAAGTTGTAAATGAATTTGCATTAGAAAATATTGTTCAGTTCATTATTGACAATGATCCTGCTTATAAAGCAGCCGGAAGAAGATTACAAAGCAATTATAATTATTTTAATTGGACTCTCATATTGTAGATTGCATTGACTTGATGTTGAAAAATATAGGGGATTCTAGGTAATTTCTTATTATTGATAAAACTGTGAAGAAAGCAAAAAAGTTGACCAAGTTCATCTACAATCGTGCATGGATCTTGAATTTAAAGAGAAAGGATTTCACCAATGGTAGGAATTTGTATGGTCCTATTATTATAAGATTTGCAACAAATTTCTTATCACTTTAGTTTTTTTTATTATGATCAAGAAAGAGTTGAGACAAATGTTTATAGGTGATAAATGTGATGCATCTCAGCATATTAGGTCTAATGTTAGATTTGAGGTTTTTAGAATTATACTTGAAGATATTTAATTTTAGGTCCTAATATCAATTTGTCATTCGAGTTTGTGAGCCTTTAGTGAGGATAATTTGTCTTGCTGTATACACACCTTATCTTACAGTCATTAATGAGAGATGAGAAAGACAATTTTACTTTTTGTTGTTTGCAACTAGGGTATTATTGAATCCTAGTATCTATTTAAGACCAAGTTTTTTAAAGAAATCTGATAAGGAAAGCTATTAACTATTATAACAATTGTTACCCATGAGACGATGTAACATCTCTTAATCTCACAAATGGAGATTTATAAGGATGCTTTTGGTGATTTTGAGATGCTAATTGCTATTCGTGAAAGAGACAAACTTAATCTAAGTATATATATTTTTCACTTTTGTTACTTGTTTAAAATTAATCATCACTTTACTTTGTTAATAATGCTACTTTTTATTGTCTTAGATCTAATTTGTCTTGATCATATTGATTTTTTTGGCATATTAGGTTTTTGAGGAACTAAGTTTGATATATGAGAGTGACTTACATGATAATCTTGGATAAAAAAAGTATTGATATGTCAGTTGATGCAATGAATATGAATAATGATAATGATGAGGCTCCTCTTGATGATAAGAATTTTGTACTAAATAAGAATTGGGGCTAATGTAATTTAAGCGAGTATTCAACTGAATGAAGTTTTATGTTTTTGTTTCTCTTCTTCTTTTAATTTCACTTATATTTGATGTATATTTAAATTCTATATATGGAATATTTTTGTAAATGTTTTTATTTCAGATTTCACTTTTAGTTGGTTCTTCTACACAAACTTTTATTGTAAATTCTAAATGTTAAGGAGTTATAGATATTTATTTTCTCTTTATTTGAACTACACAACTAAATCATTGCAAAATCATATTGCAAAAATCCTTCACAGTGGGTCTGTGGAATTAGATAGAAATTCTTCACTGGTGCTGCCAGAATACTTAAACAAAGTACATGTAGTGGGTGATTTATAAGATCACGATAGGTATCACAATTAGGGCAATATAGGTTGACAGAAATTAGAAGATTTTCGAGGGAAGGGAAAAAACATAGAGACGTTAATTTATGGAATTATTAATATGATCAGAGAACACATTCCAGCATTGAAACTACAATGTTTTTACACAAGGTAGCAAAATATCTTATGAAGTACCAACAAAATGCCACGTATTAGCTTAATTAATTTGTAACAATTGATGTATGGTAAGGGAGTTACTTCCTTTAGAACCAGGCTATTCTTGCTAGTAGACTCTTTGTAACCATTTTATCAATTAATCCAATTTAATTTTTTAAAAATATATTAAAAAATTTAGCAATTCCCAATTTCTAACTTCAACAAAATGTCGAATATCTTTTCTAAAAATAGAGAAAAGGGATGCAAGATCAATTATAACTTATTATTTTATTCATCAATTACTACTATTTTAATTTTTCTAATTTCAATTGACAAATGGTATTAGGACACAAGAGTGTTTTCCATTAATTTTTTCACTCTTTCTATGTGATTTGGGACATTTAAAGAAACGAAACGACATTTTGCTTAAAGACAAGCTCATAGAATTACGAGGCTGAGTCTAACTGCATTAAATTCTTGGTTACTTCAAATAATTTCATGCTTACACTCAAGAGTTATTATTTTCCATCAAATATGATTTTTTCCCTTTGGAAGTTCAATCAGCTCCCATATTTTGTTTCTTTCAATAGATGCATTGTCATCATACAAAGCCTTTCTCCATTTTGAATGTTAGACAACTTCATCGAAGGTTAAAGGACCACAGTTTGAAAACAAAGCAAAATTTGTAAATGGATCTTTAGTTGGGTCAATTCCTATCACCTTATAATCAGCCATCCATGCAGGTCATCTTTTAATCCTTTGTGGACATAAATTTATGGCTTAAATGAATCATGTATTGGTTCACGTTGGGTTACAGGCTGTTGCTTCATATTTTTTACAAGTTGCTTCTCATCATTTTCATAATCCACAAGTATAATTTTTGTAGTACCATTCTCATTCCATTCCCAAAAGCTGTCTTTATAAATAATTACATTATGCCTATTGATGATCTTCTTAGTGCAAGGATTGTATAGCTTATTAAGCTTTAGAATGATCACTCACTCCTATAAGGATACATTTTCACCTTTATAATCTAACTTCTTCCTTTTTTGGCCTGGGATATACGTATAAGCTATGCAGTCAAATATTTTAAAGGGATGAACTACTAGTTGGCAACCACTTTATCCCTCTTTTAATGTCATATTTTGAATTACTAGAATTGGAATTCTATTCAGAATATGGAGACTCCAAGTAGAAGTTTCATGCTAGAAATTTCGTGGCACCTTGCTCATTGCTAATAGATTTCTCAATATATTTAGGATTGTGTGATTCCTTCTCTTACATAACCTATTTTGCTATGGCGAGTAAGCTATTGGTAATTGTTGTTTTTTTCCATATTTACTAAAAAAAAAATTCATAAGAGGTAAACTCTCCATCATAGCCTGTGCACAGTATTTGGATTGGACATCCTGTTTCTTTCTCAACAATTGCTTTAAAGGTTTTGAAAGCAATTAAAGCTTTAACTTTTTTAAAAAATAAGCCTAGGTTTTACTACTCAAATCATCAACAAAAGTGATAATATGGCATTTAACTCTATTACAAGTAGGATTGATCAGCTCACAGAGGACAAAGAATATAATCTCCAATATTTTGAATCCTTGCTTTTAGAAATGGATCTCTATGTTGTTTCTCAATAACACATCTTTCATTTTTTTTGGAGTTAAGAATGATGGAATTCTAGCTACGATTTTCTTTTGTTACATTGTCCTTAATCCAATAAGATTTAGATGATCATATCGAAAGTGCCACAACCAAGCTTCATTTTTTTTATATAGAAGCAAATCTATGAAATATTATTTATATAAAGAGGGAGCATTTTGTTTATTGTCATTTTAGCCTGAGCAAT
>JANZXR010000001.1:11334802-11361296 GCA_027575705.1 Erythroxylum echinodendron
ATATTTTTCATGTGTAGAAATCACTGTTCACAAATGCATGAGCATGAGATGTGTTTTCCTAATTTCTCCGATTGATCCCACGTGTACCTGTTTCTATGATTCAACCCATTATATGGAAACGAGATGTTTCATATAACCTCCATATTCTCACTATTAGCCCTCATCTTGTTGACAATTATCATTGTCCTTAAGAAAAAAAATAGAAACTGATTCTTTTGATTTCATCAAGAGTAATTTGAACTTTTAGTGAAGTGATTGACTTTTATAAAATTTTATAATTTTACAAAATTAACATATTATTTATAACTTTAAAAATTATTCGAAACGATATTTGGTATTAACTGATATCGATAAGGTACCATCTCAAAATTAAACTGATACCAAGTTTGATACAATATTCATAATATTGATCTTTTATCATTTTTTAAAATAAAAATATATAAGAATAATCAAGAAAAAAGGACAAAGTAGTAAGAGTTGCTAAAGTGACATGTTAATGTAGATCGCTAAGAATGAAAAGTGTAGGTTTAGATAAGGGTCATTAAGGAAAATTTGATGAAATGAAAATGTTAATTGGAGAGGAGATGTACAAACACATTAAATTGACATAAAAGTTAGAACTATGGTCAGATTGGTCCAGCATAATCAAAATAACTAAAGGTTGGATAAAGAAGTCAAATTAAAAGGTCTAAAAACTAGTATATTAAAAATCGAACTGAAAGTTAAACTGATAAGACAAGAGATTTAAGGTTTAAAATATTCAATCAGTAATAGACTGTCATAAAATCGACTAAAAATTGAATAAAATTAAAATTTTGAAAGATAATTGAAAGGAATTAACTTATCCATAAAAAATTGAAATTTAATTAAAAAGAGATTCTTAAATGAAAATAAATTAATTTATTTTAGTTTATAAATACTTATTAATTTATAAAAATTGACAGTTCAATTAATAAAATAATCAGTTTTAACAATAAGATTTATTAAAATGAATTGAACTAAAAACTTGAAACCAGTTGAAATTTTCAATTATTGCTAAAAACATGCACAATAGATCTTAACAAAAGTATGATATTACAAGATAACATTAACTCGATGATATTAGTTATTTTACCGCTAAGCTAAAAGATTAAGCATGAATATCAATCAGAATTAAAAATTTCACTTCAAAATCATAAACTTAAGGCTCTCCTTTACGACGAAGTAGGCTAACAAATCTTAAATACCTTTGTTTTTTCCTTTAATGAGAAGAAGTATAAATATGTATAAAGATTCATCATGAGATAACTTTGTAGTTATTAAAATTTGACGAACATTGTCTAACTTCTACGCGTCCATTTTGAGGTATAAAATACATAATTAAACAGCTTGACATAATATATACCAATATACAATACAGACGAGAAAAGGTATCCATTTTGGTAGTAACAATAGAAGGCAACTACTTGCACTTATCATTATATGATGATGATCATGATCCCTTCCCTCACCTTACTATTAAGACATTCAAAAGTTATTTTTCAAAAAATGAAATAGTAACATCAACCTTCGACCAGCCTCGACAAGACGTGGACAAAGAAGACAAAGAACTGAATCAAGGTGGGGTCCACTTAGAAGTCTTCACCGACGACCAGTTTGTATCTCTCAGAACTGGGAATGTCCCTTCTCGCTTTACACTATCTATTCTTTTCCTCTAAACAAAACACGTAATATATTCCTCAGACTCACCGGAAACTCGCAGGCGTTGTCATCTTCGCCTCCAACCCCAGCCCCGAAAATCAATTCAACGTTAACTACAAACTTCATGTCACCTCCTTCTCCGTCGGCACTGGAGGGCAATACTAACTCAGCAGATTCTACAATGGCCGGAATGCTGGCTTCACCTACTCCGCTTGCGACGACCTCCATGAATGGGAGTAGTCCGGTGGGATCTCCGGATGATGAGCTTGCTCCGGGAGCTTTGGCTGGACTGATATTGGGGGTGATATTAGGGGCAATAGTTGTGCTGATTTGTGTTTGCATTTTCATATGTTTCCATCGGAGGAGGAAAAGGAAGTTGGCAGAAAGGATTCGCGGAGGTAGACAAAAAGGTATGGTCTTTTGCATGCATGTCTCTTTTATTCATCCTTTTCTGGGACTTGGAATTTTTTTCTTCCAAGCTAGGTTCCTGGTGAGTCCAGTGGGGTGTAAAAGAGTCATTCTTTTCTGGTTGCACTAGAAAAGATTTAAGCTTTTTGTTGCTCTTTGTGTTTTTCTTCCACTTCTTGCGATTATGGGAATGATTTGGAATCTGGAATTAAATGGAATAGATGGTTATTTTTATATTATAATTCTGTAAGTGTTTTATGTCATCTGTCATTTATGGAGTCTCCTCTCCTGCGTGGTTTCTGGAGGAACTTGCTGGTTGTCATGGCTGGTTGTCATAGTTTTGTAACAGCTCCCATTTCGGGTTTATCGTTTTTCCATGTGTTGTTGTCCATCTTTGAGGACAATCCTTCATCAATTTAAATTTGGATATCATGTTTGATACTGCTAGTTACTTCTCCATTTGTTTATTATTGAGCTTGGTGTTTTACGGTTCACAATTATTTGTAGAAGGTATGAATGTTTTTGCAGTAGGGATTCCATAAAGCACTAAAGGATTTAGCTTGTTTTTGTGTGCCCTTACGATTTCTTAGAAAACTTTAGTACTGGTCCACCCCAGTATTGGAGACAAAGCATTCCTTCAGGTATGAACAATAAACCCACGTTGCAAAAAAGGCCTTTTCCTACCTTAGGAACGTCACTAAACGCTCGATTATTTCCAGTTTTCGGTTCAATATATGCAAGTTTGAGCTCTCGAAAAGCATTACTATCAGCAGCTGCTGGCAGTGGATATGGATTCTCACAGAACACATTTTCATTAGAAGAACTATCAGCGGCAACCAATGGTTTTTCTGAAGCCAACCTACTCGGTCAGGGTGGTTTCGGATACGTCCACAAGGGAGTCCTGTCGGATGGTAAAGTGGTTGCAATTAAGCAGCTAAAAGCAGGGAGCGGACAGGGAGAGCGTGAATTTCGAGCAGAAATTGAGATCATCAGCCGTGTTCATCATCGACATCTTGTTTCCCTAGTTGGATACTGCATTACCGGAGCTCAAAGGATGCTTGTTTATGAATTTGTTCCAAATAACACCTTAGAATTTCATTTACACGGTGAATCTTCTTCTTTTCTTTTCAATTATTTTCCTCTATTGCAGGTTTTCCAATAAATGAGATCTCTATACGAATACAATCAAAGTCTAGTCTTCCGCTGTTGTAGCAGCTTTCAGTTTGTTAAATCCTTCATTTTCTGAAAACTTAAAATGAGTTAAAGAAAATTTGAAGCTATCTGGTTGTGAACCAATGGCCCCAAGATAATATTCCTATCATACAATTATATGTTTCACTCTCACTTTCAAGTAATTTTCCGAGTTATAGCTGCTAGGATTGGAAAACCACTAAAGTGAAACATGCCAATTTTATTGGCCTCCTAAAGTTAGAGAATGGGAGAACATCGACGTTAAACCAGTGTTTGATCTATTGAACCTCTAGCTTCATTTTTCTCACTAGACTTATCGAAGTCTATAACATAAACTAAATATTAAGAAACATAGAGTCCACAAGTACATATTTATCAATGCCTGAGTTTGTTTAATTGTAACCACACATATTTCAGGAGAGGACAGGCCAACCATGGACTGGTCAACCCGAATGACAATTGCCATAGGCTCAGCAAAGGGATTGGCATACCTGCATGAGGATTGTGAGTCTTCTTTGCTTAATGTACTTAATTAAGTAATCCTTAGATTTCAAGATTAATGTGGAATATCACAATCTGAGATGGAATACGCATATTCAGGTCATCCGAAGATCATACATCGCGATATCAAGGCAGCAAATATTCTTCTTGATTATAGCTTTGAAGCTAAGGTAGACTGAGTTACAAACAGAAGTTTTCACTAAATTTCTCGTTTACATTTCATCATTTATATTGTGGCCAGACAAAAGATTTAGGCAGTTTATGACATTTTTTCTTTGTTTTTACTTCCAGTTGGTCATGAGCTCATTTCTAATTCATTCATTTTACGCCCAGAGAAAAGATTTAGGTAGTTGATGCAATAAAGACTATTTTGATATATTGTACTTTTAAAAGGTCACGAGGTTTCATCATCTCTTCATCTTATGAGCTAATCGATATTTCTTTTGATTGTATACATAAATATTGATAGAGCATATCGACTCATTGCAAACTAGTAATTGATGTAGAACATGACATATGTCTTTCGCTTCTTGCTTGCTTTTCCGGCTTTTGAAAGTTTGGGCCTCCTTTCATATTATTTGTGGAACACATTGGCCAACTTCAAATTCTTTTATCCCGAATATGCTGCATCTCTTTTACCAGGTTGCAGATTTTGGACTTGCAAAGTACTCATTAGCTACTGAAACACATGTCTCGACTCGAATAATGGGAACTTTCGGGTGAGAACAAGAAGAAACTTCCCTATTTTACATGCAGACAATCATGGCCCAGTTAGATGTTTAAGCTCAGAACTAATTGACAAAAACGTTTATGATTTGGGAATTTTCATATTAAATTTTATCAATTGTTAGGAAAGTTACTGAACTGTTATTCTGTCCATCTTCTTCACCTGTAGTTATTTGGCACCAGAGTATGCATCTACAGGGAAGCTTACAGATAGGTCAGATGTGTTTTCCTTTGGAGTTGTGCTTCTGGAGTTAATAACTGGCAAAAGGCCTGTTGATAGAAAATTTTTTCTTGATGGAAGTATAGTTGATTGGGTAAGTAATTGAGTTGGTAGTAGTTTCAAAGGTAATGTAATCAGAGATAATTCCACTGATAATCATTTCGAATATGAATTTGAACATCAAAAGCCTTTTGCTGAGTAGATGTTGAGAAGACAATACCGTGACTTTGTTACAGCGGAAGTTGATTTGCTGATTTAAGCTTGAGTTGAATTATCCGTTGCAAAAAATCGATATTCTTTGATTTGTCTTATTGCAAAAGAAAGAAGTTAATGATGGATTTCAGAATGAAAGATTTGTTTCCTTGGATTTTTTTTTTCCTGAATTTTCAGGCAAGACCTTTTTCGAAACAAGCTCTGGAAGATGGGAACTGCAGTGCGCTTGTTGATAAGAATTTGCAGTACTACGATTCGGTTGAAATGAATCGGATGATATTTTGTGCAGCAGCGTGTGTACGTCATTCAGCACGACTTCGACCGTCATTGAGCCAGGTAGCTCCAGTCTTTCAAGCATCAACTTGAAGTAATTTGGTGTTTAACACCAAGTCCTGCCATTAACTAACTATATCATTTCGTTTCCGGATATGTTGGGTCAGTGAAGAATCATTGGAGTCCTTAATTGTTCGTCCAAAAAATGATCACATACCCAAACTTGAACTGCAGAATCAAATATTATGCAGGTGAATGATCCTCTTATTATTTCTTTATGATGCAGATAGTCCGAGCTCTGGAAGGAAATATGCCTCTGGATAATTTGTCTGCTGGAACATTGCCTGGGCAAAGCATTGGATTCAGCTCTGATGGAAGCTCAGACTATAGTTCTAGCCAATACGACGAAGATTTGAAGAAATTCAAAAAGATTGTAATGGAAAGTCCAGAGTGTGGTAGAAATGAGTACAATGGACCGACCACTAGCATGGGTCAGAAACCATCACATTGAAGCACTGAAGGAGGACAAACTGCAGAAGAGGAAGATCTGGGAGTTGATGACAACTTCAGAGACTCCAATCAGAGGTCATGACAATTTCATACCACTTTCTTTTTACATCCTGTTTCTCTTCCTAATTTCAGAGTAATCTACGAAGCAGAATTTACATTTAAGTTGGCTTAGGCCTTCGTCAATTTTACAGTCAATCTCACTGAAATGAACTATCTAGCCCAAGTGTGACCTTCCAAGTTAAGTAGATATAAGAGGTTTGCTATACTTAAGTCCTTGGTTTCTAACACCGTAAAGAAAATGGTTCAACCTGTTGGAAAAATCGGATAATTTTTCGCTCTAAGGTAAATAACTAGTGAAATGAACCGATTCGGTAATACCCAGGAAAGATCACAATGACCTCCTAGACAGTATTATCATTCCACGTAAATTTCTAGGAAAGGGCGGAGGGATCACAAACGGTCCTACTTAAAACCCGACCTCCTAGACAGAAATTACGTGCACGGTGTATTTATATCACAACCTAATCCTTGTACACACACGAATAGTAAATACACCAAAATAAATTGAACACAACACTACAAATATACCCAACAAATAATATTGAATACTACACTATAACTTGAAAAAGAAACAAGACAATAAATGCATAATAAAAGAAATAAGGAAAGAACGCACCCGAAAATTTGATAACGGAGTTCGGCCAATTGTGCCTACATTTTCGGAGCACCACTCAAATGGCTCGCTTTTATTTAATGTGGGAGAAGAGATACAAATTTGGCATGTTTACAATAGGAGGGGAGAGCTCCCTTTTATAACCATCAAACTACTTTCCATTTTCATAATCTATCGATGTAGGATTGATTGGGGTGAGGGGAGGTGTGTGGTTTCTTTTTTAACTACCAACCTCCACCCCAAACACATAAACTCACGATGTGGGATAGATGAAAAGGTGCCAAATAGTAACACAGGTCACAACTAGTGAAAATCAATCAATTGAAAGAGGAAAGATAGAAAGCAGGGGATCATGATTCGTAATATTTTCTTGATGCAACGCATTTGTCAGACTAAAAAGCATAAAGGAGATATCTTTTCTATAAAAATTGGATCTAAAAAAGAGTAACCCTTATGATTGTGCAGAATTTCGGAAAGTTTTGATGGACCAAATCGATTGCAATGTAAATCAGGGTCAAATCACCATATTTTTAGCCTGATATGAGAAACCATTGAAGCTTCTTCATTGTTCCATTTCCTAAGCATAAGCAGTTGGCAACTATTGTTAGTCAAAAAAGGCATTCACAACTTATTAAACATAATACAATGAGAATTACATATAATAGCATTGTGCCTAGAAGCATTGTTAACATGCATTTGGTAGTTAATGCACTGCTTTTTTTGAATCATTTAAGTGATGAAGACAAAAGAAAACATACCTAACAAATTATGAGATACGTCAAGCATCAGAGTTATAGATATATCTTGTAATTCACAATTAGATGCAATCACTTCATCCTCAAGCTGGTAAAGGAAAAGGGGGGCGAATTAAGAAAATATGAAGTTATTGATTGTCCAACTAGGAAATTTTATCTCGACATTGTAAATAAGAGGAGAAAAATAAGTATCCATTTTCTTCCTGCCTGTCGAACTTATATTGCTAACTCTGAAATGTATAGTCTTTGTGATAGAGATACTAATAGGCTATTATTTAATGCATTAATTTGGGTCAATTGTGTAGTGCTTTGGGATGTAATTTTTATATTACATTTGGATATTAGGAGTTGTTTTGAAGAAAAGAAGTCAAAAGTAGCTAAAAAAGAAAGAGACACGCGGCGCAGTAAAGGAAGAGAAGGGGAAGGGTTCAGCATGTCTTGGAAAAAAAAGAAAGAGCCACAAAAACGCAGCATAGCCCACCGTTTTGTAAGAAGGAAAAGAGGGTAGCAGCGGGGACGCAAAAAAAGAAGCCTCCATTCACTGAAAAACACTTAGCAGCCCCACTTTGAAAAACCCTCCATTCACCAAACACAGACTCACGCATACAGCCTCCAAAGTGGCCTCCATTCACGCACCCTCTATCCAGCAACCCACGTAGCCTCTACTCACAAAAATCACGCAGCATTCAGACAAAAATAACGCAACATTCAGACAAGGAGGGAGCCTTTAGCATCGAAAAATCACGCAACCTCCACCAGCAAAAATCAACGCAACGGCTCCATTCCATTCACAGCATTTTTTCTTTTCTTATTTAGTTTCTTCATGAGTTTGTTTAGGGTTTTTACTTGTGAATTGCTTGTCATGATGATTTATGGCTAGAACCTTAATTTCTCTTAGAGATTTGATGTTTTGATGATGCTTTAATATTAAATTTTGCTGGAATCTATGACTGAATATTCATACACTTGTTGATTTTCCTTAGGTTTAATTATTCTTACTTTGAATCATTGGAAGTTTGCTTGGTATAAATGCTCCTTTGGAAAAAGAGTTTTTCGCTAGAAAATTGAAGGAATTTCAGCTAGGATTATCTTATGAGTTGGGAGACCCAAGAAAACTAGGAGGTGAAACTAGAAGGTTTGGGTTTGGAACTTAAGAAACTCTCGAAAGTACTAAAGTAAAGGATTACTAAGTGATGTCTAGAGTGGAGAGATTAGTTCACCTTTGAAAGAAGGGGATTAATTACTCTTAAAATTCACATACAAGGTTAGGATTTTTCATTGTGGAGGATAGCTAATTCAATATTAAGGTTGGCAAAAATATTATTCCCTAAGAGAAAGTCATTCCCCATTGAAGTTAATCCTTTTAATTAGTCAATTGTTGCACTCTTTTCTTAATTAGTTATTGCATAGATATTTCACATTCATAGTTATTTTGGTTGTGTTGAATTGGGTAGTTGCTCAAAAATTCATTTGAGTTTTTAATAATTCTTTACATTGCTTTTAAATTTCCAAAATTTCACCCAACCCGATTTCAAACACCGTTAGCTAGTGTAGATTTGGACTTTCTCATAATCCCTATGGACACGACTCGGTTCTTACCAATTTATTACTCACTTCGACAAACATGCACTTGCAGTTCACGAACACTTTAAAACAGCTTCATATTCAGTGCCTCGGATAATTCAATGCAGGAGTCAATATACAATTTCATCAAGTGCTTTTGAACCCATCCTGTCAAACATGAATCAAAGGAAACAAAATATAAATATGAACTTGACTGTAAAACAAATAAAGGAATTATGGTTCACTAAATAAGTGTTCCTAAAGGTTCTGCAGCCAATATTACATCTTCACAGCATTAAGAAAATAACAGGGTTATGAGGATTTCAAAGTTCTAGTTCAGTTCAAAGTGAAAATTTCCCAACTCAATTTTCTCAAAGCAAGCAAACTGCTCCATGAAGTAAAACATAGTTTCAGATATGTATTATTATATGAAGCTTATATAAGACCTTCACACTAGCATTTTCCAATCCAAGAACTAATATATTTCTAACAGCATCATGTTCAACAAACTTCAAGTAAAAAGTAGGTAATTTCCTTTCAGAAGCTACCTATTTTGGAAGCAATTTACTGCTGATGCATCCTTATTGGAAAACTAACAAATCTTAGATTTGTTAGTCAATAAAGTTAATCATAGGTGGGAAACCCTCATTTGTGTTCGTCATAACAGGCACCAGAGTGCTTATAACTCCAGGGCACATTGGAAAAGGTGATGCTATTATAACTTCCCAAAATAAGAAAAGTAAATCATACCAGCAATAGAAACTTCAATCATAATGTTTCCTAGGCCATTCTTAAAAGTATCCAATAATTCATAGGACTCCAGCACTTGATCAACATATTTCATCTGATGAATGATGGACAAGAGACCTAAGAAGATAATAGATTGAATATTCTATCAATTGCATGAAGTGGTGGTTTCTAACAAGTATGCATGCTCACAATAAAAAAATTTTCAATTGAAAGTTACTTTAACAATTGTTTCTACTCTTTGATCTCCTGACCATGGATAGATTTAGATAATATAAGCATGCCAGTTCAAATTTTAACGACTCAATGTCCAATTTATCAACAGCATTGTATGAGCCTGCCTCTACTTGAATCAAGTCATTGTCAATTTTGAAGATGGTATGTTGCTGTAGTCAACAAAAGCAACATGTTAAAGTACAATGATGATAACAAAGAAGAAGCTACAACAATGAGAATGAGAACATAAAAACAAGAAATAAGAAAGAATAAACACTCCAATAAGCAAAGTTACTATGTCACTGCGATATGCAAAGACCACTAAGTACATCAACGAGAGGCTTTTTGTGCAACGGCAAGAAACATATTGAAAACAATAACCTCTCAACTTAAACACAAATAGAACTTATTCTGGGTATTGATTTAGGATTTTTATTAAGCGGGCCAAAAGTAAAAAATACTACATTAATTTCTGACAAAATATATTTTTAAAATCTCTTCAGTGGGCCGACTGCTCCCTATGCCTTGATGGATCCATCCTTGCATAGATCACATGCTAAATGGGAGTTAGCTAGATGGCACTATTAAGTAGAGTATGTTAACAAGCCAAAAGTCCTTCATAACTGATATCTAGAAATGAATTAAAATCGGATAATAACCTCCTGCTGTGACAAATCACGACAAAGATGTGTTTACTCTCTATTGCACATAAATCAGGAAATACTCACTGTGATGCACCAATTGGAATTATGTAAATTGAGTTGGTCAGGATTAAGCTTATTAGTTCGGTTTTTAGATATGTCAATCTCATTCTCATGTCTAGAACCAATGGTAGTAAGACTAGATGTGGAAGCATTTTCATTTGTGCTCAAAGATCTGAGAACTTTGTCACTAGTCACCGTGTTAGGAGTCCTAAATTTGTATGAACTTGCACTTTCTTCAACATTAATGGGACCACATGAACTGGTAGCACAATGGGAGGAAACAGATGAGCTATCCTACCATGCCAAAAGTATCAAGTACTAAGACACCAGATTCACACAGAAACAGTATCTCATGTATTGATTAAGATGTTTGTGTACCTTAAATCTACATGCATAACCACCAAAATTGTTTTTCCTTTTTACTGTAGTGGGAACAAAGACATATTAGAATTACTACAAAGAAGATATTAAGTGTATGGTCAAAAACTGATACCCACTTTCATCAGAAGTAGCAACATCCTTTACTGGGCATTTAGTAGTTTTCTCCTTTGAAATATCACTCTCATTTGGAAAAATCGTCTTCATTATCTACAAGGACCACTCTAATCCTTTTCCGACCAACAACTGTTTGTTGGTTACTAGTAAAACATCTTTTAGAAGCTTTAGTTAAATTTTCATGAACTTTGTAGTTTTTAGCCCGAGCTGTTTTGATGTTTGATGAGTGTTTACTAAACTAAAGGAGTGAAACTGGGGGCACATCATCATTCATGATTTCAACACTTTCCAAAGGTTGTGATCTGGTAGAACAGAACTTGCCCATTGATTTAGATTTACCTTCTGATAAATAATCACCCTCGACTGTATCAGTCTCAAGCAATAATCTCTTGTCAATTTTTGTTGCTCAAGCTCCCTGATTTCAAACTGTTTTAAATTGTCAATTTCAACTTGCAAGCTCTTACAAAAGAGAACCAGATTTTAACAAATAAGCTATTGTTTATACCAAGAACATTAAGTTGTAATCTTACTGAGTTAGTACTGCTCTCAGTCAAAATGCTTATCATCATAAAGAAACTTTACCTAGACTTGTCAACGTTATCAAATCTTATCATGTGGCTGTAATGCATATTCTCTAGTGCTATAAGTTGAGTAGAGGGGAGTTTAGCCTAAGAGGAAATTCTATATATGAGGAAAATGAATAAGGATTAGCATAACCATTATGATAAAATGCAAGAAAGACCAAATTTTATTTACTTCCAAGTCCAAGTAAGAACAATTTAGCATGCTTCAAGCTCCCCAAATAAGAAATGAAAAATAGAATATTATCTTCTTGTCATTGTTTATTAGTTATAACTTGTTACCTGTGAGATAAACATAACATTGCATAACATCAATTATGTTCTCCTTTATCTTCAGACAGACATGAAACATAACTTCTGCAAAACTGTAGACTACTAGCTTTTATAAGAACAAAGATGTTGTTAAAGATAACTAGTATGTACCACTTGCTCCTGATAATTTACTGGAGAACAGTAATACTTTCTTTGGATTTTCTGAAAATTCGTGTTTTGGACTTAAGTTACGTGTATTTAAGCCTATTAGCTAAGGTAAGTCAAATGTATAAAAATACAACCTCCTTAATATGTAAAGCAATAGCAAGAGAATCATTTTTATTGCATATGAGTTAAAGAAGCCTATGAAACGTGTAAAGAGCTGCCTTTTCATAAGCTAATATGAGGTATTTAGCTAACCAGTCCATATCCCCATCATAGTCTAGGACATCGCCAATGTTGATTTTGGTCAATGCTTGGCCCTGGAAGTTTAAGGAAATGTTAGTCTATTTTTACGACCAAAAAATATATTAAATGTTGCTAAAACAATATATGTCTTTACGTACATTGCAAGTTCATAAAAATTAGCTGCTGATACTTTTCCAAGAACAAAGACAGTAATGATATATGCAATAAAAAACTATTAACAACCAACTTACCTCCAAGTTTCCAATAGAGTTATATGTCTCCCAACTCTTGTTAAACCATTGTTACTATTTGGCACCTTTTCACCTATCCCACATCGTGAGTTTATGTGTTAAACCACACTCCTCACCCTTCCCTCCTATTGTAAACATCCCAAATTTGTATCTCTTCTTCCACATTAAATAAAAGCGAGCCGTTTGAGTGGTGCTCCAAAGACGTAGGCACAATTGGCCGAACTCTGTTATCAAATTTCCAGCTGCGTTCTTTCCTTATTTCTTTTATTCTGCATTTATTGTCTTATTTCTTTTTCAAATTATAGTGTATTATTCAATATTATTTGTAGGGTATATTTGTAGTGTTGTGTTCAATTTATTTGGGTGTATTTACTATTCATGTGTGTACACGGGTTAGGTTGTGATATAAATACATCGTGTGCGTAATTTTTGTCTATGAGGCCAGATTTTAAGTGGGACCGTTTGTAACCCCTCTGCCCCTTCCTGGGAATTTACATAGAATGGTAATACTGTCTAGAAGGTTATTGTGATCTTTCCTAGGTATTACAGAATCAGTTAACTTTACTAGTTGTTTACCTTAGAGGAAAAAATTACTCGATTTTTCCAATAAGTGATATCAGAGCTAAAGATTCTTTCTTGGTTTGTTTGTAATTTTTGTTATATTGAATACTATATTTTGAGTCTGTAATGGCACATAATGATCAAGAAACACCAGAGACATCGGCGTCTTGGTCATCATGGTCGAGGATTCTGTTGTCAAGTTTGAAATTGACAGTGGAGATATTTGGCGGTACTAGCCATTTTGGCATGTGGCAAGGGGAGGTCTTGGAATCCCTTTTTTAGCAGGGTCTTGACATTGCTATTGACGAAAACAAAACTTGAAGATGTTGAGGATAAGGATTGGAGTATCATAAATCGGTTGGCTTGTAGAACAATTCGATCGTGTCTATCCAGAGAGCAGAAGTATGCTTTCAAGAACGAGACTTCTGCACACAAATTGTGGAAGGCATTGGAGGACAAAATTCTGAAAAAGAGTGGTCAGAATAAGCTCCTTATGAAGAAAAGGTTGTTATGATTTGATTACCGACCAGGTACTACTATGAATGAACACATCACTATGTTTAACCAGTTAGTAGCAGACATGTTGAATTTGGATGTGAAATGTGAGGATGAAGATTTGGCTTTGATGTTATTATCATCTCTTCCCGATGAATTTGAACACTTGGAGACTACGTTACTTCATGGAAAGGAGAATGTGTCTTTAGATGCTGTATTTTCTGCTTTGTATAGTCATGAATTGAGGAAGAAGGATAAAATGAAAAACAAAACAGCTACAACAGATGAAGCATTGGTAACAAGAGGTCATCAGTAAAGCCAGTCAAAGGGGAGAAGAGGAAGATCCAAATCAAAAAGCCGAGTTGCCAAAGATGAGTGTGCTTTTTGTCATGAGAAAGGACACTAGAAGAAAGACTATCCAAAATTGAAGAAGAAAGGGAAGGCTCCGAAAGATGCAAATGTTGCATAGTATAAAAGTAACGTAGAATCAGATATCTCTTTGGTGGTCTCACCTTCAGCATCGCATCTAGACGAGTAGATTTTGGATTCAGGTTGCTCCTACCATATGTCTCCCATCCGGGAGTGGATCATTGTGTGTATTTACGCAGACTTCTTGATGGATCCTACATCTACCTACTCTTATATGTTGATGATATGCTAATTGCGGCAAAGAGCCGAAGTGAAATTGACATATTGAAGGTTCAGTTGAGTAAGGAGTTCAAGAAGAAGGATTTGGGGGAAGCCAAGAAGATTCTTGGCATGGAGATAAGCAGGGACAGAGAGAGCGCAAGCTTTGGTTGTCACAGAAGCAGTATTTGAAAAAGGTATTACAACGTTTTGGTATGCATAAAGATACAAAACTTGTAAGTACCCCACTTGCTCTTCATTTGAAACTAAGTAGACATTTATCTCCAAAGTCAGATATAGAGCAAGAATACATGGTAAAAGTCCCATATGCTAATGCAGTTGGAAGCTTGATGTATGTAACGGTGTATACGAGACCAGATATTTCACAAGCTATTAGTGTTATCAGCAGGTACATGCATGATCCAGGCAAGGGTCATTGGGAAGCTGTGAAATGGATTCTACGGTATATCCAAAATACAGTAGATATTGGATTGGCATTTGAGTGGGATGAATCACTTGGTCAACACGTAGTTGGATATTGCGATTCTAACTATGCAGGAGACTTAGATAAGCGACGATCTACAGCTGGCTATTTGTTCACTTTAATGAAGGCGCCAATTAGTTGAAAGTCTACTTTACAGTCAACGGTGGCTTTGTCTACAATAGAGGTAGAGTATATGGCGATTACAGAAGCTGTGAAGGAGGTAATTTGGCTTTATGGTTTGCTTAAAGACTTGGGAGTTGGTCAGAAATAACTTGAGGTATATTCTAGTAGTCAGAGTGCTATTCATTTAGCAAAGAATCAAGTCTTTCATGCACGGACAAAGCACGTTGACGTTCGCTATCATTTTGTGTTGGAAATTCTCGAAGAAGAGGAGATACTTCTCCAAAAGATTCAGACTATAGAGAATCCTGCAGATATGCTGACCAAGGTGGTTACAAGAGCTAAGTTTGAACATTGTTTAGACTTGATTAATATCCTGCACATTTGAGTTAGCACCTGAAGGTGTAAATTTGGAAGCACCGCAAAGATTACTTTTATTATTTGTTTGATTGAGAAGATTCATATTTAGTGGGATAAGAAGTTGTGCCAAGGTGGAGATTTATTACTATTTGGCACCTTTTCATCTATCACACATCTTGAGTTTATTTGTTTGGGGTGGAGGATGGTAGTTATAAAAGAAACCACACCCCCCCCCCCTCCCCCCAACATCAATCCCATATCGATAGATTATGGAAATGGGAAGTAGTTTGATAGTTATAAAAGGAGCTCTCCCCCTCCTATTATAAACATCCCAAATTTGTATCTCTTCTCCCACATTAAATAAAAGCCAGCCATTTGAGTACTGCTCCGGAAACGTAGGCACAATTGGCCAAACTCCGTTATCAAATTTTCGGGTGCGTTCTTTCCTTATTTCTTTTATTCTGCATTTATTGTCTTGTTTCTTTTTGAAGTTATAGTGTAGTATTCAATATTATTTTTCGGGTATATTTTGTAGTGTTGTGTTCAATATATTTGAGTGTATTTATTATTCATGTGTATACATAAGTTAGGTTGTGATAAACACACCATGCACGTAATTTCTGTCTAGGAGGCCGAGTTTTAAGTGGGACCATTTGTGATCCTTCCGCCCTTTCCTGGGAAGTTACATGGAATAGTAATACTGTCTAGGAGGTCATTGTGATCTTTCCTTTACCGAATCGGTTCACTTCACTACTTGTTTACCTTAAAAGGAAAAATTACTCGATCTTTCCAACAACCATTTTATCACTTTTTTGAAGTTTCTGAGCTTTTGGTAGGATTCCCCAAGAATCAGATATGAATCACCTAGCTTCTCTTTGTCACAAAGTTCATTTGCTATTCTCTTCTTCTGCTTTGAAAATTGATGATGCTAACACCATAAAAAACAGTTTTAAATTGCACAAACAATGAAGAATGAGATTCAATACTATATTCATTAACTTTTAAGTCCTCTATCTACAAAAAACATAAAGTCAAACTAGGAAAATGATTTAACTTTGTCCATAACTCTAAAATCCAAATAAGAAGTCATGTAAACGAAGCAATGTAAAATGAAAATGATAGCACACATTACATATCAAATTCCATTCATTTACAGATTATTACTACCAACAAAAATTTTTAATTTTCTTGTCAGCCAATATTCGAGAAAAAGTTAAGATAAATCAAACATGCATGGTGTTTGAAAGAAAACATTCAGTTAGTTTCACATCTAGCATGAAACATGATTAGTACAAACAATATTACAATACATCTGAAATCAGATCTAACAACTAAAGAATGCATCCAGCCCCCTTAGCCATAAAAACTCAAAAGTTTAAGGACAATGAGAACACATGATGGAACTTATAAAAAGAACTGAAGGACCTACTCCCACAATAGTATAATGCATTCACTGATGTCCATTGAGATAAATTAAAAACTAAATGGGATGGAGTATACAATTTATGTGCTTATTAATTATTATCTAAATATTTAGAAAATTGATTAGGTAACTTTTAACGTTTGGAATATTAGGTAACATATTTAGCTAAACCTTGGCATTGACACAATTCATATGCTAGCTAAACGAGTGAAATTTTACTCAATGTGATGACAATGGTTGAGTCAAAGAAAAAGACACCCAGGTTGAGTGAGATTTGCAGCAATATGAACACCCAGGTTACCTTCAGCCATGCAAATATCATGCTTGACTTCTCAATGAGACAGTCTAATGAGGCATTCTACTAAAGAAAACACTTCCAGTGTGTTTGGCATCTAATGATTTGAATTGAATTCATTAATTTTATGTAATTAAATTCAATGCATGCGTTTGGAATGTTAAAAAAGAGATGACTTGAATTCAACCACGTAATTGAATCTCATTTTCTTTATGAATTCAATTCACATCTCAAATGGTGCAATTTGGTATGTGAATTGAAGAGTCAATTCTTTTCAAAACATTAAAAATTCTTTTTCCAAATATACACATCATAACAAATTACTACAAAACACACACACATTGATTACACATTATTTTTAGTTAAGGATAAAAAAGTCATATGAAATAGTTGAATTCATTTTTATTATGTTCCAAATAATCTAATTGAATTCAATTCTAATATTTATAGATTTATTCCAAACAGTGTAAATCGAATTTAATTCAATCCCACAAATGTAATTAAATCCAATTCGTCAATAAATCCAATTCAAAATTTTCCAAACAGCCTATTCCTTTTATGTGTTGTACCTCTAGCAGTAGCTATATCTCTTATTAGCTTCTTGAAATTCTGTTCTTCCTTCATCAGATCTTCCATTACTTTAATTGCCGCTTTAACAGTGTCAATGTTTTGATCAATTTGTTCTGCCAAAGCATCCTCATCTTCCATGGATTATCAAGTGCTTTTTCATAGCAACGAATAGCTCCTCATATTTTTGAATCTTGCAATGCAATTCTCCAAGATTAATATAACCTTTTGCCTCCCGTGGCAATGCCCAATTCTCTTACAAATTATGATATCCTTCTCAATGTGCTCCATCCTTCCATATTCTCAGTTCCATATAAACACTTCCAAGATTATGATGGAGTCTACTTCTACAATCATCAGTTTCACCAATCTCTTCTTCGTCACATATTTCTAGCCCTTTGGTAAGCATTGTCTTTGCTTTTTCCAAGTTGTTAAGATCCATTTCAAGCATTCCAATATTGTTATGTGCATCAATATACTCTTTCACAAAAGATGTTTTATTAGTGGGTGGATTTTTCTTGCGCTTCTCAACAAGCCTCATGGCTGACTTGAAATACTTTTTGGCATTTCAAACTGAGTAATGGTCTCTATCGGACTTCAAAAACATCTCACGGTATGTCCAACCAAGTTGAGCACTCACTCTTTGCTGCTCAATGAGGTCATTGGCATCTTTGGAAAGATCCAAATGCTTTTTCTGCAGACACATTCCCAATTCAAAAACTCACTTGTCTTTCACATTTCACTACATCTGTGAGTCCAAAATTAAAACCTGACACAATCATTCAAATACATTCAATTCTTAAACCCTAAATCAGAGAAAATGCAAAACAAAAGCTTGAACTTTCACCTAATAAACCAAGGCATCCTGGTATTGTTGTAGTCTGAGATAGACTTCACCGAGAGATTGAGAATTGGACAACAAGTGCTTCTCAGGCAAGTACTTTATGGATACTTCATAATCAATTCGCAACCACCTTAGAGCCTCCAAGTACTCTCCTCTGTTCTTCAATATGTCCCCGATCACATTCACCCACTGAGCTTCCTTTTGCCGATTTCCTTCCCATCAGGCATTCTTGTATGATACCTTAGCAGCGCTCAGTTGGGCAGTGTCTTTGTCCATTGATCAATGCCAAGGATTACAGGAAATCGAAGCAGAGAAAGCAAAATGAATTAAAGATGAGAACTTTCTTTTTTCATGATCTTGAAAATCCTTTTGGTCCAAAATTGTAGCAATTTTTACCGCCAAATTGGTTTTGTTTATTGGGCCTTACGCTCAAAGTTTTTGGACCTTTACGAGGACCTAACCACTAAAAAGCATCTGAAATCAAGGTGGGGATAAATTGAAAAAAAGGGTTAAAGCGGAGTGGAATGATAGAGAGATGTTTGTTGTGCTTAAGGATGTTGATCTTCAAATCGAATGGCTTAAGAAAATGAAATGATTGTGATTTTTGTAATAAATTAGACATATACTTAGTTACTAATATTAGACTACTTGTAATATGTTGTGTTGGAATTCGCTACTTGTAATGTATTGTATTGGATTTCTATTTGGTTAATTTTGTTGTAATGAATTAAATTGTACTTTATTATTATTATGTTATGATTATTGCATAATTACCTTGTTATACAATAAGCTTAATATTTATTTTTTATATATTTTTATACAGATTTCATTTTCTGATAATGATTCTGACAATGATCATGAATATAATGAAGAGATTGAAGAAGAAATTTTGCATATGGTTCAAACTGGAGTTGCACTAACCATAGACCATTTTATTAAATATTATATTAAAAAACCATTTAGAACATCCCCTCACACTGGATGGATGTTTGTAATGGAGATGCTTAATGATCATAAAGATAGATTTCATTAACAATTTAGAATAGAGAAGGATGTTTTTATCAAATTATGTAAATTGTTGAATGAGTCATATGGATTAAAGAAAGGTACAGACGTAACAATAGAAGAGGTTATAGCTATGTTTTTTATCACTTTAGTTCATGGACTTTGTAATAGAATGGTTCAAGAAAGATTTCAACATTCTGGTGAAACAATTTCTAGATTATTTGAAATAATATGAGAGGTTGTTTCACGTAAGTCGCTGAATTTCATCAAATTAAAAGATCCAACTTTTAGAGAAATTCCAAGCAAAATTAAAGATGATAGAAAGTATTGGCCTTATTTTAAAGACTGCATTGGAGCAATTGATGGAACACATATACCAGTTTTAGTTCCAAGGTCCAATCAAATAAAATGTATTAGGAGAAAAGGGATTCTTACACAAAATGTAATGGTTGTATGTGATTTTGATATGTGCTTCACTTTTGCTTGGGCTAGTTGGGAAAGCACAGCACATGCTGCCTAAATTTTTGTGGAAGCTTTGCGTAATGATATATTACACTTCCCTAATCCACCTAGAGATTTGTGACGGATAACTTTATGCTTTTTTAATTTATTCTTAATAATTCAGTACTTCTCTATTTATTTATTTTTTAATTTGGAATATAGGAAAATATTACTTGGAAGATGCAGGATATCCTTACATATAAGGTTATTTAGGACCATACAAAGGTGAGAGGTATGATCTTCCTGATTTTCGACGTGCCAGTCTTCCAAGAGGGAAGAAAGAAATATTTAATCATGCACATTCTTCTTTAAGATGCACAATCGAAAGAACATTTGGTGTTTGGAAAAATAGGTGGAAAATTTTACGTCAAATGCCCAGTTTTCCTTTTCCAAAGCAAGTTAAAATTGTAATTGCTTCAATGGCCATTCATAATTTTATAAGGTTAAATGCTCAAAAGGATGAAGAGTTTTCTCACTATGATGAAGATGATGAATTACTTCCTACAAATGAAGAAATCAATGAAAATGAAGACGTTAAAGAAAATCATTTAGACAAGCCACAAAATAACGAGATGAATGATGCGAGGGAACATGTTGCAAATCTTCTTGTATTACAATAAAATGCATAATTTATTATGTATTTAACTATTACTCAACTTAAATATTTATTTTGGGATTATAATATTATTTAGCTTTTTGTATGTTTTAATATTTATTTTTAATATTAGTTTTATTTCTTACAAGAAAATGAGACATCTATTTAAATAATTTCCTACAAGATGGAAGTGAATTTGTCAAACAATTGAAATGTAAAAGTAAACCCATTGTTTAATATACTTTAAATATTATTTATAAGCATAAATAATTTTTATTACAAAATAAAGTATAGTTAAAGTTAATAAAAGTGTTTTTTATTTTTATGTTGCCAAACAGTCTATTGCATGAAGTTTTTTCAAACAAACTGTTTTTTAATTGACAGTTAAATAGTCAACTGGCTTCTTAGAAAAGCTCTTCTCAAAAAAAGCTCTACTGACAAAAACTTTACTAACAAAAGTTCTACTAAAATAAGCCCATCCAAACAGGCATTCACCCTTCGTTGTTGGATCTTCGTGGAGGTGCAATTTGACAACGACCCTCTTCTTCTATTTAGGTTTGTTTCCGCAATCTATGAGACCAATTGGTTAGTTGGTGAGTTAATTTGCTTGATTAGGTTGAATAACTAGATGGGTTTGCTTAATTTTTAGTTTTCTTGTCCCCGAATGTGTGTGTTCTTATCGTAAATTGTAGTAACAACCCATCTTGGAAGAAGAAAGAAATCTTAAATGCAATGGGCTTGCTTAGCATCATTCGTAAAATCAAGAGGAAGGAGAAGGAAATGCGTATACTTATGGTGTATGTCCTCTTTTATGGATAAGTATATACATTGTTCTGAAATTCTTGTGAGCCGTTTAAGGGCCTTGACAATTCTGAGAAGACGACGACTGTACTGAAGATCAATGGGGAAGACACCAGCATTATTAGCCCTACCTTTGGCTTCATCAAAACTATCAATTATCAAAAGTAAGCCACTTCCTCTCCCTCTATAATTGGAGATACCATTATTTCGGGTACTTCTGAAATGCCAAATGCCCTACCCTTGACTGCGGTTTAAACTATTGATTTATATAATTGGTTTAAACTATTGATTTATATAATTGAAAGTGACTAAATAGGTTTACAACAAAACTTTTGTACATATATACATGTGTGTGTGTATTTTTTTCGTGGGTAATGTCCTTGAATGAATAACAAGTGCATCTTTGGCTACTATGGTAACTGTAGTGAAGTCATGTATGGACAAGCATGTTATTTGTGGACTGTTGGATTAACAGGAAAAATGATATTGTTGCTTGTCAGGTATACCTTGCACATATGGGATGTTGGGGGCTAAAAAACGATTAGATCGTATTGGAGGAATTACTTTGAGCAAACTAATGGCTTGGTCTGGGTAGTTGACAGCTCTGATCTTAGGAGGTTAGATGATTGCAAGATGGAACTTGACAATCTTTTGAAAGAAAAGGTAGTTATCTTCTCAAGGTTTTTCCTTTTATGTAATTGTTAGCTTTGTTACTTTTAATCTGCTAGTGTTTTCGATTGTTCCTCTCACATGGTTTCTTTCCCTTGCTCTTGTTTAGTTTAGTTATTGGCTTTTGATTTATCTGTTCAATTGGCAGAGGTTATCTGGAGCATCTCTACTTATTCTAGCTAATAAGCAAGACATAAAAGGGGCTCTTACACCAGAAGAAATTGCTATAGTATATTCCTTTAGCTCATGTTCTACACTATGATTGTTTTGGTTCTTTAGTTTGTCATCTTTCTTTGGAGTTCTAAGTTTGTTCCAACATCCATACATCAGTATCATTTACCTTGATTTTTCAATGTGAACTTAACTTTGGAACTCAACTACCAGCTTCATTGCCATAATGCATTCTTAATTAAAAATGTCAATCATATGGCTTCACAATCACCATACTGTTTTCCATAATTGAAAGTACCTATGTGAACGTCAAATGCATATTGATCTTTTTCTTTTCGATCGGGAGCAATGATTTCGTGGTGATTCACATCCTTGTATAATATGTTGAAATGATGACTTTCTACTTATGCAGGTGGTGAATTTGGAAAATATGGATAAAGCCTGTCACTGGAAAATTGTTGGTTGTAGCGCATACACTGGTTCAGGATTGCTTGAAGGATTTGACTAGTTAGTTCAGGACATTGCCTTGGATTAAACATAATTAAGCCATTTACAGTTTTCTTCTTTTCAAAAATGATCGTGATTCTTAGATTCAAGCTCAGGATTTTCTTCGTAAAAATTTCCTATACAAACTAATGTGTGTTTATGTATATCTCTATTGAAATTTGTCCAAATTACTTTAGCAGTATTAGTATAAATAGAGAGATGCATGTGAAATTTCATATTTAAAATTGAAGTTGTTGAATTTTTTTAACTTTGACAAATTATAATATAAATTATTCATCAAATTGGTTGTCAATAATTCTGAGTAACTGTAACAGCTTTTAGAATGTGATTTTTCATTATAAATATGTAATTATAATAATAATATATAAAAAAATTGGGTTCCTTTTAATAAATATATATTTCACTATAATAATCGCATAGAGATACGGACTTAAGTTTAATATTTGAATTCAATTTTAGCTTGATATCGTATGGAATAATATTTTTGGTTTAGCGTCATTTATTATTTTTTTATTAATATTTTTTTTAGTACATATTTAAATATCATGTTTCAAATTCCTATTTTTCTATTATTCCTATTCTATACATTGGTTACTTTTAATCCATAGAGAGTTTCAGTTGAATGTCAAATAATATTAAAGAAATAACATCATTTATAGTCAAGTATAACAAATTTACACAAGTATCAACTCTACTAAAGAAATTGAAATAAAAATAAAAATAGGTCTTATAGACATAAACATAACTTACAAACAACATTGTTTATTATTATACAGCGATGCATAACAAAAAGTACTCTAAAGACAACATATTACATATGAAAAATTAACTTATCCCTAATTTTGATAAAAACGAAAAATTATCTACAAAACCTCTAGATGAAGTAGAACCATGCTTGACACTAATATGAGTTTATGTACAAAATTGCAAACATTGTGACTAATATAATAGTAAAAGTCACAAAAAACTTATACAAAAGACATTCATGTCGTCAACTTCATCATCATTTGAAGATAGTGTTGTGGGTGTTTATGAAGTGCAATTCCTTGGTAGTGGTAACCTGCATAAGAAACAATTCCCTTCATAACTGCTCTCATCAAATATGGCAAATTAAGCAACTTTATTGGGTATCCTACCAGAAAGGTTATTGTAAGACACGTTGAAAACTTCTAAGAAGTTTAGCTCTATAAGATAATGAGGAATTGTTACACTCAAGTTGTTGCAAGAAAGATCTGAAGTTTCAATTTTGGACATATTTGAGAACAAGAAGGAAATAGGTTTCAATAAAATATTATATGATAGGTTCAAAAGATGGATACCTTGAATATTTCCAAATTCATAAGGAATTTGGCCTTTTAAATTGTTGTAAGAGAGATCCAATCCCATGAAATTCATGCCAACAATTTGTTCCATTTTGTAACTAAAAATGTTTCCCTTCACTACAAATTCAAAATCTCCAATAGGATATAATGCACCTTCAAAGGTTTCTTTTTTATACTTATACGAATAATTGGTGGAGAATCCGAAGAGCTTATTATGTGAAAGATCAACTACCTTTAACTCATTTGTCATCTTTTATAAATTAATTGGGATCTCTCCCATAAATTTATTATGGCTCAAGAAAGATACCTTAATTTATACAACTTTTCAATCCACTTTGGAACTATACCTATTAAACAATTATGACTGAGATCCAAAACTTCCAAAATATTGGAATCGGAAATTAATTGGGAAAAAGGTACTTCTAATATATTTTCCAACAAATGAATATTTTGCAACTATGTAGTTCCCAATATTGTATGTATGCTTCCAAAAAGCATGTCTTTTGAAAGATCCAACACTCAAAGAGAAACCATTGTTTCAATCCACTTCGGAACTTTGTCAAATAGTTTGTTATCACGCACGACAAATACCATTAAGAAAGAACAATTAGACAAACTTTCTAGAATGCTTCTAGTAAACTCATTTTCTAATAGATGTAACCACTCCAGCCTTGGAAAATATGCACACATCTTAGTTGGAATGCCACCGTGAAAGTGATTTCTGGAGATGTCCAAATAGCTTAAAGTTGCATTAGGATTACGTGTTGGAAAACCAAAAGATCCCGAAAGAGAACAATTGGAGAGAAGGTTTTCCAATTTTGTATTGTTTTCTAGGAACTAACTTGTTAAGCCCAATCCTATCATTGGAATGCCACAAATGTTGAGATCATGCAAATCATGTTGATGGTATAAAATTTTAGGAAATGATCCTCCTCCAAAAGTAGAACTTAACAAAAGACTCTCCAATTGAAACTTTAGTGTCAAATTACGATTGACCACCTCTAGTTCTATACTTCATTTCCATAAGCATGAAAGTACTTAAGTTTAGAGTGGTTAAAGAATTGAGAAAGTGAACTTGGAATTTCAAACTGATTGTCACTTAGTGTTAATGATGTGATAGACATGAGGAATTTTAATAAAGATTGAGATAATTTTCCTATAAAGTGATTATTGAAGAGATCTAGTTCTTAAAGAAGTGTCAAATTCACTAAACAATTAGGCCAATTACCACTCAGAGTAGTGCCGCAAAGTTGGAGCACCCGAAGATTTGTGAATTGGCATAAGCCTAAATGTATATTAAAGAGAAGGAGATTAGAGAGATAGACAACCATCAGAGACTTCAAATTTTATTATTAAGGAAATTAACTAACCATGAATGCTGCCACTGAGCTTAGAATATGACAAAGATAAAGTCTCAATTGAAGTCAGGTTTACAATTGACTGTAGTAAGGTATTGATATTAGACAAGCCTGCAATTATAGGAAAAGATTAGTCAAAAAGGAAATAATAAATTCACTGACTGAAATATTTTATAGACATACTTTGGAAAGTGGGGATGTTTGCATTGATCAAGTCCATGTTTAAAGTCCAAAGAGAACGAAAAGCAAGACTTTGCAAAAAGTTCACGTCCAAAGAAGACTCACTCAAATATAACTCTTTCACATTGTCCAGCTCTATTTTGAATAAGAGAAAAACAAATGCTATATAAAATTTAACAAATCAAAATATCTGTTTAACTTACCTTGTGAAAATAATACTCCAGTAAAATTGTTATCTTCTAAATGAAGGGACTCAAGTTTTGGGAACACTTTTAATTATTCCGACTAAAAGTTGCTTCCCATTTCTTCTAGCCAAAGGATGATTATATTGCTTTGACCTTTAATATTTAAAAGAAATGAAAAAATAATTAGAAAATATAGATTGTATTACCTAGTTTACGTTTGACGAGTTGCTTGAATTTTAAATAACACATTTATTTAAATAAAAAAGAACATACATGCTGTAAGTAAGTGAATAAATTATGTAACGTATATAATTATGCTATTAAATAAGATTCGAGTCTTACCTTCCGGTATAATAAACTTGTCAATGTTGTTGCCGCTAATGACTAACTCCTCGGTGTTGAATAAGGCAACCAAGTCCTGTGAGCAACCAAAACAAATGAAAACTTGTTTAAATGTTGCTCACAAAAAAATGCAAACTTGTTTAAATGTTATTAAAACCAAATATCATTTTCTTAATGATTAAAAGAAAACATCAACCAACCTTACATGTTGATTGATCCCTTTAACTGAATGAAAGAAATATCTAAAGTTTTAAATAATGGTAAAGTCCACGTAATAATAGTAATACGTTATTATTCAAATCATTATATCCCAAATAAAGGATTTGTGATTTTTATACCTATAAGGTTCACTTACATACTTCAACTTATCCAAATATTTATCTTAATATAATACTGCAAATTTTGTTAATAAACAAGGGAAATTCCATTATATAACTATATTAATTTAAAGATTTTTTTTACACTTTTTCATTAAAAGAGTGTATTATTAATCTTTTAAACCCTCTTTTTTTTAATAATTATGATAAAAAAAATTGTAATTTCTAATCCAACTTTTCTTTAATGCCATACATTGAATTTAATTGGACTTTGCAAGTTTGCATTGATGTGAGGAAATGAATGCTGAAAAATAAAATATGGTTTTAAAAGATATTAAATATGTAAAAATATTTATTAAATATGTAAAAATATACACTCAAAATATAATATTAATCAG
>JANZXR010000001.1:11361396-11376025 GCA_027575705.1 Erythroxylum echinodendron
GTTTGGGTCCTGTAAAATTTGCAGTAGGATTGTTAGTAATCGGATGAGTGAAAACAGGGAATGAATGGAACAGTGATATGAAATTTTGAAGATTAAACTACATTAATATAGGCAGAATTAGGCTAAGTAGTCTTCATAAAAGTTTTAGATAATTCTTGTAGCTTTCCAATGGTATCAAGATCAAAATTTTTGGACTTCAAATGTGAAAGTTAGGGCCTTTAGAAGATAGCAGAAATTGTATAGGTGTACCCAATTTTTTTTTGCAGAATGATAATTTTCACTTCAATGATTAATCTGTAGCAATATAGGATGAATTAGACAAAATTGTCTTCATGAAAGTTGTAGTCATTTTCTTATCTTTCCAACAATATATAGTTCGTAAATTTTCGACTTCTGGATTAAAAGTTATGATGTTTCATAGTAGGGGTGCCTAATTGAGGGAAGTCGCGATCGTGACACAGTACGATCGTGACTGTCCCAAAGTTTCACCTACGGCGGCAGTCCATCATGATCGCGACTCAACGCGATAGCGACGATTTGAGGAATTCATCAAAGTCGAGGTCGCGACTGAGTCACAACCGCGACAACCCCAGATCCCTCAACAGTCGCGATCGTATCGCAGTACGATCGCAACTTGCTTATGTTTTTCAGTCTCTCTCATGGGCGTGAGAGAGAAGTCACACCCGTGACTTTTGCCATGTTGAATTAAGGTTTTCTATTTCCGAATCTAAATTGCTATAAAATTTTCTTATACCCAAAGTAATTATTCTTTGTTCATTTTTGCTACGGAAAATTTTCAGTAAATTGTGGGGTAATATTTTTACCTTTGCTATGAATTTTCTTTATTTAAAAATCATTATTATCTATTTCTTTTATTTTGATATCATTTACTAAATTGTCTGTTAATTGTTTTTATTAAATTCTTTGTTTTTGAATAATTTAATTTTATGTCTATAATTATTCTATGATCCCACCACGAATTTTCCCTGCCTAGTTTTTAATTAAATTTAAATGTTATAATTTATTTATTTATAATTAATTCAAATAAATTCCCAATGGTGACATATAGTCGCTATAAAATCTCTATGGGGACCCGGGGCCAACGCCTGACTTTGGAGATAAATGGCTACTTAGTTTCAAATAAGGAGCAAGTGGGGTACTTACAGGTACAGGTTTTGTATCTTCATGCATATCAAAATGTTGTAATACCTTTTTCAAATACTGCTTCTGTAACAACCAAAGCTTGCCCCTCTCTCTGTCCCCGATTATCTCCATGACGAGAATCTTTTTGGCTTCCCCCAAATCCTTCATCTCGAACTTTTTACTCAACTGAGCTTTCAATATGTCAATTTCATTTCGGCTCTTTGCCGCAATCAGCATATCATCAACATATAAGAGTAGGTAGATGTAGGATCCATCATGAAGTCTGCGCAAATACATACAATGATCGTATTTGCTTCTTGTGTACTTTTGACCCTTTATAAACTTGTCAAATCGTTTGTACCACTGCCTTGGAGATTGCTTCAATCTATACAACGATTTGTTCAGTTTGCAAACCTAATTTTCTTTACCAGCAACCTTGTATCCATCTGGCTGAGACCTATAGATTTCCTCCTTCAAGTCACCGTGTAAGAATGCGGTCTTCACATCAAGTTGAGCTAGCTCCAAATTCAACTGCACTACTAAGGCCAACAAAATTCTGATGGAAGAATGTTTAACAACTGGAGAAAATACTTCATTATAATCAATTCCTTCCTTCTGAGCGTAGCCTTTAGCTACCAACCTTACCTTATAGCGAATATCATCTTTATCAGGAAATCTTTCTTTCTTTACAAATACCTTTTTGCATCCAATTGCCTTCTTTTCCTTCGGTAGTTGTGTCAACTTCCATATCTTGTTCTTTTCAAGAGATTGCATTTCTTCTTCTATTGCACCTGCCCATCTGCCACTTTCTAAACTTCAGATTGCTTCTGGGAAGGTAGATGGAACATCATCAACAACTGGAAGTGTATAAGCTACCATGTAAGTAAAACAAGCATGTTTTTGAATTTCTCATCTTGACCATCTAGCGACAATTGACTCTGATTGCTGCGGAGGTTCTTGGGTCGGAACCTCTTCCTCATCTGACTCTTCTTCTGCCATAGGAGAGTCACTAATAGTACTTTTTGCTGGGATCACCACTGTTTGTTCAAACTCTACCTACTTCGGCATGCTCTCCACCTGCTACGAAGTATCATCAACCCCTTCTGAAGTTATCTTATTCAACATGGTAGATTCATCAAAGGTAACATCCTGCTGATTATTGTCTTCTTTGACTCTAGACACTACAAACGGTATCCCCTAACTCCAAAATTGAAGCCCATAAATAGAGTCTTCTTTGCTAGTGAATCCAACTTTGATTCATTCATATGATAATATGCAATAGAACCAAAAATACGCAAAGAATCGTAATCTGTTGCAGGTTTCTTAGACCATACCTCTAAAGGAGTCTTGCCACCTATAGCAGATGAAGGCAAGCGATTTACGAGATGTTGAGCGTATGTCACAGCCTTAGCCAAAAATTTTCTGCTTAACCCAGCATTAGACAGCATGCAACGAACTTTCTCCACTAATGTCTTGTTCATACGCTCCGACACACCATTCTGTTATGGTGTTTTTCTAACTGTGAAGTGCCGAGTTATGCCACACTCTTGGCATACTTCCTGAAAAAGATCACTCTTGTATTCTCCACCGTTGTCTGTTCGGAGAAATTTGATCTTCCTTTCTGTCTGGTTTTCAACCTGAGCTTTCCATCCAAGGAAAACTCCAAGCACATCATCTTTGTTCTTCATGGTAAACACTCACACTCTTCTAGAAAAATCATCAACAAAAGTGACAAAATAATGTCTACCACCAAGTGACAAAGTCTTAGAAAGTCCCCATACATCTGAGTGCATATAATCCAGAATCTCCTTGGTATTATGGATAGCAGTGCCAAATTTTACTCTTCGTTGTTTTCCCAGAATACAATGCTCACAAAATTCCAATTTGCAAGTCTTCGTACCTTTCAACAATCCTTGCTTGGCAAGAGTTTGCAAGAATTTTTCACCAGCATGTCCCAAACGCATATGCCACAGCTTTTTTGCCTCTACATCTTTCTTGCTACTTGAAGTTGTTGCTGCTACCATCCCAAATACTGTACTACCTTGGTAATAATACAGATTGTCCTTCCTAACACCTTTTAAAATTACCAATGCTCCTAAAGTTGCTTTAAGAATTCCATCTCGCATTATTAAAACTAAGCCTTTTGATTCTAAAGTCCCCAGAGAGATGATATTCTTCTTCAATTTTGGCACGTACCGGACATCCCTCAAAATTTTGGTGGATCCATCATGATTCTGTAGCTTGATTGAACCTATACCGGCTGTTTTACTTGAAGTATCATTACCCATGTAAACAACCCCGCCATCGAGTTCTTTAAAATCAAAGAACCACTCCCGGATGGGAGACATATGGTAGGAGCAACCTGAATCCAAAATCCACTCGTCTAAATGTGATGCTGAAGGTGAGACTAGCAAATAGATATCTGATTCCATGTTACTTTTACACTCTGCAACATTTGTATCTTTCGGAGCATTCCTTTTCTTCTTCAATTTTGGACAGTCTTTCTTCTAGTGTCCTTTCTCATGACAGAAAGCACACTCATCTTTGGTAACTCAGCTTTTTGATTTGGATCTTCCTCTTCTTCCCTTTGACTGGCTTTGCTGATGACCTTTTGCTACGAATGCTTCATCTACTATAGCTGTTTTGTTTTTTATTTTATTCTTCTTCCTTAATTTATGACTATACAAAGCAGAACATACAACATCTAAAGACACATTCTCCTTTCCATGAAGTAACGTAGTCTCCAAGTGTTCAAATTTATCGAGAAGAGATGATAATAACATCAAAGCCAAATCTTCATCTTCAAATTTCACATCCAAATTCAACATGTCTGCTACTAACTGGTTAAACATAATGATGTGTTCATTCATAGTAGTACCTGGTCGGTAATCAAATCGGAAAAGTCTTTTCTTCATAAGGAGCTTATTCTGACCACTCTTTTTCAAAAATTTGTCCTCCAATGCCTTCCACAATTTGTGTGCAGAAGTCTCGTTCTTGAAAGCATACTTCTGCTCTTTGGATAGACACGATCGAATTGTTCCGCATGCTAACCGATTTATGATACTCTAATCCTTATCCTCAACATCTTCTAGTTTCTTTTCGTCAATGGCAATGTCAAGACCTTATTGGAAAAAGGGAGTCCAAGACCTCCCCTTGTGACATGCCAAAATGGTCAGTACCGTCAAATATCTCCACTGCCAATTTCAAACTTGACAACGGAATCCTCGACCATGATGGTGAAGAAGCCGATGTCTCCGGTGTTTCTTGGTCATTATGTGCCATTACATACTCAAAATATAGTATTCAATATAACAAAAATTACAAACAAACCAAGGATGAACCTTTAGCTCTGATACCACTTGTTGGAAAAATCGGGTAATTTTTCCCTCTAAGGTAAATAACTAGTGAAGTGAACCAATTCGGTAATACCCAGGAAAGATCACAATGACCTCCTAGACAGTATTACCATTCCACGTAAGTTCCCAAAAAAGGACGGAGGGGTCACAAACGGTCCCACTTAAAACTCGACCTCCTAGACAGAAATTACGTGTACGGTGTATTTATATCACAACCTAAGCCGTGTACACTCATGAATAATAAATACACCTAAATAAATTGAACACAACACTACAAATATACTCGAAAAATAATATTGAATACTACACTATAACTTGAAAAAGAAACAAGATAATAAATGCAAAATAAGAGAAATAAGGAAAGAATGCACCTGAAAATTTGATAACGGAGTTCAGCCAATTGTGCCTACCTCTCCGAAGCACCACTCAAATGGCTCGCTTTTATTTAATGTGGGAGAAGAGATATAAATTTGGTATGTTTACAATAAGAGAGGAGAGCTCCCTTTTATAACCATCAAACTACTTCCCATTTTTATAATCTATTAACGTGGGATTGATTGGGGAGAGGTGTGTGGTTTCTTTTATAACTACCAACCTCCAGCCTAAACACATAAACTCACGATGTGGGATAGATGAAAAGGTGCCAAATAGTAACACAACCAACATAATCCGGTCTGTGTGTACTTCACCAATGCCACTGATTGATTTTGTATCTAGTTAGGCCAATCCGAGCTTATTTTATCTTCTGATATCTTAGAACTTGTCAACTTGGAAAGCACGCCTTTAAAGCGAGATCAAGATGGTTAATCAGTTGCACTGTAATTGTTTTCATATAGTGTTTTTGACGCGTGGTTAACTGCAATTACAACTTGTAGGTGATAATACTGGATGAAGAAATCATCATGCCCATTTAACACCAGTTCAATAGTCAAGTTTGATATTAATTTAGTGTAGAACTACATAAATGCCAATGGGCTAACAATGCATTTTCTAACACATTAATTCGTGGAATCTTCGTTACTTTTTATAGATCATTAATGCCATAAATAATCAAAGATAAAATTTTCTTTATATAATAACTATTAAAGCTCACAACTATTAATCATCTAATTGATTTATTCAAAAACGACCTCTCTATAAAAAATACAAAGAGAAAGTTGTGTACAACGATGACCACTCTCCAAACTTCTACGAAATGAAAAACCTTATGCAATAGATAGTGTAAGAATATGTCTAAATTATTAGACATCTCATCTTGAATTTAATGTTAAATACACTCACCTAGTTTTTAAGCTTCTACTTTTCAAAAATATAAATAATCAAATTCAATTAAACAATCATTTTATATTATAATAAGTATTTGTGAATGTTTCGATATAAATAATATTATTTTAATTTAAATATAAATTCAAATCTCTTAGAAACAAAAAATTACAAAATTTATAATCAAACCACAAATTAATAATTCATGAGAAATTGAAAAAAATTAAATATTAAATTCTTATGCAAATATATTATAAAAATTTTATTTGATATCACGCTTCGATTATGAATTAATTTACTACATTTGTGATAGAAGGCTACTTAACGGTGGAATCTAAACTTTCAAGTCTACCACCAATGCCAAGTTGAGGCTATCTACTTCTTATCAAGTCCTTAAAAAAAAAAGAAAGTAACCAAAACTCTAAATATAATAAATTCTAATTCTAATCATATTAATTAAGTTTCTATAAATCAAATCTAATATAATACACAAAGTAAAATAAAACTTAAAAGTCTAAGAAATAGCATGATTCATTTAATATAACAAGCACAAATCAATTTCGTATTCTTAAAGTCTTCTTTTATTGACTCTTCACCTAAAATATATAAAGTCGAGTAGTCTATTGTTAAATAAAAAAATTTCAAAGGAAAAATAAATTAAAAACATCTCCAGCAACCATTATAAGCATGAAAACATCATGCCTAAGTGACATTACCAACCTATCTAAAATATATACCTAGAACTCGTACCAATACAACAATCCAAACAAATCAAGCCAGGAGGTCCTATCTAATACACAATTCATGTAACATGCCCAGGAAAAGTATCGGTTAATTTATCCCAACTAATAAAAATGACACCCTAATATAGCTTTTACTTTTTTTTCAAGATAATAATATTACTTCACCTATTTTGACGCTCACTGATAGGTCTTGTCCAATTGTTCTCATCACTGATTCATATAAAATTACCCCTTGGAGTCTCAAATTCACATATCACGTACATAATGAGACACCCAACTATGAAAATATATTTATAACTAATTATAGGTGTAAACCAACACTTAAATCACAATTAATATGCCTATTTAATAATATATGTCCATAACTCATGTAAAACATATGCAATTTCACAATCTAACTTTCGAAATCATCAATTTAATAAAAGCTAATTATGTCCATTACCTCGAATTAGAGTTCTTTATTAACCTACCAAAACCAAAAATCAAAGACTTTTTAAGTACCACCAACTATCACACAAAAAGTACCTTAAGTCTCCTTGAGAAGTAAAATATCTACCTAGGCGCCTTCTAAAATGTGTAAATTAAGAAAAGTGCTTGGTGTGTTGTATTCTCCTTCAAAATCGCCCTATTGTTGTACTAACCAATTTTCTCTTAAGTCTCATCACTCCAATTTAAGAAAATTGTAAAAATTGTTACCCTTTAATTGATTGGTCGATTGATGCCTAGTTTATGAAAAGAGAGACATCATGACCAATGGACGTCCTTCATTTGACTTATGGCTTTGGTTGACTGATCTACTAATCAATCAGTTGATCGAGGCTATGCTAATTCTCTAAATTTTACTCTACTTATTTATAACTTCTAAACCTCAAATAACTTATCCAAAAGAGGCAAAACTTAACAAATAGAAAAGAACTAAGTATTTAAAACAAGCAATCTTCAATAAAAATCAAGGTCATCGCATTTAAATATTACGCTTTGTAATTTATATAAATATTTAAACTACAAATATTGAGATATTATCCTATTTTCATAAAAATCCATATAACTATTGATACAATTAATTTCATTAATTTATATGACTATATAGGAAATAAAACTAAAAAAGAAATTAATTGATAAGTTTTGTTAAGTTTGATTATCATTATTATTTTCAATTTTTATTGTAAAATTTAAGTACAAAAATAATTTTTGCTAAACTTAGTTGTCAATATAAACAAATTATCCAATTATTTTCATAAATGGATCATGTTAATTATATCATAATTAAGTAGATACAATCAAGTTAACTCATTAAATTGAATAAACATACGGTTTAGTAAGTTAAAAGCAAGAGACAAACACGATAGAATTATAATAATATTGATGCTCGGAGGAAACACACACATGATATGGAAAGAAGCAATAGGCTTTTCAAGGATATAAAAAGAACAAGTTAGCAGTCGGTAAATGAAGCATTCAGTTAGATGAAATGTTAACACTATCGCAATGCTTCAAGATAATTATGAGAGGGAGCAAACAAACCTAGAGAATCTCAAAGAAATTGTAAGAAAATACATCATTAACCTAATGGGAATAGCAGTATCTTCTATACTGAGCACCAACTTGCAAAGGCTATTCGAGTGTCCAATTAACCATGAAACCATAGAGCTAATGATATCCCCAATATCTGAACAAGATATCAAACGATTCTTGTTTAGTTTACACCCCTCTAAGGCAATTACACCTGACGATTTCACTGCCTTGTTCTTTCAAAAGTCTTGGGACATTAAGGGTAGACTTTGTATCGAGAAAATCCAAGAGTTCTTCGGCTCTTCTCAGCTGCTTTAATAAATCAATCACACATACATTTGTTTGGTGCCTAAGAAACATTATCCACAGAACATGAGATACTTCCAATCTATCTCTTAGTGCAATACCATATATAAAGTGATATCACAACTTCTAGCTGAAAGACTCAAGCTGGCAATCTCAGATATTATAAGCACTACATAAGGAGCCTTTCTTCCTAACAAAAGAATAAGGGATAACATCATATTATTGCAAGAATTACTAAAGGACTACAAATCTGGTAAAAAACTTAACATTTGTCTTATCAAAATTGATTTTTTCAAAGCATTTGATATTATTAGCTGGAGTTTCGTTCAGTTTTGCTTTGATGCTTTGAAACTTCCTTAAAAATTTATAAGTTGGATTATCACTTATATTCAAACTCCTTCTTTGAGTGTACTATAAATGGTAGCCCTACTAAACCATTCAAAATTCCTAAAGAGCTCAAACAAGGTGATCCCTTGTCTCCTTATTTGTTTACACTGGTTATGAAAGGCTTATCAAGACTACTACAATCGAAGATTCCAATTTCATTATCAATGCAGTCACTTAAATCTCACTCATTTGATGCATGTCGATGATTTAATAATGATGTTTGGTGTTGATGCTCGCTCACTTAGCACAATGATGCATGTTCTCAAAATATTTGCTAAGTGTTCAGGGTTACATTTTATTCTAAGAAGAGTTGTCTCTTTTTATTTTCTGATGTGAGGAATAAATTAGAGATTGGAAGAATTAATGGTCTTCAAGTTCACTCAACCCCCTTCTGCTATTTGGGAGTACCTATTAATGCATCTAGGCCTAAGTATAATGATTGCTTGCCTATCATTGAAAGAATCAAAGTTGAAGTTAATGCATGGTAAAACAAATTCCTCTCATATACTGCTAGACTCACACTCATCATGTCTGTACTTACCAACTTGTACTTATATTGGACAGCCCACATTGCTTTGGCAAAGTGAACTATTAAAGAGATTGACAAAACACTCAAAAGCCTTCTTATGGATAAGCAAAATAGATCACTCTAAGAGTGTTAAGATAAAATGGAGTGAAGTGATTACTCCGAAGAAACATGGAGGACTCAGTATCATTACAATCACAATAATGTAGAATGTTCTCATTTGTAAAAGACTTTGGAGACTCTATACAGGATCATCAAACACTACGAATCAAATGAATCAAGGAGTACGACATTAAAAATGTAAACTTTTGGTAGGCTGATTATATAAGGGATGGCTTATGGATTCTCAAGCAAATAATAAAGATGAGTGCTACTATCTACGCTTACATTAAACATCCAATAAGGAATGGAGAAGCAATATGGCAATAGTATGATAACTGGCTTTAGGTTAGCCCTCTTATTCATAAATTTGAATTCCTTCACTTAAGGAACCAACTACCATTTCGTCTTAAAGTCTCTTAACTGATTTGCAATGGAGATTAGATGGGTAATTTTAAAGGATTTAACTCCTCATTACATACATACCTAGCCCACTTGAATCATGTAAGAACTTTAGATACTATCATTTTTTCTCTCAATCCAAATGGCGCATATTCTAACAAATCTTGTTATCAGTTATTCTCTTCCAGCTCCATTGGAGTCCCGTGGTATAATCTGTTTGTGATCCCTGAAATCTCTTGCATCATCTGGCTTGCAATCAAGATAGACTCAGGACCAAAAGATAATGGCATGGAAATGAAGATGATACTTGTATTCTATGTGAAGTGGCAGTGGAAGACAAAGATCATCTTTTCTTTCTTTGCTGATACTCCAAGGCAATTTAGAGTAGTATTTTAGATATGCTACCAGAGAGTAGCAGTAGATATGAGTGGGAGTCAACTCTGGAACGGATTATTCAAAATTCCAAAATTGGGAAAACCAATGCAATTCTCTACAAGGTAACTTTTACCACCATTATTTATACCATGTAAAAGGAGAGAAGTAGCATAAGATTTACAGATGTGAAAGTAGAGAAATATCAACTTGCTGATCGAATTGTTAACTAGATTCGAGCTTCCATATATGCTAAAAATACAGAACATACTCGTTCAACTGTAATGAAGAGAAGATGGGAACTATAACTTAGCTGCATTGTACTCTACGTTTATCTGTATGTAATGTTTCAACCCTCCCAATTTTTGACTTTTTTGTAAATTAATTTGAGGCTATAAGCCTTGAATTCATTGTAATGTAGATATATAGCTTTGTTCATTATTAATACGAATTCAAATTTTTTTAAAAAAGTAGCATTGAAGGTAAAAGTTGAGGGTTGTAGTAAGTAGATTGCAAGGATATAAAGATTAAGATAACTTGAACATCAGGGTGGGGCTTAGGTGTAAAGGCAAGAAAGTGCTCAGAGATAAGAGTAAAAGAATACAAAGGCAGTCAAAAGAAGAGCGAGAGTGTAAAGGGTTGAAGGTGTATAAATGCTCTCTTGTAATCTTACAAATTTCGAAAAGATTAATACGTTTTAAATTTTCCAAAACAATGAATAAAATAAGAATTATTTATTTTTTGAAAATAATTAATCAGTTATAATATTTACTATTTATCTAAGACTATATTTTAATGAAAAGAAATAAAAAGTCAACGAGTATAGAATATTAAACTTAACAAAAACTTACTTTAAATAAAGCATACAAAATATTTGAAAGTTTAGAATGACAAAATAAATTATGTGTATGACACGCAAAAGATACGATAATTGTCAAAAGAAAAGAAATAAAATGAGCATGCTTTAAGTCAACCTTTTAAAAGGTTCTAAGGTTACAATTTCTTCTTAACTCAAATAGTACCTCTAAATTTAAGAAGTTGTCTACTTCTCTAATTTATTTTCAAGTAAGTAAAGCAAGTATCAAATAAGATATTAGATGTACATGTACAAAAACTAAAAAAGTTAAAATATGTTTTTTGATGTATTTATTTGTCATCAAATTAACAATTCATCTTATAATAAATTAGTATCCTTATTAAGTACATATCCATAATATGCCCATTTGTTTTATAAAATAGAGATAATATTTAAAAAGTTCATAAAGTTTTTCAATTTTTTTAGCTTAAGTGTCAACACTTTTAAATTTTTTAATTAAATAATAAAAATTTAAAATATAACAATATGAGTCAAAATGTTATATGCATTCCTTTATACACTAACATAATTACTGGAGTTCTAAAGATTTAAAAAGAAAAATTTCAACATGTATCTTCTTCTTTTTCATCTTGTACTTACCTCGTAGTCAGATAAAGAAAGGGAAGAGACAAAGCTTAAATAATACGAACAAGTTAAAGCACAATTTCTTTTAAACCCATATAATTAGAAATACTATATCTCAATCTAAAATCTTAAAAGAGTATGAATTACGAGTCCTACTATTATATATAACTTAAGTTTATTTTTATTTCTTTTTTGATGTGGAACAACTGAACATATAAAATTTTAATATCTCTCCCTCATAAGTGATTCCGTTAATATCAGACTAACTCCTCGTTGACCCATATTAATTTATATAGACCTGAAAATTGAACTACCAAAACCAATATTATGTTAGTGCAGTGAAAGATTTTAGGGGTTTATAAAGAAATTAGACCAGGTCAAATTGACTTTATATATAATTAGAAACATCATATTTCGACCTAGAATCTTAAATATATAAACTATAAGTCCTATTTTATATATAACTTCACATTATTATTATATCTCTTTTTGTTGTAGAATAACTTCCAACATTTCTCCCTTAAATTGGCCTCAAATTGGCCTTGTGGAGGAAGATCTTGTTAATTTATGCCCTACAATCAATCGATTGGTTGTAAGTTAGTGGCAAAATAATTTAAAGATATTCTTTATCTTGTAGATGTTTAGATGTATATGATAAAGTTCATGAGATAGTCATACATTGCAAATAAAATTACAATAAGATTATTGTTATGAAATTTATATTACGTTCATGTATTATCCCTAAATTTTTCCTAGTCATTGTTCCACTAAGACTAGATATTAATAGACGTAAAAATATTAGAAAACATTATGTTTTTCCTTATAAAGGAAGTAGTCGATCTCATAATTTAAAGTATGAAACTTAAACAAACTTGTGGGTGCTTGTTAGAGAACAAGTTTACTAAACTGACTTTATATGAGAAATCTATTTGGAAGATTACTTTTATGTCTATGAAAATTCTCATTGTAATGATTGTATAAGTAATTATTTGACTGAAGATCTATGAAATTATCTTGTATAGAGATTGATATATTTTGATACTATTTATGACCTATTATAATCATGGATAGTTGAATTTGTAGTTATTGGATATAGCACGAACTATATGGAGGTAATTAAGTGATCAAGATAAGATGCATAACCTTAAAGTTATTAGGAAAAATGTACCATTGTTTTCAATTATTATTAATTTAGGAAATCCTTGACTAAGGTAGAATGACGTTATATAAATAGTTTTCGAATATCATTAATTAAATCAATAACTAATGATAGATAACTAATATGATTGAACTCAAATTAGAGTAAACATTAATTCTATACTCTATGTCTAATTGAAGCATTGTATGATGAAATGATTGAATTATACGGAAAAATCATGTACAGAAAGATTAGTCAAAACCAATTTGTCATTCCTAAATATTTAGGTGGTCATGATATATTGTTGGACGCTAATTTTGATCTATAATTATAAAATTTTTAATTAGAGAATGAAAGATAAATTAAAATAAGTTTTAATTTATCTAATTCTAATTATGGATTATAATTATAATTTATATTCATTACCAACATATTAGAAAACCTAATGAGTCTCACAAAAAAACAGGTTGAAGAGAGCAAAGGTATGTTAATCAAGTTGAACTTAATTATAGAGTTTCATAAATTTTATATTTAAATATGAAATATTTAATAAATAAAAATTAATGTGAGATATTAGATCTTATTTATACATAATTGGTACTTAATTAGGATGATTTGTAATTCTAATTGAAGTTTAATAAAATTTTGAATTTAGTTTCAATTAAATTAATAAAATATCTAAAATTTATTATAAATAGGCTTAAGCTTTAATGAAGTTAGCACTTCTTGCTTAACCTTATCTACAATAGTTACAGAATTCTATCAACTTATTCTATGGATATCGCTAGAGGCTAAACATTTATGTGACTATAGTAGTTGAAATAGATCAGTTTCGGAAATAATTCAAAGAATAACAAGATAAGGATCAAGATTTAAAATTATGTACAAGTTAAGATTTATACTTTTTTATGATTGAATGGTTAATCATTCTGTAGAATTAAAGTGATCTTATTTTTTGAAAAATTAAATTATAAAAAGATTACGATTACCAAATTTTGAGCGTAAATGAAGGTTGGTAAAAACTGACCAGATTGCCAGCAGAGATCCTGACATGTGGATGTACGTCCTCCCAACATTTCAAGTTGGCTTAAGCCTTCCAACATTTTTACAGTCCAATTTCATTGAATTAACTATCTAGTCTATGCATGGCCTGACAAAACCTTGAAGAGAATTCAACCGAAACTCGTTGAACCAACGCAAGCAATCTCCAGTCCAGTCACTAATTATAGTTGGAGCAATTTGACTAGACCCTGAGTTTCCTTCTGTAGCATCAAAGCAAGATGAAGCTGATTAGCCAATTAGAATGCTGTTGTTGTCACATACGGTTTGCATGCAAATCCAGGTTGCAACTGACAGTGCTTGTTAAAGAAAAATAAAATATTATCATGTATCAATATCATGTCAGCTAAAGCCCATTTTTTTAACCGGCTCAACAGTCGTGTACTTTTTAATTTATTGTAAGCAATATCAATGATCTTAGCTTGTGAAATTTATTTTCTGACATGTTAATTGTGCGACCTTAAGTTTCAGGATCAAATCTAAAAGATATTTTTATCACTCGACATCTTGTGTAAGTAATCTACATATATTGAGCAAACCACTACACAAGTCAAACAACAAAATGGACCAAAGACCCATTACCAAATATTTTGAATTTCGCACCATATCGGCCGGAAAACGGTACCAAAATATTAATTTTGATACCGAGTTCAAATACTGGTCGGTACCGGCCAATACCGGTCGGTACCGGCCTGTATTTACTACCGGTCAATACCGGAAAAATTAAAAAATTTAGGGACTAAATTGTAAAATTTTAAAATTTAAATTAAAAAAAAACAAAAATTTTTAAATTTTTCTCCCTCCTGCGCGTCTCTCCTCCCCTCCCCTCCACCACCCTTCTTTCAAATTTTTAAATTTATGGATTAGTTTAACTTTTATTAT
>JANZXR010000001.1:11408107-11435811 GCA_027575705.1 Erythroxylum echinodendron
CTATCTTCTTCCAGCTGCTTCGGTTCTCTTCTTCGGCTGCTTCAACTCTCATGCACCCACGCTGCTTCAACGTGGATTCCTCTTGCTTCAACAGCTGCTGCCGTCCTTCTCTCCTCTCTTTCTATTTTTCTGTTTTTTCGTTTTTTCTCTCTCTAACTCATGCCACTCTCATCTCTTTATTAGACCACTCACTTCTCTTCTCTTCTATTACGCACAAGCTTTCTTTTTTCCAGACCAGCCACGCTCCTCTCTTTCTCTTGTCTGATCACCACTCACGCTCCTCTCCTTCTATTTTTATTTTTTTTCATTTTTTCTCTCTCTAACTCACGCCACTCTCTTCTTCATTTCTGTTTTTCATTTTTGCCTTCCCAGCTGTCGTCTTTAAGCTACTCTTCTTCTATTCCAGAATAGTCACGCTACTCCTTCTCTCCTTCGTGTTTTCATTTTCTTTCCTTCCCTTCCCAGACCATGCACGTTACTCTCTTCTATTTTCTTTCTATTTTTCGTTTTTTTCTCTCTCTAGCTCACCACTCACGCTACTCCTCATTTCTTACGCACAAACCTCATTTTTCTTCAACAACAACGCAGAGGCTCCAGCAAAACCTCTCCTTCTTGTTTTTATCCCCCCTTTCAGCCTGCCCTCACGTAGCTTTTTATCTCCTTTTTATTTAAAACCAACGCACACTTTTCTTCTCCAAACAATGCCTGCACTGTCTCCTTCTTTTCACGCTGCCCACACCTCCTTTAGCTGATATAATGATCGTCTCGTTATTTCCCATGCTGTTGTTTCCATTTTCCAGCCTGCCCTTCATGTGGTTCTGCATCTTTTTCTTTTTCCTTTGCTTCTCACTGCTGTGCATATGTGGTGTGGGCTATGCTCATCCCCACTGCATGGGTTGCGTCATTTTCTGCATGTGGTGTAGTTTCTTCACTTCATGATATTTGCTGACTCTCCAACGCCTACGTTTTGCTTGTTCACGTCGTCGTTTTTGCTGATGCATGGCATGGCTGCGTTTTTCTCTCTTTTCCTTGCCAAAATGTTAGCATTTATTTAAGTGGCCAAACGTTAACGTTTTGGCTCTTGCTTGTTTGTTTTAATGGCTTTTCTTGCTTTAGAGGTCCCAAATTTAATATGTGCCTAGAATTAAAAGAAACAGTTCTAAATTAGTGCAATTTAAACATTAATTGGGCAAAAAAGTTTAATAAATTATGTATTTAAAATCAAAATAAAATGCGTATTAACACAAACTTCTTGTGCGTCAGAAGGTTAAACTATTGTTTCATCTTCATAAACAATAGTCTTGGGTCCAGGTAGTTGATCTGCATCTGTTTGAGCATTTTGAACTTCCACAAGTTCAATTTTGCTCCCACTGTCTTCTCTTAAAAGAAACTCTTTCTCTAAAAAGACAACATGTTTTGAAACAAACATCTTTTGTCTTGAAACATGGTAGAATTGATATCTTATAGTTTCCTTCGGATATCTTTCAAACAAACACTTGTCAGATTTAAATTCAAGCTTATCTGTCTGAATCTGCTTCATATAAGCAGGATAATCCCAAACTTTCATACGAGAAAGCTAGGGTTTACTGTTAGTCTATATCTTTTATGAAGTAATATCAACTAACTTGGACAAGACTTTGTTTAATATATAAACGGAAGTTTCGAGTGCACACCCCTAAAAGGATTTTAGTAAATTCACTAAACCCATCATAGAGTTCACCACGTCTAACAAGGTTTAGTTTCTCCTCTCAGCCACACCCTATTATATTGTGGTGTGTAAGGTCGAGTCCACTGGGATAATATTCCATTATCCCTAAGATAATCCAAAAACTCTTATCTTAAGTATTCACCACCTCGATCTGATCAAAGTGACTTAATACTTCTCCCAAGTTGTTTCTCAACTTCATTTTTAAATTTTTTGAACATTTTAAAGGCTTCAAACTTGTATCTCATAAAATACATAAAGCGCACCACAGAATTGAAAGATTGTTCGAATCCAAGAAAAGAAGAAGATGATATATTCAAATTAACTAAATTAAATCTTATACACAGGGTTTCAAATTTACCTACTAGACTTTACGAAGAACTTGTCTCGAGCAACCTAGATAACAAGTAAAAAATAAATCAAGAAAGTCGTTTAGGATCAAAATCACACCACAATCTGATTCAGTTGATAAGTAATATTTAATTCCTAAGTTGAAAAGAACAAGAGGGGTTTCTTATCTCAATATGGCCGGCGGCTCACAAAAAGATAATCTGATCAAAAAAATTGTTCGAAAACCCTAAAACATAAGTATTTGTACCTAGGCTTAATGCTAAAAGACTTGGGCTTAAAATACATGGAAGCCCAAAATATAAATAACTTAAAATAAGTCCAAATTAGAATAATAAAGCCTCTCCTCTTGGGCTTAAGCGATAATGCGCAGCCCAATACAATGGTCTTTAAGTCCCAAGTGAGTCTAATCCAAAGATTTGAGATAAATGAATCAATTTGGGATGTGATTCAGATAGCTCTCCTCTAATAAGCTTGTTGCACTCCATCCTCTCCATAAATTGGCCCACATTCTCATAGAGAGCGTCCTTAAGTCTCTCAGTCCTAACTCTAGACATAGGTCTAACTGGAATGACAAACTCGCCCCATTCATGCATGCCATCTCCATAGTGATCCTTACTCCTGCTAACAACAGTCCCTCCCTCCTCAAGAAGATTCGTCCTTAAATCTGAATCCGTATCGAAAGGAGAAGGATTGGTAATATTAAAAGTTGCAGAAATAGAATGCTCACCTGGCAGGTCAATATTGTAGGCATTGTCACTTATCTTCTCTAACACTTGGAACAGACCATCAACCCTAGGATCTAACTTAGATTTCCGCTGGGTAGGAAACCTCTCCTTCCTTATATACCCAAACCCAATTTCCAGGTTTAAAAGTCACCAACTTTCACCACTTGTTGGCTTGCTTCACATACACCCTATTTCTATGCTCAATATGTTATCTCGCCTTCACATGCAAGTCCCTAACCACCTTGGCTTTCCTCTTGCCATCTGTACTAAACAACTCAAGTAAGGGTAAAGGTACCAAATCTAAGACAGTTAAAGGATTAAACCATATACAAGCTCAACAGGTGAATAACCTGTGGTGGAATGCACACATCTATTATATGCAAACTCAATAAATGGTAAACAATTACCCCAAGTTTTCAAATTTTTACCAACTATAGCACGCAATAAGATACCTAAGGTTTTATTAACAACTTCAGTCTGTCCATCTGTCTGTGGATGATAGGTAGTAGAATAAAGCAATTTCGTACCCAACTTTTCCTACCGAACACGCCAAAAATGGCTCAAAATTTTAGCATCTCTATCTGAAATAATAGACGTAGGAATACCATGAAATCTAACAATATCCTTAAAGAATAAATTAGCAATAAACACAGCATCATCAGTCTTATGGCTGTAATGAAATGCGTCATTTACTAAATCGATACAACAACAAAGATGCTATCATACCCCTTCTTTGTTCTAGGCAGTCCTAAAAAAAATCCATAGAAATATCAACCCAAGGTTCAGTAGGCACAGGTAAAGGGGTATACAATCCATGGGATTTAACAGTAGATTTTGCTTGTGTACATGCAATGCATTTGGAACATACACGCTCAACATCCTTGCGCATGCCAGGCCAATAGAAATGTTCATACAAAATATTCAAGGTTTTACTAACCTTAAAATGACCCATCAAACCACCACTATGGGCCTCATGCACAAATAAAGCAAGTAAAGAACAATTAGGCACACACAGCTGATTACCACGATAGAAATATCCATCATGCCTATAAAATTTTTGGAATGCAACATACTCACAAGCAGCATACACAGTAGCAAAATCATTATCAGAAGTATACATGTCCTTAAGCTACTCAGATTCTAATAATTTAGAACTAAGAGTAGAAATTAAGGTATACCTCCTAGATAAAGCATCAACTACCACATTTTTTCTTTCCTTGTTTATAATGTAGTACAACCGAAAATGTCTCCAGAAACTTCACCCAAGTGACATGTCTCTTGCTTAACTTGCCCTGTCCCTTCAAGTGCTTTAGGGACTCATAATCCGTCCAAATGACAAACTCTCTGGGTTGAAGGTAATGTTGCCACACCTCCAATGCTCTCAACTCTGCATAAAGCTCCTTGTCATAGGTCGGATAATTAAGTTATGCACCACTCAGTTTTTTACTGAAATAAGCTACTGGTTTGTTTTCTTGCAAAAACACAGTACCTATACCAATACCAAAAGCATTACATTCAATCTTAAAAGCATAGGAGCAGAACACAATTTTGTTTTTAAAAAATTAAATGTATGCTCTTGTTCCTAACCCTATGTGAACCCTTTCTCCTTCTTGACTATTTCAGTTAAAGGAGCAGCAATGGTAGAGAAATCTTTCACAAACCTTCTATAGAAACTAGCAAGTCCATGAAAACTCCTCACCTCACTAGCACTCTTAGGTGTCAGCCATTCCTGGATAGCCTTCACCTTCTCCTCATCAACCTCAACTCCCCTAGAACTAACTACAAACCCTAAGAAGACAAGCCTATCAATACAAAAAGTACACTTCTTAAGGTTCGCATACAGTTTCTCCGGTCTCAATACATCCAAAACACATCTTACATGCATGACATGCTCATCAAGATTAATGCTATATATCAAGATGTCATCAAAGTAAACAACCACAAATTTTCCAAAAAATGCACGCAACACATGATTCATTAACCTCATAAAAGTGCTGGGTGCATTAGTTAAGCCAAATGGCATATCTAACCACTCATACAACCCATATTTAGTTTTGAAAGTAGTTTTCCATTCATCTCCTGGTTTCATTCTAATCTGGTGGTATCCACTTTTCAAATCAAATTTGGTAAAGATACATGCACCATGCAATTCGTCAAGCATATCATCTAACCTAGGAATAGGATGGCGATACTTTACAATGATTTTGTTGACAGCTCTGCAATCTACACACATCCTCCAGGTCCCATCTTTCTTCGGCACCAGCAACACAGGCACTACACAAGGGCTCAAGCTCTCCCTCACATATCCTTTCTCTAGTAACTCACCCACCTGCTTTTGAAGCTTCTTTGTCTTCTCAGGATTACTCCTATAAGCTCGGTGGTTCTGAATTTGAGCTCTGGGCATAATATCAATCTGGTGCTCTATGCCTCTTAAGGGTGGCATTCCCTTAGGCATCTCCTCAGGAAAGACATCAGTATAATCCTAGAAAAGAGAAGCAAAAACACTAGGCAAAGCCTTAAAAGGGTTAGTGTCAGAAACTAAACACTCTATATCTCACCACTACTAGTGCTCTCTTCTCTCCAGATACTCTCCTCAAGTCTTTTCCTTTAGCAAACAAGCTCACTTTTCTCTCTTTCTTTTCTTTCTTCCTTTCTCTTCCTGAGCTTTTCTCTCCTGCACATCCCACTTCCTTTTCCTCACTTGTGCAGTCACTCACCATAGGGCCAAACTCATTTTTCTTTTGGGCCTCTTGTCTCTCTTCAGTTTTTTTGTTCTCACTGCCCGAACCCTCCTCACTTTTAAGTGCTTTTATCTGGTCCAGGTACAATTCATAAGGTGATAAAGGTAATAGAATGAAATTCCTACCCTTAAACTTAAAGGAGTACCTATTGGTATACCCATCATATGCTACCCTCTTGCCAAACTGCTAAGGTCTCCTAAGTAACATATGACCAGCCTCTATTAGTACCATATCGTACAACACCTCATCCTTATATCTTCCTACTAAAAATGACACTACAACCTACCTAGTCACCTTCACACCAGCACTATCATTGAACCACTGTAAATTGTATGGCTCTTGATGTTTTCTGCATGTCAAACCCAATTTCTGTACCATAGTCTAACTAGCTGCATTAGTGCATCTACCCCTATCAATGATCAAATTGCATACTTTTCTAGCAACTAAACACTTCTTATGGAAAAGATTCTCTCTCTGATCTACAACCTCATCTGTAGCCCTAGCACTCAGTACCCTCCCAACTACTAGTGTTTCTCCTGTAACAGCTCTCTCAAAGCAACCTCAAAATCATTATCAATAATAAGCTCAGATTCACTTCCACTATCCTCCGAATCAATCATCCCATTATCTCTCATAATCATGACTTTCTTATTTGGACACTGAGATGCAATATGGCCAGTACCCAAACACTTAAAACATTTAATGCTAGAATGCTTACTAGAAGAAGCTTGGGTGTTAGGTGTAGCTTTAGGGTCAAACCCTACATTCGACTTTTTGTGTGTCTCCTTGAAGTCCACCCCTTTTCTTTTGACTTCTCCTCTCTCTTGGGCCATTTTGAATTCCATGATTGGCTAGAATTCATCCCACTCCTTGCTGCCACTCTAACTTTGATTTGTTTCTCCACCTTCATAGCTACATTCACCATGTCCTCAATCTCTAAGTAGTGCTGCAACTCCACAAGATTGGCTATCTCCCTATTGAGCCCACTCAAAAATCTGTCCATTGTAGCTTCTGGGTCCTCCTCTATGTTGGCTCGGATTATAGCCACCTCCATCTCCTTGTGGTAATCCTCCACTAATTTAGACCCCTTAGTGAGTCTCTGAAGTTTCTAGTGCATCTCCCTGTAATAGTAAGAAGGTACAAACTGCTTCTTCATGCATGCCTTCATATCATCCCAAGTAGTAATTGGCATCTCTCTATTTCTCCTCCTGGATATCACAAATTGATCCCACTATATTAGTGCATAATCTGTAAATTCAATAGCTGTTGGCTTTACTTTTTTATTTTCAGAAAAATTGTGGCACTCAAAAACCAAGTCCACCTTCCTTTCCCACTCCAGGTAAGCCTTTGCATCATTTCTTCCCTTGAAGGCTGGGATCTGCATCTTGATGGATTTAAGGTCTCCATCTCTCCTATTAAATGGCTCAACTCTCTAAACTCTCCTAGGTCTGCATACCTCAAACTGCTCCTCCTCCTCAAAGTCATCCTCCTCTAGCTCATACTGAGGTGGTGGTTGCTGCTGGCGTACACCTACATGCCTCCTCTGAGGTTCCTCGCATCTCCCTTGTCTGAGCTCATCCATCTGTCCCCTAATCTCAGTTAAGGCTAAATTGAATCTCTCAAATTGTTGTTGCATGGCTCTAAAAGTGAAAGCGATATTTGCATCTCCCTCTTAGTTGTTATCATTACTCCCTCCCTGTGACATTGTAGATAAAATGATATACCTGCAAAACAAGTTTAGTAATAAACAACCTCACACACTCCCTCACATGTTTCACTCAATTGATGTCACTCTCCTCATGTTTAAGTCACGGCAATGACTCCCTCAAATAAGCTCATATACTCTTGCCTTTTACCACTCAATTCCCTATGAAATTCCATTCACCATTCAAAACCAATTCTCAACTAATCAAAAGAAGCTAACTAACAAGTACGAGTATAATGAAACAATTGTTTTGGAATTTTTTTGAATTTTTTCAGATTTTTCAGACTTTTTTTGTTTTCTTTTAGTTTTTCTACACGTCTTTCTGACTCTTTTTCTTCAAATTTTTTCAATTTTTCTGACTTTTTTGGACTTTTTTTCATTTTTCTTTTTTGGACTTTTTTTGACTTTTTTATAGATCTAGGTTAGATATTAATAGAAGATAAAACAAGAAAAATAAAACACCCTAGGCCGAAAGTTAATTCACACCTGAATTGATGAACTGACGATAATTGGATGGTGATGAGCAGCAATTTCTTGAATTCTGATAGAGTTGAATAAGAATTCTCCTCCACACCAAGGCTCTGATACCAACTAACGCGCACTATGGAATTGAAAGATTATTCGGATCCAAGGAAAGAAGAAGATGATAGATTCTAATTAACTAAATTAAATCTGATATGCAGGGTTTCAAATTTACCTACTAGACCTCATGAACTTGTCTCGAGCAACCTAGATAATGGGTAAAGAACAAACCAAGAAAGTCGTTTAGGATCAAAATCATATCACAATCTGATTCAGTTGATAAATGATGCTTAATTCCTAAGTTGAAAAGAACAAGAGGGGTTTCTTCTCTCAATATGGATAACGACTCACAAAAAGATAATCTAATCAAAAAAATTGTTCGAAAACCCTAAAACATAAGTATTTATACCTAGGCTTAATGTTAAAAGACTTGGGCTTAAAATAAATGGAAGCCCAAAATATAAATAACTTAAAACAAGTTCAAATTAGAATAATAAAGGCTCTCCTTTTGGGCTTAAGTGATAATGCGCAGCCCAATACAATGGTCTTCAAGTCCCAAGTGAGTCTAATTCAAAGATTTGAGATAAATGAATCAATTTGGGTTATGATTCAGATAGCTCTCCTCCAATAGGCTTGAAGCACGCTATCCTTTCCAAAAATTGGCCCATATGTGCATAGAGAGCCTCCTTGAATCTCTCGGTCCTAGCTTTAGAAATAGGTCCAACTGGAATGACAAGTTCACCCTCATTATGCATGCCATCTCCATGATGATCCTTACTCCTGCTTACATCAATACATATACCCATATCGAGAATGATCATCAATAAAGGTAATGAAGTATACAAAACCACCTTTGGCATGTATGGAAATCGAATCATATACATCAATATGTATTAGGTCTAAAAGTCCACTAGTTCATTCACCCTTTTCCTTTAAGGGTAACTTAGTCATCTTGCCTAATAAGCAAGATTTGCATGTTTCATATGATTCATAATCAAATGACCCTAAACTACCACACTTGTGTAGTTTAGAAATACGTCTCTCACTTATATGGCCAAGGTAACAATGCCATAAGTAAGATGATTTCACATTATCTCATTTTATTCTTTTGTTATTATTGATATTTAGAACCGGATTGGACATATCCAATATGTATATACCATTGCACAATGTACCCAAAGCATATAACATTCCATTTAAATAAATTAAATAACCATTGTTATTGAAATTTAAATGGAATCCAGTTTTATTAAGACTAGAAATAGAAATTACATTTTTAGTCAAAACAGGTACATAAAAACAACTATCCAATTCTAGTATAAGCCCAATAGGGAGCGTCAATACATATGTGCCTACATCTAATGCATCAACTCTTACTCCATTTCCCACTCGCAAGTCTGACTCTCCCTTGTTGAGTTATCTACTATTCTTGAGGCCCTTTATGTCAGTATAAATGTGTGAGCCACAACTAGTATCTAATACCCATATATTGTTATCAGAAGCAGTATGAATATCAATAACATAAATACCTAAAATAGATGGGGCATCAGATGCCTTCTTCTACTTCAAGAACTCCAGATAGGCCTTGCAGTTTCTCTTCCAGTGGCCATCCTTGCCACAGTGGAAGCAAGTTCGCTTCAAGGCAGTCTTCTTTGCTTTCTTGACACCTCCCTTAGGCCCTATAGACTTATTCTTCTTTTGGCTCTTTTTCTTCGAACCAGAAGAGTCCACCAACATCACAACCTTATCTTTGCAGACAAATGGATCAACTGCCTTGAGCATGTTAACCAGCTCAAGAATTATGCTAGATATATTGTTCATCTGATAATTAAGCACAAATTGTGAGTAACTATCGATTAAACCTATTAGTATTAAGTCAATACTTAATTCATGATGCAAAAGAAAACCCAAGGAGGCCAACCGCTCAATGTAGCCATTCATCTTCAATATGCATTGTGCTGGAGATGTCCCCTTAACCATCTTGAAGCGAAAGAGCAATTACAAAGTCTCGAACCTTTCAGACCTTGCTTGCTCATCAAAAAGCTTCTTAAAATGATAGACTATGGTATAAGCATCCATAGCCTCGTGCTGCTTTTGAAGATCCAGTGACATATCATCCATCTTGCTATCATCAAGGTGCTTCCTTCATGCCCTCCGATCATCATCAGAAGCATCAACAGTAAGGGGATTGGGAAGTGGTTCTTCCAAGACATAACCAATCTTCTCGGACTTGAGAACTATTCTCAAGTTCCTAAGTCAGTCAAGGAAGTTTTGCCCAGTCAACTTGTTAGCTTCCATCAATGATCTTAGATTCACACTAGTACTCACGGTGTTGACTCAAGCAATAGTAATATATCATCAAATAGAGAAAAATTAGAATGTACATAAATATATGTCTATAAGGACTGTAATAATACGCATTATGGCTCCCACTATTTTCACAAATTCATAACCCTCAATATAAATCTGAGAGAACTTGTAGAGAAATTCTCCTAGTGGGTCAATATCCAATATCCCTAAGAATGACCTTGGGTTTGCCCAATAAGCCACCTTAGTTCAACCGGTAGGTATCGATCATACCAATGACATCTCCAATGCAATTATCGAATCTAGTGCTATCAACTATTGATGTGTGTATACTCATTGGGCTATCAACTCTTGACACGTTTACATCTAATGTCTACTACCCAACTTCTCCTCTGTCCTCATTGATCTTGGGTTTGCCCAACAAACCAACGCTTCTAGTTAAAATCGACCCATTAATCTAGAAATCCTATTTCTATGGTTTGAACATATTTGTGTAGAGCAGGCTTGGGTTTGTCTAATAGCCCTAACTTTAGAAGGACTCTGGTTCTTGCAACATTAAAGGAAAAGCGTTAGTTTTAATATTTTACATGAGATGTTTGACTAAAGACTCATCTAACTTAGATGGTCTTATACATATAACTCACATATATACATATAGTTACTATAACTACATGGCATGATATGGATTACCCAATCAAATTGGGCCTAAGCCCATAACCATCCATCATGCAAGCCCACAGGTTCTCCTAACCGCATTCTCTAATGCATATATGTAAACACATCATTTTGGTTATGACATCTTATGGATCCTAATATGGAAACCCAATCCAACACTTGGATCTAAGCCCAATCCAACACTTAAATTTACTATCTTCCTTTTACTAACTTGGCTAAAATTAATAATGTATGTTATTTCGATTGGAATTAATATTAATCAAATTAACATGAATTACTAATTACGTAAATTACTTCATAATTAATTTACCTTAAAATAATTATTTGATGTCTAAAATTAAACAACTTCAATTTTGTCATGCTTGCCAATTTTTCTAGTCTTACTAGAAAATCTATTGCTCTACTAAAATTAATTCAAAATTAATTTCTACAATTTCCCAAAATTTCCATTACATAAAATCATCATTTCAAGCATCTCTAGGCCATTTCATGATGACTAAAATAATTTAGGAATCACCCAAAAATTATCATGATCACCTAAACACTGATAAGACACTAAAAACGACAAATATGACTTCTAAAATTTTCTGGAAATCAAATTTCAAGTAAAATCAGTTAGGCATGCATAAAACTTCAAATTAACACATTTTTATCACATAAAATTATTTTTAAGGTTCTGAAACCAAAATATAAACATACAAAAACATCAAACAAAACAGATCCAGATCTAAAAAATTGTTCGATAAAATTGTTAAACATTTTTAATAATTCTACAAAAATTATAGAGGCATAAACACATCCCAAATATATTCACATAATTTTTCCAGAATTAAATTCCATGAAAATCATGCATAACCTCATCAGTTTAGCCAATAGACATCATATACCTAGCAGAAAGATAGAGTTCATGCAAGTTCTTGTAAAGTTGAAATTAAATATTTTAATCACATTAAAAATATTTTTTTCAATCACACTGAATCATTCACATACATCTTATGAACAGATTGGTGAAAGAAAAATCGTGAAAAACATTTTTCTATAATTAATTTCGAACAAAACATTACAGGACCCTAAGTTGTCACAACCATGAAAACAGTTTTCACATGTTATGTATTCTACATCTAACAAGGCACAAGATGGCTTTGATACTACTGTTAGGTTCCAATCATGCATCTTATATATAATCTATATCAAATATATACAGCAGAAATAAAACAAAACCTTAAAACCAGATCTACTCATGCATATAAATACAGAAAAACAAAAACATGAAATGTAAGATGTTTACATACCTTTCTAACGATCTCCTTCGTTCTTTAATTTTTTCCTTGTTTGGTTATCGTAAACCATAAGGATCAATGCATATCGTCTCTAATGAAAGGCCACACAAAGATAGAAGGATGAAACCTCACTAGGAAATGACTAGAATTCTTTCTTTATGATAGTAACGACAAGAACCCTTAAGAGAGTTAGAAAGAAAAAGTGTGTGTGTAAGAAAAAGAACCTTTCTTTTTAATTTATGTCTTACAAAATATGTATGAAAATCATCTCAATTTTCTACACCATTTGGCCTTCCATAACCCCTATCACTAATGGAAAGTTATGGGAAGTTAATGGTCACGAATAGCATGCATTAATGGAAGTTATGGGAAATTAATGACTATGAATAGCATGCATTAATGGAAGCCAACAACACTTGTTTCTATGCAATATTTTATACCACGATCACATAGCGATCTAATCCCGAAACACTCTCTCATATCTTGAATCACCATTCAAGACCATTTTACTCATCCTTCGGATCTCCTATGTGTGTGACCCATTAAGTTCCCGATTATGTTAGCCTTTTGAATTAAAATTTAATTTAAGTAAGTCATGAGCGGTATCTAGCAACACATCATAACCCCTAATTAATTGAAAAGTTAGTGGTTTGACTACAAACCCTTCCATACACAATGTCGCTATGCAATTTGTCCTTTCACCATGTATACCCCACTTGGTTCAAAGTATGGTCAAAGTGTCAACTCCCACTAGACTAACTATATCATATATAGTCCAAGTGATATTAGATCTCGTCCTAAGGATCTCATTACTCTATGTATCATTGAAGACTCTCTTCATGAAACATATTTGCTCTGGCCAAAGACTCCTAAATAATGACCCCAACAAGAGGCCGTGGGTATCATCTCCTTCTATTAGGAGTAGTGAATCCTTTATTGGCTAATCGATCACCTCCAAATACCTCAAATTGTACCCAATCACCAACCTAAGGGTAACCCCTGAAAGGCACCGATGAATGAAGTCAAAACACAGGATCAGTATCGGAGATATTCTTGAGCACCTTAAGTCAAAGGATACTCTCACCATTGTTATGATAAGACTATCATTGATGTTTGAATAGAATATCCACATGATTGTCTTATAGTAGGTCAATCTAATGTACTTACTACCTATAGTAAGCATACACATGTTAACTCTAAACAACTCATATCTACAACTTATGAGATCTACTGCTTAATCTAATTAAGGAGTATAATATGTGCTAGTCTATCTGGATTAATGATATCCCATCTCATTAATCCTTTGACTAGGAGAAAGTTTAGAAACTAATATAATTACACATGATAGGAATCTCATTATCATGATTTCCTCCATATTATGTTTTGTATCAAGGACTTCATTAAATCAACTTAAGATCAACATCAAATCCATAAATGTATGAACATCGAAATAATGAAAATTTACTTTATTAATCATAAAATGATTTGTATAATAAGCGACATTACAAGGTTTATAATTTTCATATTAAACTTTTATAACATACACTCAATGTATGCTTTTTATGAGAAACTTAATAAGTTTTGAGATTGTTCCTGATGAATCTAAATAACAAGGACTAAATATGGTTCACTAAGATCCTTTATGTAAAACTATTTGTCCAATAGTCACATAACATCTCCAAGTCATTTAATGCAAGCAAGATATCATATGTACAAAAAAGTAGAAAGTTAATCTTGCTCCCTTAAACCGTGTAGTAAAAGTATCTGTCTACTTTATTTTTCACAAGGATAAATGAGGTTATTACCTCATAAAACCTTAGTTACCACTTACAAGAAGACTATTTTAATTTATACAATGATTTTCCTAATATATAGATTATATGAATCTTGTCTTCATCTTGAACTCTTCAAGTCTTACTATAAAGTACTATGATCATCATAAATAACATGTGTGTAATTGAATTAGCTTTTCTAAAACCATTGTCATCCTAATCCAGATATACTATATCATTAGATGATATTTTAGCTTTCCTTACCCTAGTGGATCTTCTTAGTTGAACCTATTCCATTTGACTTTGTGTCATATGATCCTTTGTTTTTTAATTGCCTTATACTTTAATGGAACTAAATTTAGGATCCATTAACTTAAGTAAATGGTCAAAGGTATAAAATATGGTAGTATTAACTCTGCTATGATACGAAACATGAGAAGGACCAAAACTCATCATAGACATACATTCCATAAACTTAGCCATTTATGACTATGTAATTTTGGATCCTCCTTTTACATAGTAAAACATATAGCCTTTAGAATATCGTACAAAATAGTAATAAGTAGAAGGAGAATGCAATTTATTTTCATTAGGATTATACAAATGTACCTCAATAAGGAAACCCTTAATATTAAGATGAGTGAGACTTTGTTTCTACCCCTTTTATAGCTTAAAAGGTGTTTTTAAGTACCAATTTATGTAGGACTTTACTAAGAATATAAAATGAAGTCTTAATAGTCTCACCTTAAAGGTAATCTGAAAGGTTATTTTTTTACATACTTCTCATCATACCCTTTAAAATGTGATTATTTCTTTCATCCATATCATTCTATTCAGGATTATTAGGCACAATAAACTAAGCTACTATTCGATAAGTTTGTAAGTATTTTATAAGCAAACCCTTTTCTTATTTGAAAATGTTATGTTTTTATAATCCTCATCTCCATAATTAGATCTTATAATTTTGATTGATTTTTTCAAATAATTCTCAACTTTAATCTTAAATATATTGAACTTGTTAAGAAATTTAAACTTGTCTTTGATTAGAGCATATATCCATAACAAGAATAATCACCAATAAAAGTCAAAAAATCTATAATTATATATAATAGATGAGTAAGGACTACAAATATTAGTATAAATGATCTGTAAAAAATTAGAACTGTGGGTTCACCTCTTTTTCTTTATTTTAGTTAACTTGCCTCTACAACAATCAAAACATATCTTTAGATAGAAAAAATAAAAAGTTTGAAGAATCCTTTATCAATCTGTTAATTATTTCTCCAGAGATGTAACCTAATATTTTATGCCACAATATAAAAAATCGTTTCTCAGAGGTTTTTTTTTGCTAACAACCTTTTCAACATTATATGAAGAAGTTTAGATTTCATCAAAAGTTAAATACATTTTATACAAACCATATGATAAGAAATTTGTATTAATAAGTTTACATCAAAAATAACTATATACTATAATTCTATATTATAAAACTATAGACTTCCTTATCCAAATTTGATACAAAGATCAACTTTTGTCTAAAAGACAATGTGTAGAATGTGTTATACAATACTATTTTAAAACTATTATTAAGGTTAGACTAACAAGTCCTACAAAATCTACATGAACTTCTTCATTTGTAAACCATCATTTGAGACTCATCTTTAGTTTTCTAACTTTTGATATGAACTACCTAGCCATTAAGAACCTAATATGGCTATAACAATATTAGGTTCATGACATAAGCTAAAGAGTTACCTTATAATTCATGTTTTCCTCCAGACTTTATACTTTATATAAACAAAATTCTTATAATGGTTATTTTTATAAAAGAAACATCAAATACTCCTCATTATATCTATAGGATCCCTTATGTTACTAATCAAACTTTGTTATTTAAGTAGAGGGTTTTAGAAGTATTATCCTTATTCTTTCTAAGTTTAATTTTAGGTTTTGGATTGGTGGCTATCAAGGTTATATATGTGGTATTATTTTGTTTTCCTTCTTCAGATACATAATGGCAGTTAAAGCATTAATTTCCTAAGTCTCATATTGTGAGTTAAACTCTAAGAGAAGTGTATATAGAACTTGGTGAATAATGCAAGCATCAGGAATCACAATGTTTTAAGCTTTGAGTTTAACCATCTTGATGATACATTCTCTCACTCACTTAACCCTTTTATATCTCAAAGAATACATTTATTTTAATATAGTTTGAATTTTAGCATTAAAATAAATTATATACCTTTGAGAAACATAGTTGAAAAAATCCTTCGCTATATTTTTTTTTGGTGGTCCACTAAGTAGATGGTTAGGAATGGGCCTAATAATGGTCAAAAAGATCATTCTACTCAATCATTCTCAAGATTCATAGGCTACTTTTTCAGCTTTTATACTAATAAGTGTGGGAATAGATGACTTTTCTTTTGATCAATGTCATGTTTATATCCATCATTTTTGTAGATAACTTCACATCCAATTTCCAGTTCTTAAAGTTTGAAAATAATTAGTGTTTTATTGACAATAATGTTATTATTTATAGAAAATATGACTATAAAAAATAATGAATATTATCAATACAAATGTAGGATAACAAGGATGTTAAAAGCATAAATAATAACTATTATGAGTGTCTTATCGAATATCATAAACCATATGTGGGAAAAACACATAATATATAAGGATATGATCACCATATAAAAGCAGTTAGAGTACACACTATCGATTCTTTTAATTCTACCACCTATATATATATATATATATACATCACTTAATTAACGGGTATTCCTTACCAAATGCCTTTACATATATCTCAAATTTCATGTAAGGTTAACACATGTGTGTAGAATTACTAAATATAGAATCAGAGACATAATTCAACATATAAGCAAAATAATTCAAATTCTAACTTGAAAGGGTGACTACATACTTATATGCATAAAAGTGATTCCACAAGCACAAGGGATACACCCATATATTATCCTTTCATTTTCTTGAACGAGCTTAAATTTGTGGCAAACTTATCACTAGATAAGGCAAAACTTGTTGCACATGTTCATTGTCATATAACAGTAATAAAAAGCATTATTACTAACCGTTACTTACAAATTCATAACTAAAACATCCCAAAAAATGATAAATTATGTAATATACAACAATATATCAACCATGTAAGATAATAAAACAAAATTTATCCCCTTCATTTCAAGTCAATTACTTGAAAATTCACTCAATTATGGCTTTTAAAAACTTTATTTAAACTTTTCTAAAGTTAAGCCTTAATTATTACCAATGTGATAAATCCAAAACAATTTTAAAATTCAACTTTATACATCTATAAGATCTCAAAAATGATCTAAAATAACTTTAAGGTCCATTATGTAAATTCTAAATTTTTAGGATTTTTTATCCTAGAATACACTGACATCAACATATTGACATCAATGTGCATGTGTATGGGTGTAGAGCATACTGCATATATGGGACTACACACGTTGCCAGATACATGGGGCATGTGTGGCTTATAGACTAGATGTGTACAAATGGGTCCATTGTTTTTATATTGTATATGTGTATGCACTCACCTCGATTTATATGACGTGTGCACAATATAAGTCTGACTTATATCATATGTCCCACTTCTTCATGCATAAGTTGTCCGTTTTATGGGTCTCAAGCACCAAACAGTTGACACGTCACCTACTAGTTTTTCTTTATATAAGATATTTTTTCTCCTATTTATTCCATCAGATGCCAAAAAAATAAATTTTTGTGACTATTTTTGATGATTTTTCATTGGATTTTTATTAATTTTCATCTTAAAATCACTAGAAATTGAATTTTCACTTTTTTTGGTAATTCTCAAACATAAATCAATTCAAGAAACAAATACAATATGTATTTCAGTAAACACAAATTATTTTCTCTATTTTCCTTATGAATAATTTAGAAAATCTCAATTTAAATTCATACAATCAGAGAACCGCTTTGATACCACGTGTTTTATATAACAAAAAAATGTAATCAACCTATGATCAACCATAAACTTGTATAAATGGACATAATATGAAAATATACACGTTTGACTATCCATTTTTATTTGAGTGAGTTAATGAAGACTTCGAGTAACCCGTCGACCTTTAAATAGGCAGTTGTAACCTTCACTTATCTTTGATGAAAATTGCCTAAAACGATATCAACAAGTTCTTTTTACACTTTTCTTAAAGGATAGACCTTATAATGGATCAAAGAAAATTATATATCCATGAACTTACTTATGCAAGTCGTAGAAGACATGGCAACAATTATAGTAACCTTATGTGCCTCCTCATCACAGACTCAATAAGAATTTAGCTTACACTAATAAAGTGTCATTTTCTTCACTGGATTTTAGTCCATTTAGTTGGATCTTTTTTGAAGACACTTTATTATCTTTATATTGAATCAAATTTTAATTTTCTTAATTTTAACTTTAAAAACTAATAAGTAATAAGAATTAAATAAAATATAATTAAAAAAGATGCATGCTTTATGAGTTTTTAGGTTTTTGTTAAAGGTGTTAAATATGAATATCTTCCTTAATTGGTGAACATAGTTCACTAAGGATAAAATTATTGAAGTAAACAAAATATTTGAGAATATTGGGTTAATTAGAACATAAATTAATTTGGATTCTAGATTTTTATCTAATATTTTTTTGTTATAAGCTAGGTGAACTAATTTTGAATATTACAACTACAAAAGTGTGTATTAGCAAAAAAACATCTAAATTCAATATTTAATGAATAAATTAATTTAATTTTAGGTAAACGAAGTTGAATGGGAAAAAAAGTGATGTTATTGATAGTCAAATTACATTGAAAACATTAAAGAGAAACTAAGGACTACATAACTATGCATTAATGTTTCTTGAATGTGGCCAACTCCACTTGAATTCTTTATCTTATTATCTTCATCACTCGCATTTCGTAGATTATAGTCACTATAGTACCAATTGCATGGTTTTATGTTTGGTGTTCTAAACTATCATAAATTTATACAAAGCTTTTATTTTGTCAAATAGCTTATGTGCTCTGATTGTGCTCAAGTCCTCACAAATCAACATAAGAATAGTAACTCAAAGTCTTTAAGGATTCCTTCACTTCAACTTTCCTATAGGAGATAAATTTTTACCATTCATCTTGATGGTTTATGCCTTACAACCAATTAGTTGGTTGTAGTTTAATGGGACTTTTTACCATTCATCTTGATGGTTTATGCCTCATGACCAATCAGTTGGTTGTAGTTTAGTGGGACTTTTTACCTTTATCTTGATAGTTTATGCCTCACAACCAATCAGTTTGTTGTAGATTAGTAGCATAATTATTTAAAAATATACTTTACTTTATACATATTCAAATGTATATTATAAAGTCTATGGGATAAATAGAAATTTATATAAAATTATAATGAGATCATAAGTATGATATTCATATTGCATTTAAGTATTATTAGTAAATTATTCCTGATCATTATTCTATTAATTATTAATAAAGCATAAAAATATTTAACACTCGTTATGTTTCTTGTTTATAAAGGAAGTAGTTGATCTCATAGACTAAAGTACAAATATACCTAAACAAACATATAGATGCGTGTTAGAAAAGAAAATTCGCTAAATTGACACCATATGAGAAATCCATTTGGAACAACTTATATGTCTGTGGAAATTCTCATTGTGATAATTATATGAGTGATCCTTAGACTGGAGACCACAAAAGTATCTCATATAGGGATTGCTATATTTTGATAGTTCTTATGACCTATTCTAGTCAAAGGTAGCTTAATTAGTAGTCATTAGATATAAAATGAACTATATGGAAGTATTTGAGTGATCAATAGAGGATTCACCACACTAAAGTAATTAAGGAGAATGTTCTATTATTCTCGATTAGTATTGATTCGGGAAATCTTTAGTCAAGGTAGAATTACACTTTGAAAATATTTTTCAAATGTAATTAATTGAATCAATTACAAACGATAGAGAATTAACATGATTAGACCTAATTAGAATAGACATTAATTTTGTGCTCTATGTCTAATCGAAATATTATACAACAAAAAGATTGAATTATACATAAAAATCATGTATGGAAAGGTTAGTCAAAACTATTATGGTATTCTTAAATACTTGGGTGGTCATGATGTATTGCTAAACACCAATTTTGATTTATAGATATAAATTATTTAATTAGATAATTAAAGATAAATTAAATGAGTTTAATTTAATTAATTTATCTTTAATCATAAATATGATATAGGGTTGTAATTTATATCTATTGCCAACATATTTGAAAATTAATAGGTCACAAACAAAGAACGAATGAAAAGAGAAAAAGATGTTTTAATAGGCCACAAACATCTTTTGCTCTCTAACTTGATTAAAACATCTTTTCCTCTCTTCATTCATTCTTTGTGTGTGACCCATTAATTTTTCAAATATGTTGGCAATAGATATTTTGACAAACTTTATGAATAAATATGAGATACTTAATAAATAAGGATCAATATGAGATATTGGATCTTATTTGGGAATAATTGGTATATATTAGAATTAATTGTAATTATAATTAAAGTTTAATTGAAATTGAAATTTTATTTTAATTAAATTACCAAGATGTCCATAACCTAATATACATAAGCTTAGGTTTTAAGGAAGCAAACACTTATTGCCTAACATACTCTACAATAATTGTAGAGTTCTCTCACATGTTCCATAGATGCCACTAGAGACCGAATACTTCTGTGGCTACTATGGTTGAGACGGCTAAATTCATAAATAGTTTAAAGAAAAGAAAAGAAAAGGATCAAGCTTCAAAATGAGGTATAAATTATGATCCATACTTTATTGCATTTTATATGCTAATTATGTCATAGAATTTAAGTGATCTTTACATTGGGAAATCAAAATAAAAACTACTACACATGGAATTAATTCTTGCCCTAATTTTTGATCAATGGTATCAAAGTCAACTTCAACTCTATAATCTGATTCAAATGTTGTGACTTTAATTCCATAATTGATACTAAATTATTAGTGAATCAAATTTCTTGGATACAGGTTATGTTTGAGAAGAGTACTCAAATTTAGATAGAAAATGTATATGTCCACTATGCAATTTTGCTATTAATATCTGCTAAGGATTTGGTGACAAAGTTTTAGAGATATGTTGAAATCATATAGATGATAATATTTAATGACATTTTAAGTTGACTAATATCTCACAAACTTTAATGGCATCATATAAGATGTATGTTGATACTATGATTGAAAGATCTGAGAGGTTGCATAAAGTAGAGATGAAAGGTATGGTACCTTGACGGAATAATTCCACTCTATGTAGTTTACTAAAAGCATAAATATGGACATTATTTGAAGGCATTGGCTATAGCATGATAGTAGTTATCATAAGAAGAAAATTGATTACATGATTTTTCTTACTTATACGAAATAAGATAGAGACCATATATATTTCTAATTCATGCTTTTGAGTATTTGATACTGAATTTAGATTCAACATTATTAAAATGTTCAAGACATGATAAGAAATAAATTATTGATTTATTTAAATTTATACAAATAGTTTGTATGTGTTCGATCAAAGGAAACTTATGCATAACATAAGTAGCAATAATACAAACTTAGATAAAAAGAGACTATCCTTTCATGCTATATTGGTTAAATTAACATAATGGGAATCATATGTTACATAAAAGGATAGATCTATCATTTTGATTATAAACCGTATGAATTAGATTAGATTACTAATGACTTTATGTTATATAGTCATATGTATTAAATAAAATATTAATTTAAAAATTTTGCAAAGTTCAAATTGTTTAAATCTAAGTTAAAATTAAGCATCGAGAATGCTGAAGCATTTCGATATGATAAGTTTTTTTTTTTTGGTTATCTATGAAGAGTGAGATTCTTTAATGAACACCCTCACAATTAAATTTCATTAGAGTATGGATTTGTGTACAGATACAATATGAGATATTGTAAGATGTAATATTTATTTCTTTTATACTTATTCCTAATACTACAACTTACCTTCGGTAGTTTCAATTAAGGCAATCAACAAGATTTCATATTAGACATGAAATTATATGACTTCAAAACAGCAAAAGTTGATGGTTTTAGGATGTGAAACTTAGTTGAAATAGTTGGATATAATTGTACAAACCCCATTAAATAATGTTTCAATTAATACTTATAGGAAAATCATTCTTAAGATAAATAATGAGAGTAAGATAAAATTTGAATATTTCAAATCTCATAATAATATTTCTAATTGGAACTAGTGCCTTTATTAATACATTTGATATATAATTGACAGGCTATAAGATGTTGAAAGATTTACTTTTATGTTTAATTCAAAGTTTTTATTTTTTAGAAGATTATGGATTCATCATGTTTACAAAAAGGTTAGTAAGAGTATAGTTATCCTCTTAAGTAAAAGTATGTAGAGATATATTTCTCATAGAGAGAATAATATGTATTTTTAATAGTTGAAAATATAATTGTCTAAGAACAACTATTACCGGATATGAAAAAGTAACAACTTAATTATGAAAATTAGATATGTGAAGATATATAAGGAAGTGATTTCTATATTTAGTCTAAATATATAGATAATATACTAAAGGTATTTAGTTTTTGAGATATCTAATACTTGAGAAGTATTAAAGATATCCATTATTTTATATATTAGTTGATATTTGAGTTTAAGATTAAAAACATATTAACTTTATGAATAAATCCTTATTAAATTATCTTTTACTTAAAACAATATTATTATGAGATTGGAAGTATTTCAATGTAAGATTATTGTTAATTTAGCCATAATGCATTTTCCATTTAGTGAAATTGATTAATTGGATCAAGAATTTCTTTAATGAACTTGGTATAGTTCCTTGAATTTTTCAGAAAGTAATGTCTATAGAAAATTAGAGTAATTAGGCATGCAAAAAGAGCTATTATCTCATCAAATATCTAAGTATGTTAGGTAAGTTTTCTCTTAATTATAATGATAATTAAGAAAAAAAATTATAAGATTTAAGTAAGTACTTAATATAGAGAATCTTGTAAAATTTTCTTACTAAACCACTATCTCAGCAATAGTATGATCATCATATAAAGCAATGATATACGATACTTAAATGATTGGCTTAATACAAGTAGGAGATTGTTAGTTATGCCCTATAACCAATCAGTTTGTTATAGTTTAATAATGTAATTATTTAAAGATATTCTTTATCTTATACATATTCACATGTATATGATAAAGTCTATAGGATATATATACATTAAAAATAAAATTATGATGAGATCATATGAGATTCATATTATATTTATGTATTATCCTTAAAATGTTCTTAGTCATATTCTATTAAGACTGGACATTAGTAGAGCATAAAAAGATTAGCACACATTATATTTCCTCTTTATAAAAGTAGTCAATCTCGTAAACTAAAGTATGAAAATACCTAAATAAACGTGTGCATACTTGTTAGAAAAGCAAGTTCACTAAATTGACCTCATATAACAAATCTATTTGAAACATTACTTGTATATCTACGAAAATTCTCATTGTAAAGTGATCCTTAGACCTGAGATCACCAAAGTATCTCATATTGGGATTGTTATGTTTTGATACTTTGTATGACATATTCTAGTCAAAGATAGCTTAATCAGTATTCATTAGATATAGCATGAACTATGGGGACGTATTTAAGTAATCAATATAGGATTCATCACCCTAAACTAATTAGGGATAATGTTCTACTGTTCTTGATTATTATTAATTTAAGAAATCTTTGGCCAAGATAAAATGACAGTCTGAAAATAGTTTTCAAATTACTGTCATTAATTGAATCAATTACTAATGGTGAAAAACTGACATGATTGAACTCAAATAAAGTAGATGTTAATTATATCTTCTATGTATAAACTGATCATTATATGATGAAATGGTTGAATTATATGTAAAAATTATGCAAGAAAAAGTTAGTCAAAACTACTTTGATACTCCTAAATATTGAGGTGGTTATAATGAGTTGGTAGATGTCAATCTTGATATAACGATATAAATTGTTTAGTTAGATAATCAAAAATAAATTAATGGAATTTAATTTATCTAATCCTAGATATAATTTAAGGTTATAATTTATATCAATGTCAATATATTTGAGAACTTGATGGATCTTACACAAAGAATGACTTAAAGAGAGAAGATTTAATCAACTTGATTGTAAAAGTTGATAAACTTTATAATTAAATATAAAATATTTAATAAATAAAAATCAATATAAAATATTAGATCTTAATTAGGCATAATTAGTATTTAATTAGTCTTAATTATAATTTAAATTAAAATTTATTTGAAATTAAAATTTTATTTTAATTAAATTATTAAAATATATATAGCCCATTATAAATAGATTTAGGCTTTAAGAGAGCTAATACTTCTTACCTAATCTTCTTTACAACAGTCGTAAAGTTTTGTTAACATGTTCTATAAATATTATTAGAGACCAGACACTTGTGTAACAATAGAGATTATGATGAAGCGATTCCAAAATTGATTTGAGAGAAATGGGAAGAAAAATGATCAAATCTTGAAATAAAGTACAAATTATAAGCTGTGTTTTATTACATTTTATATGATAATCATGTTATAAGATTTAAATGATCTTGACTTCGAGAAATCAAAATGAAAATTTTCATTATGAAAATTTTCATTATTATTTCGCTACATCAAAGATCGGATCGTGTCCTAATTTTCTAACACATCCATCAACTATTATTCTGTTGTATCTCAAGTATAATCTTATGGTTCAATCCTCCATAAAGTTATATAAGAGATCCATCATTCGTATATACACTTTATTTGCGCATGAATCATATAAGAAAATAAACATAAAACAAAACCAACTGAAAGAAGAAAAGGTCAAGGAACTAATTAACTTGAAATACTTTTGACTTGTTCCTCCATTGCAGCGTACTTGAAAAAAGCTAAATAGTTCAATTTCATCAACTTAGAAAACTATTCATATGTGCATGTATTCTTCTTGAACTTAATAGGTTTGTTGCTAGTAGAATCAACGACCAAAGGACATGAAATTTTCTTTCGATGCTTGGTACTCACCAGCTTTCCCACCACATACCCTCTGGACTTGATTTCAAACTTCAGTGTCAATGGGACCACAATCCCAGTTTGAGAAACTGTTAAATTTGATCCAGCTCCATACATTGGAACTTTGTTTCCTTCCACAACTACTGATACAATTCTATGACTCTTTCTGGGTTGATAGTGCTTCTTCAGCTACAGTATTCGATGAAAACCAGCACTATGAGCTGAACACGAGTAAAAGATATTACTAGGAATCAAAGAGCTGAGTGTGGAGAAAGTCTCAAGTTACCTGACCAGTAGCAACAGGGATTTCGGAGTATATGAGATTGATTGGATTGGAGCTGACATGAATGCCAAAGAGTGTAGCAGGGTTGTATATGTTCATTCTCAGAGTGGCATTGATAGTGAACATCTTCGTTGGAACACCTGAGAAGTCTGAACCTGCCCCCACATAAAAGTTCTGAACTAGCAAGCTCTGCAAAGTTCATAGCTTTTATAAGAAATCAATGTCAATGCAGTAAAACATGTTCCATTTAACTAAGAACTTTTGGATTTTGTTGTTGATACACTTCTCATTACTCAATCCATTTCCATATTACAGATCTTGAGAGTAACTCCAAGTGTTTACATCTCTAAAAAGGCTACAAAAATAATTTCAAAATATACTGGATAATTAGGAAACGCCACATAATTTACATGGTTAATATTCACTGCAACGTAGAAAAAATAAACTATTTGATTGTGAAGTTTCCCTAAAGGTCGCTATTGCAGTTTTAAATGAAAATAAACCTTAAACAAAATCGACAAAACTTAGTACTAATCAACTTTTGCTGAAAGAGAGGACAGAGACAAATCCAGAAACAGAGTGAAGATGATGCCAGTGTCACAGGAGGAGAACGAGAAAAGAAAAGAAAAGAATGAATCTCCACAAACTATAAGATACTATTGATACTAAATATTGGCATACCTTGACAGTAACCTCAGCTTTATAGGACCTGCTCGCACCCCAAATAATCAAGCAAAAAACAGTAAACAAGAGCCCGAAGCTGCACAAAGCAATCAATGCCTGAAATCGCCTGGTGAATGCTTTATCCTCTGCATCATCATAATTCCCTTCTTCCATAATCACATTACACTCGGGCCACCCTTTGTCGTTCCATCCCTTTTGATCGCTTCTTTTCCTTCCATTTTTCCCACCGGAAGACGACCTAAATATGCCTGAAAACCTGCTGGCAGAGGAGTTCCTTGAATGCCTTCCGAAAGACGGATGTGACGGTGACTCCATTGGACTTGGCTGCATTGACGATGACTTATCTCCATCGTGTGAGTCTCTTGAAGGGCTTTGCACGTAGTATACAGGGCGTTTAGGAGACCTTGAAGGTGATGATGGAGCTAAACTTGTTATATCTGATTCCGATTTTGCTGAATGCATTCTGAAGAATTAAGGTTCCCGACGATCTATGGTTTGTCACAATCAATCCTCCAAGGACAGCATGAACTTGGGAAGATCAGAAAAATGAAACAGAAACCCCGAATCTTTCTTTCCTTTTTTATCCTTTTTGAGAATAAACAGTACGATTTACAAGAAAATAATCTGAAGGGAGCAGGAAGTCACTCTCCTGCTGTTTCCAGATAGTATAAAGCTTAAAACTAGACCAATACAAGTGAAACATACAAAAAGTTTGAGTTGGAAGTGATTAAACAAGAAGAGCAAGTAAAAAGGAGTACGAGATGAACAAAGATAGGTGTCAGTATCAGGAAAATCGATACCAGACCTGGAATGAAGATGATCTGAACCAAACTGAAATTGAAACCCCAGAACAAGTTCGAAATAGGAAACACCTTTTGATATTGTAATGTTTACGCCAACGGTAATGATAAGGCTCTATAACACCATAAATCTACACCACTTATCCAAAAGTATCTCATTTTCGTGCTTTCTTTGCACTGATGAAAAGCTAAGCTAATGTAAACTTTGGTTTATCATTAACAAATCAGTACGCTAACAATTATACAATATATATATATATATATAAAGACTAAGGGCTGAGGGATCTAATAAAGTGGTTTAATAGGCTCGGGAAAAAGAGCCTAAAGCACCGAACCTGAGGTTGGGGAATGTGTCGGCAGGGTATGTATAGTGATGTTACGTGGAAATTTTGGTGGCCCTAGTCCCATCATCCTCTGGGTACGATTGTGACACAGGAACTAATTTTACATTTATTTGCTATTTGATGAAGTTCTTACTGGATTATGCAAGCTGACAAAACTGTATCATTGACATTTACAAGGAATTTATTGAGTGCACTCCTTATTATTATTATTATTATTTTGTTTATGTTGTTGTTACTATACCAACTTCATATTGCAATAATAAAATGTAATGTATGTGTCAGAGGTAATACAATAATGTTTGTTCTTGAGGAGTTCTCATATATTTTTTAGGGAATTGTAGCTTAAAATGCAAGATTTGTGAAATTAACATGATGTGTGTAGTGTAGTAGTCACAGGCTTTTAGTGTTAAAGTGGTTTAGACGGTTTGGTAAGGGAGGGTGGCTTGTGAAGATAGGAGCTTAGCTGGATGAGCATGAAACAGGCACTTTAAACCAGTGATAATACTATATATGTGTGTTTGTGTAACATCCCGTTTCTATAGAACGGGTCGGATCAGAGAAACGGGTCCAAGTGTGGTAAATCAGAGAAATTAGAACAACACATCTCATGCTCATGCATTTGTGAACAGTGATATG
>JANZXR010000001.1:11445364-11457345 GCA_027575705.1 Erythroxylum echinodendron
AACTAAATAACCACAATGAGGGAAATGAAATTTTTAAAGAATTGGAAACTCACGAGTGATCTCGCAGGGGTAGATCAGGTGAAGGGCACAATACAATAGGCGATTCGGGAGGACTGTTCAGGATCAGTCTCGTTGACTGGGGAACGAGCAACAAAAGCAGGAGAAACCCAGCTGGTGAAAGTTCAGATTGCTGTTACACTAATCTAACAGGAAAGAAGAGAGGACATGATGAATACCTAAGAACCAGAAAGCGATTGGGACCAGAGAAGAAGAATCGGAGGAACCGAAGATACAACGACAGAGAAGAAGAATATAGAACCGGTGATAACTGATACAATTTCGCAATGTTTCGAAAAACTGGCCGGTTTAAAGGTTAAAAAAGTTTAAAGCTAAAAAGTCATGAACGTAATAAAGATTAAATAAAATTAAAATAGTCAAAATATAGTTTATAGAGAATATTTTATTTATTGAAGAATTTAGAGTGTACTTAAAAAATTTTAAATACAAATTTATTTATTTATTTATTTTAGGTTATAATAATTTATTAATTTATTAAAATTGATTGATTAATTAATAAATTGGTTAGTTTTCAACAACAAAAATAATTAAAATAAACCGAATCGGAAAATTAAAAGTTAAATTGAAAGTTGAACATTTAAAACTTTTATGGATGAATCAATTGAAATTTTCAATTATTGCAATTTCTTCGATCATGTTTTCAACTAAAATTAAGCGATGTCATTTAATTGGCTTTAGATGGATTTTTTTAACTACGAAAATAATTTTACTTTTTTGGCTAAAAATATCATTTGATTGTTAAAAAATGTAGCCAAAAGTAATTTTGAAGACAAATTTGAGATTTAGCTACGAAAATGATTTCATAGCTAAACTTTTTTTAGCTAGAACATTGTATTCGTAATTAAAAAATGTTGCTAGAGATAATTTGCTACAAAAATTAAATTTAGCCTATTCATAAAATACTTTTCTTTATAAAAAATTTCATAGTTAAACTAAACGTAGCTAATTTTCACAAAAATTTTATTTGTGTGATGCTACTTCAATAAAAAATTCGTAGCAAAATATTTACTATTGATTACAAATTTCAAATTATAGCAAAAAAATATAGTTAATTGTCATATTTGTTATAGTGTAGTGAATATGGTCTTATAAGAAATGTTCATATTTTGTTTGAGATTATTGGTAAAGTTGTGAATGAAGTTGAGTTTGAAAACATAATCCAGGTCATCATTAATAATAATGTCGCTTATAAAGTCATTGGAAAATGTTACAAAATAGGAATAATTCTTTCTACTGAACTTTTTGTATAGTACATTGTATTAATCTTACGTTAAAAAATATATAAGATGTTAAATATTTTTTTGTCATTGATGTAACTATGCAAAAAGTGATAACAATGATTAAGTTCATTTATAATTGTGCATGACTTTTAAATTTGATAAAAAAAAGATTTCACAAATAGAAGAATTTGTTTTGTTCTACCAATACAAGAATTGTAACTAATTTCTCATCATTTTAGTGGTTTTTACAAATAAAGGAGTTAAGACAAATGTTACAAGTAATAGGTAAATTGTATCATAGTAGGATAGGTCTAGTGCTGGAATGAAGGTTTCTAAAACTATACTTAAAAATCATAAATTTTGATCTTAATATTAGTTTTTCATCTGAGTTTGTGAGACTTTAAGGAAGGTATTTTGTTTGGTTGATAAAGATGAGAAGGTAACAATGAATCACTTTTATGATGTTATAAAGAAGACGAAGGAAATAATCAAGGATAATATGAAAAATAGGTTTTTATCATACACATTTTTATCTTACAGTTATTAATAACGTATGAGAAAGATTACTCGCTGTTGTTTGCTATTGGGACTTTTCTAAATCCAAATGTCCATTTCAGACCAAATTTCATAAAGAAAATTAAAGTTAACTATTACAATAATTATTTCACATGAGATAATGTAAGACCTTTTTAGTTCATAAATAAAGGCATACAAAGATATATGCAATGGTTTTGAGATGCCCAACACAATAGCTAAAGATACAAAACTAATCTGGGTATCAATTTCTTTACTTTGTTACTAGTTTTAAATTACATGTTATTTCATTTTTTAAATTTTACTTTCTTATCTTACAGTTATTTAGTGCTATTAATTCGAAAATGACATCCTAGAATTATAAAAGTTTGCAATTCAAACGAGTGTAATTGTATTTGAAAAGAATTGAAGAACATTTGAATTCATTCATTTTAAAAGAAATAGATTGGAATGCAAAAGATTATACAGTCTGGTATTTATTTGATACAATTTAAAGTTTTGATAAAGATAATGCTATTGTCGCCTTTAAGTTGAATATAATTTCTTAATAATTTTATTTGTTTACTAGGCCTTTAAATGTAACAAGAAGTTTTATATATCAATTTTGTTTTGATCATATCAATCCTTTAGTGGATTGAGTTTTTAATGAATCAAGTTTTATAGATAAAAGTGACTTGAAAAATAATATTAAATAGAAAAGTATTTGCATGTCATTCAATATATTAGATTGAGACTCTCCTAAATGATGAGAACTTCATATTAAATAAAAATTTAGGTCATTGTAATTTAAGTTGATATGTCATAAAATGAAGTTTCAAATTTTTCATTTTCTTTTAATTTCACTAGTATTTGATATTTTAGTTATATGTATGTATGTATATAACTACATATATGTATGTCTATATATATATGTGTGTGTGTGTGTGTGTGTGTGTGTGTGTGCAATATAAATATAAATATAAATATTTTAATTATGTTTGTTTTTATTTTAGGTTTCATTTTTACTTTGTGTAGTTCTTGGTGCAAATTCTTGTTGTTATGCTTGTTGAGTTACATTGTTCTTTGTATATGAAATTATGATATAATTAATTATAATATTTTAAGTACTTTATGTTATTCTTAGTTTTATATATTAATCTTTTTATTATATTAATTATTGTTGGGTTTGCCATGGTTGTATGTATAACAACCCGGACTACTCGCTCACAGATATTGTCTACTTTAGGCCATAGCCCAGCCAAACCCTCACGGTTTTACTCTTCTCACCTTGGAAAAACATGTCTATGAGGGAGAGGTATCCATAGCCTTAGCCCAAAGCGGACAATATCTGTGAGCGGGTGGTCCAGATTGTTACAAATGATATTAGAGCCAGTATCCAGGCTTATGTGCCAGCAAGGATGCGGGCCTCTAAGGGGGTGGATCCAGGCCTGTGGGCCAGATAGGTAGCTGAGCCTCTAAGGGGTTGGATGCCTTTGGGCTAGCGAGGATGCTATGTAGTGTCCTCTTACCGTAGGGTACACACCGAGACGCCCGGAGGTTATTCCGGTATAATATCCTACGATAAGGATGAGCCACGTTCGATCGCTATAGTCACTTCACAAGGCATCATATCACTTCTCACTTATAAAGCATCATAAGAAAACCACAATATTTTAAAACCAACTTTTTCCTTGTTTCATTTCACAAAACCGAAAGTCTACATTGTATCTTTCAATACTTACTACATGTACATCATCAAAACCTAGTACAAAAGTACTACATGAAAAAAGAAAAATATACAAAGTCTATCTAATCTGTCCAAAAACCCCAGTTGATCGACCTTTAAGCCATGACTTCTCTTGCCAACACACAATCTACACAGCTGGTAGAGCCTCTCGGAAGTTAGAGTCGTCTCTCGGTCCTGAAAAGGCAACGTTGCAATTTTGGTGAGTTTTGCAAACTCGATGAGGTAACCATCATCGATGGTTCACTCAATTCATGCAACACAACAATTCTCATCACACATATTTCACCAAATTATACTTTACATCAGTATCACAGTTTCACTTAAGCATAAGCAAATTTGCATTTCAATCAATCAAACATACTTAAACAGACGCATATGAAATGGTCATGAGACTCTTTTCCAGTTATTTCGTTGTTGTGACCGAGTTCTGGAACTGTCCCGTATCCTTTTTGGAGACCGGGCTCATTGATAACTGTCCCTTATCTTTTGAGGATATAGGGCTTATTTTACATAGTGAGCCTTAGGCTCTTAATCACTTTCTGAGCTCGAGGCTCCTTTTTACACTTTGAGCATTAAGCTCTGCTCGGTGGCTACTCTAGTCACAACTACCATTATCTGATTGTACATTCGTGTATGGAATGCATCTTTCATAATCAATCATATTTTGAAGCACCTAGTTCTGCACGTTCACATACAAGTAGTACTTCAATATCTAAATCCAATAACACAGTCATCGGACCTTCATTGTCTGGAATCAACAATCTAGCCACATTCATTCAATCATTTCAAAATAGAATTTAAAAAAACAAGTAATTAACTGAGACCATCTAGGTTACTCACAATTGCTCCCGAAGCTAATGCCTGGAAGTTCCGGTAACGTCTGGAGGTTGACGTTCCAATTGCTCCTCTATATCATATACCATACATATATATCACAATTTGCAAAATTATGAGTGTTTAATAATGCACATGTATGAAATGAATTATGTACAATGCATGTTCATGACAACCCCGGGCATCTTCATAACTTCTCTCTCTCTCTTATCAAAATTTATTAAAAACTGTCAACATCACGATTCAAGTCTTATTGGCCTCTTTCCATAGCACTCTTTCAGGTCTCTCATAACTTAGGGGGGTACAATGAATATAAGTTTATTTACGAAAGGTGCATCTTTACAAACGATGCACCCTTACCGAAGAAGATGAGCCACAGAAGAAGATGATTTACAGAAGGAGATGACGTCACCCAGAGGAAGCTGACCTCATCACAGAAGAAATTTTCCTACAGACATCAAATTGAATTGTTCTTTATATGATTCGAAAGAGGGAATCAAGATATACAAACTTCATGAAGAGCTCAAAGGCCAATTTTATTTTCTGAAGGGTCAAAAATAGGACAGAAGATATACAATGAACAGTGACCCAGAAGAAGTTTGAGAATAGTAACACAAATGATGTTTTACGATTACCATAACTTTCTCTAGAGGGATTAGATCAAGATGTTCTTTATATGATTTGAAAGAGGATTCCAAGATCTACAACTTTTATGAAGACCTCAAACGTCAATTCTATCTTTTGAAGGATCGAAAATGGGACAGAAGATAGGTATAGACGAACATAGAAGAAGCAAAACACAGAAGGAGTTTATAAACAGTAACATAGACAAAGTTCATTCGTCTGTGAACAGTAACACAAACGGAGAGTATGAACAGTAACATAGACGAAGTTTATTTGTCTATGAACAGCAATACAGAAGAAGAGCATGAACAGTAACATAGACGAAGTTTATTCGTCTGTAAACAGTAATACAGACGAAGAATATGAATAGTAACATAGGCGAGGTTTATTCGTCTGTGAACAGTAATACAGACAAAGAGTATGAATAGTAACATAGACGAAGTTTATTCGTCTGTGAACAGTAATACAGACGAAGAGTATGAACAGTAACACAGGTGAAGTTTATTCGTCTGTGAACCGTGACACAGAAGAAGTTCATGAATAGTGACATAGAGGAAGATGACATCATCACAGAAGAAGTTGATTCACAGAGGATACAAAACACAGACGTTGCATCCTTACAGAGGAAGATGAAGTCACCCAGAAGAAGATGACGTCATCACAGAAGAAGTTTGTTTACAGAAGGAGTTGATTTACAGAAGAAGATGACATCACCTAGAGGATGTGACGTCATCACAGACGATGCTATCTAAACTCCTCAACTCAAAAAGTATTTTCTTGAATATCTCTAAGTCTTCATCAGCTCTCGTATGACGACCTATATATTCATACATGCTCAGTGAAGAAACAGAGCATATCACCTTTCCATATCTAACTTTCTACACTAGTTGTATACATTATTTTATTTCTATTTCAACTCCAAGAACCATTTAACAACACCTGATCACTAATAATCCATCAAAACTCAAATAACATCAAATCTCCAAGTTTTCACCCCTTTATCACAGTGTTCAAAAATATAATAATATGTAAATGACATTCTCATGCGGATGACAGTAACTCATCAGATTTATTTCAAAATCTCTAATACTAAAGAATTTGTTCACTACCTTCTTGTTGAAAAACTCCAAGATATTCAACCATGCACAAAGCGTAAATTTTCATGCAAAAGCACGTACTCCTCTGTAAATACTAATCCACTTCTGGTTTTTCTTAAGGCAGAAGAAACACTTTAGGAGTAAAGGAAATGGTAAGGGATATGAAAAAATCAGAGTTAACTCTACGAAGGAATTTGATAGAAAACTCTGTGTATGAAAAGGATTTCGGAGAAGATGATAATAGGGATAAGAACTTTGGAAAAGTACCAATCCCCTTTGAACTCTCAGATTACTCAAACTTGCTTTTGACACATAATAAAAGCAACTTTACACATGTCACTTTCCTAAAGTCTAAGTTCTAACTTAGTTTCTTTTGAACCAACTCCATCTAACTCTTATCTTCACAATCCAACTATTTTCAAATCTTCATTTGATTCCTTCTCCTCTTTTTCCTATTTTCCATAATATCTTATAAATTACAAAAATAAATCCTAATTTCACCAAAATTCTTAAATCTCATAATTCTACTAACTAATAATATTTTCAATGTAGAAATATTCACAATTTTCAAAAATTCACAATTCAATCCAATTATACCCGGAATTATTCATGAATGCATGTACAATTATTTTCATATGCAAGACCTTCACTGATCACGTGTATTTGTATGCCATATTATGCATGAGCATGAAAAATACATTTTTAAGCTCTCATTTAATACTCCTATTTACTATTCTAACCTCCCATAGGTAACGGGATATTATAGGAAATGTGTTAGATGTAGTGTTTCTACATAACATGCATCTATATTTTAGACATATCTTGACCTACGGATATCCAAATAGGATGATTGTTGATTTATGCTAAACTAGAGATGAATGGATACAATTTTCATGAAGAAATCGAGTTTTAATTCTATCTCTAAGACTTTCAAAATCTAGCGTGAAATTGAGTCTTAATTGAGGATATAGTACTACCCATGACAAAAATTATGTCTTGATGTTATCATAAAAACTGAATGGATATAGGCTGAATCAGGCAAAGGTATCTTCACAAAAGTTGTAATTCATTCTCTTATCTTTCAATTGGTATTAAGTTTGTAATGTTTAGATATCTTAGTTGAAAGATATGAGTTGTACAATGTGAGGGTATGATCATGAACTAACCAAAAGTTCAATCATACATAGTCTGTGGTATTATGAGCATAACTCATAAGATATTGAATCAAATTGAATGATCTTGTTGTCATTAGAAACTTAAGAGATAGAAGAACAATTTTCTAGAAGAAAGTACCCTTGAATTAATTCATTTTCATTATTAGATTGATCATGAAAAGTTGACCCGAAAGTGTATCTTAGGAAAAATCTGAATTGAAGAAATGAGTTATGAATTTTGACTTTTATGGTTTTATTGAGGTATAAAGTATAATTATAAATGATACTTATGTTAATTTAGAAATATGTATGATTATGTTATGAGAATAATGGAAAGATACTCGGGATTTTCATGAACATGCATTGTACATATTTCATGTAAATACATTTGCATAAATGAATACTTATAATTGTGCTAAAGTGTGATATGTGTATGTTGTTTGTTATAGAGAAGCAATTGGAACGTCAACATCCAGACGTTAGCAGAACTTCGAGGCAATAGCTTCGGAAGCAATCAGTGAGTAACCTAGAAGGTCTCACTTAATTATTTGTTTGCTTAATTTCTAATCTGAATTATCTATGAATGTGATTTTATTGTTGAATTCCAGATATGAAGGTTCAATGATTTTGATCTAATGATTGTGATATTGAAGTTTTCCTTGTATGTGAATGTGATGGAATATATGTTACTCAACAATGATGTTGAATGCTGGACCTTGGGTCCGATGTGATTTGAATGTGAATATGCAAGCATGTGTCCGATTGAACATATGATATGTGAATCATTTCGATATTAGAATGCATGAAAGATAAAGGAAGTTGTGACCGGAGTCGCCAGGATAAAGTGCTTAAAGCCCAAACTGTAATCAAAGCCTCGGGCTCAGTTGTGAATGTACTCGGTATCCACTAAGGGATATGGGACATCGTTTAGTATAGCTCGGTATCCACTAAAAGATATGGGCTATAAAAGAGGTACTCGGTCACAACGACAATAATAAATGAAAGTGAGTTTTACGCGCATTGCATTTATATTTGATGCGTGTATTTTACATGAATGAAATGATCAGTTTGATTGTTCTGAAAGTGCAAGTGTGATAATTAACATGCCATTGTTATAGGGTATGTATTAGAATGTCATAAGGGTGTTCCAGTATATACCTTATAGCAGTGGGAGTGTTACATTTTGTGGAAGAAGAATCTATTCAATCCATCTAGCCCTAGAGCTTTATTGGCTTCAAGCTTGAATACTTTCTACTCAATTTATTAAGTAGTTACAGGTCTGTATAGCTTGTCTTTGAGTTCATTAGTGAAGGAGTTTCAATGAAGGAGCTTAACAATGATATCAAAGACGTGGTGGTTTATTGACTTCTTAGGATATTCTTGAAGTATCCATATGCTTCCTCCTTTATTTTATTTTAAGAGCTAATTAATTCTCCATCAGCCTCTTTAAGTTAGAAATGAAGATTGCCTGCCTTATTTTTATCACCATTTAAGTTCCATTTTAATATTGCTCTTTGCTTTAGTAGGTACTTTTGGATGGATAATGCTCTTCTGTATTCATACATTGTGATTATGTCCTTCTCCTTAACTTGAACATTTGCGGGATCCATACATAAGGTATTTTAGATCTGAAGTATAATGGATTTTGCACTTTCAACTATCTCAGAAGTATGTTTCTTTCTTCTTCCATTTAATTTCATCATCTCATTCTTGATGAGTTCCAGTTTTTGACTAATTGATATTGTTTGTTACCTCTGATCCCCTCTTGAAGACTTTTGTTGGTGGCTTCCCTGAATCCTTTTTCTTCAAAGTTATTGAACCTGAAAGGATTCTTGCGTCCATTATCCATTTAGTGAATGATAATTGGTGAATGGTCTAAGGTTTTAGGCACATCAAAAATTGTTTTACTCTTTGGGAACTTGTCTAGCCATTCTTCATTCACCATCGCATAATCTTTGTTTTGTATTAAGCATTTTGTTATCACACTTGGTAAAATGCCTTCCTTCCATCATCTATGTTGCCTCAGTCTGAAAGCACCTCCCCAAAGGATCTGGAAGTACTGGTTTTCTAGACATCTTTCACACATCTATTTCATCCCCACAGGGTAATAAATCCAATGTTCTGTGTTCGGTACAATGCGTGTCAACCAAAAAACAATAATATTATTTTTGGAATTTGGTATCAACGTTTATACAATTAAATAATTATTTTGTAATTTTTTTAAAATTATTCAAAACATATATTTAATATTAACTAATGTTAGTATTGTATTGTACCAAAACGAAAATTGGTACTAATTCTAATAAGGTATTCACAAAGATAAATCAATTGCGACATCATCTTTTTAGCCATTGATACGCTTTTTGAAGTGTTTGAGAAAATTGGGAGTGCGGTAAAGAGGCGAGGACAGAATTACCGCGACACATTGAACGATGCAGGCAGCAAACCTACAAGCCTCTCATCACGGGCGACAGAGCACACACATGGGGGCCATTGTTTCTTTGGTTTGAACCACTTTGGGGGGAAACCTGGGAAAAAGACCCCCGCATAAATAATCTCATTAACAATGAGAGGTTTAGGGTTTATTACAGCATGTGCCACCACAAGCGCCCACACTCCCCGGTGTGTTTGGTTGGCACACAAAGAATATTATATAAAGGCTGAAGACAAATTCTCACGTTCGATGTGGAACAATGTCCTTTGAGAGTGTGCCCCAAATTCATTAGTTCCTCCATTTTTTGCTCGTCATTCTTTTTCGGTACTCACGATTTTCATACTCTTTGAAATGTGACATTATTTTAACTTCGCCTCGAAGAGCATCACCCTTTCAACACATCATGTTTAATAATCGTTTATTATAACGTAAGCACTGAAAGCACTCTAACACTTGCCATTTTTTTCACGTAATGATAAAAATCAACTTAAAAAGGCTTTAGACTTTAGCCATTACGTAGCTACTCAATCTTCGGCTTTCGAACAAGATAGATTGAAGAATGTATCTATCATTATCAATGATAAAGTCATTCAATTGGTTTAAGGTTTAAGACAAAGGAACTCCTTTGTTTTTATACGTGTTCATCCATCCGTTTTGTATTTTTTTTTGTTAGTTCCAAAAAGTACTTTTAAGCCATCCATACTCAGACTAATTATTGCTCACACTGGATCAGTCCGTAAGGGGTAAAGTGTTGGCCAAACAGATTTCTCCATTCTTAAGGCTCAAACTTGAGACCTCTGGTTAAGGAATGAGAATGCTGAACCACTCACATCAACCATGTTTGATTTCCTGTTTTGTTATTTTAAAACAAGGATAGTTCATCTTTCCTATGTTGATAATTTACTTTGATTTTACTATGTTGATAACATTCTCTCACCACTCTACTCAATGCTCTTAATCTGTTGGATATATCTTGTCATTCGTCATAAGAATTCTGATTTATTAGAAAAGAGGAAAAGAGGTAGATTTATCATTCCTTTTATTCAAGATGAAATCCTATATTTCATACATCAATTAAAAAACAGAATGATATCAAGTTTCAAATTGACCTTTGATAATAAATCAGATTGAATCAATATTAATCCATTTTTCTAAGTTAAGGATTCAAATAATCACTTAAACAAAATAAAAGAACTATTAGAACGTTATTGAATTGAAATATGCAATGTCAATCTTTAATAATTTTTTCATCATCTAGTTGTCTTTAAATGGACCTAATCAAAATATAAAATGTCAAAATAGAATAAAAGTTAATTAAAATTGATAATATAATTTAGGAGCAGCTATTTAGTAACTTACAATCTTATTTCGACAGATAAGTATTTGATACTTGACAATTTAAAGCATTCTTTTCAAGTAATTAAATATTTTAAATAGATGAAAACAAGAAATTTGTTAATCTCCATCCATATGGTGTTTTAAATTCTTCAATTTACTTGACATTTCTATATCATAATTATTATATGGTATTCTAAATTCATTCAATTTGACTTTATCTTTTCTCTATCATAATTATTATGAAGAAAGACTAAAAATAAATAGCATGGGATAATTTATTTGCAAAAAATATGTATGACCAAAAACATACCACACCTAATATTAAGTCTGGGTATAATTGTTTTCGTTGATTATCTAGTCACAAGATCAGCTAAGGTAAATGTTATTTGGCCACCCCAAGAAGAATCGATCGTAGGCATCGTAGAGCAATCATTTATATATATATATACATCAAGATTGTGTAACATAACACAAAGTTTTTCAATAGTGGAATAAGTGTGAGAGGTGTGTTTAGTTGATTAAATATCAATAAACTTAGAAAAGAGAGTTAAGAGTTGGAATGAGTGTATAGCCAAAATTATTAGAATTCTTTAAGAGTTCATGATTGGTGTTAAACTAACTATATTGCAAAGTCACATCTCTTGTTAATAAAATCCAAAAGGTTTATCAATCTAAGGTGTCAAATAAAATTAAAAATATTGGTTTAATAAGTTGGACTGTTGAATTTTTTTCACCTAGAGAATAAATTGAATTGTTTCAAGCAGAATGAACAAGACACACTTTTTTTTTTTTAAATATCGTGGTGGTTCGTAAGAGAACCAAGGATCAGAACAAAATGCCCCTTAGGAGGTCAAAAATAGACAGCAAAGTCAACAACCAACCCTAGTGGTTGGAATCAAAATAGGGTTCTTTATTCCCTCGCAGCGTCCTGAAGTGTGTCGC
>JANZXR010000001.1:11457445-11480988 GCA_027575705.1 Erythroxylum echinodendron
GACGGACAATCTTACCGTCGGTAAGTTTACCGACTGTATTAGAAACATTCCGATGCTAAATTTACATACGGGAGAGCCATTGGTCGGTAAAGTTAGCGACGGAATAAATCTGACGGTCGGTAACTGTTCCGTTGATGTTACCGACGGTTTTTCTTTTCGGTCGGTAATTTTACCGACAGATGGAAACGTTCCGTCGGTGAATTTAGCTACGGCCGAATCTCTGACGTTTTTGACCGTCGATTTATTCCGTCGGTAATTTGATATACCGACGGTATATTTGCTGATTCCGTCGGTAATTTTCGTCTGTAATTCAATATTTTCTTGTAGTGTACTATACAAAATGGGAGATTATGATTATCAGATATAGCCTATCATAAAAAGTTTACTTGAACAAATCTAGATTCCATGGTAGAATTATAGTTCTTCCATGAAACATCTGCATAAAGTGAGAACTTAAAAAGGTAAGGATCATCTTCCCTTTCTACTATCTAGTTATCTTATTGACTTAAAGTCCGTCACTTTGATATTTCATTATTTGCAACCCTGAAAAATTCAAACTCAATAGGGCCACTCAATTCTTAGTATGCATTAGTTCCACTCTTTGAATTTTGAACACGCAATTTGATGTTTTGAAGCACTTTTCACTTAAGCGGCCAAACCAGACGAAAGCTGAGGAGATATATTCATTCATGTGATGATATTTTGTTGGTTGGGTCTACTTGGTTACAGAAATCAGTGGCCTAAAGATGCACTGGAGCAAATGGAGCAGCCCCTTCAACTGAAAAATTTAGTAATGTACATCAGACAATAAAGCACCAGACCAGACCCTTGTCAATTCCCTGCTAATAACCAGCTCTTATCAAATAGCTTGTTTGTATATTAATAATTAGATAATTGATGATAATATAAATATCAATAGCTATGTTCTGCATCATCACTCCAGCCAGCTCATATAACTTTTCCTAATCATCATATATGTTGCTCAAATGTGCCTCCAAGTTTGCAATCACAAGGTTTGCCATTGCCTGGCAGGTCTCTGTAGTGTCACTTTCCACATGAGGCCGGAGGACGACATTTTCAAGTTGAAACAACTCTTCAGGTGCATCAAGCTCACTTTCAAACAAGTCCATGCCTGCACCTCCTAACCTCCCTTCAAGCAATGCAGAAACAAGTTCAGTTTGATCAACATGAGCACCTCGTCCAATGTTGATAAGAATGCCCTTTGGACTCAATGCATCAATGACTTGACGATTGATAATGTGGTGGGTTTCCTCTGTTAATGAGCAAGCCACAACAACTATTTCACAACTTTTAGCCAAGCCAGTGACGTTCGGATAGTATTTATAAGTTCGATATGGTTTCTGAGATCTTGAGTGGTAACTTATGGAGCAACCAAATGCTTCAGCTCTCCTTGCAATTGCAGAACCAATCCTGCCTAATCCAACAATTCCAACTGATTTGCCACTCAACTGGAAAATAGAGAAATTTGTGTCAGCGCATCACATACAAGTCGCAATAGAAAAATGAAAGAGAAGTTGTTCAGCTTCTAGTCAAGTAGAACACACAATGAAGCTCCATCAGAAATTTCCTGTTTGTAGTCTGCATTTTATGAACCTGCATGGTCAGTGACAATAACCAGAAGCCAATAGGGAAGCCAAGTTCTCGATTACACAATACAAGTCAAAAATCAAATAGAACAGTGGTGAAGTTAAGTATGACTTGGTCTTCAATCCTTTTCAGCCCAATGAACTGTGCAACTTAAGATCAAACAGTGAAAGACGACGGCTTTTTTCAGGCTACAAATACAAGGATTTGCCATCTTCCCAAATGATTACCTTTTATACTGGAGCACTACTTGGCGTAATTCACAAAGAATTCGTTGGTGATTTTCAGTTAATTGACAAGCAGCTCCGTCAAGAATTTTTCAAGATGAAAATGTTGTTGGTCGTACTATTTCAAAACCATTAAGCTCATATCTTCCGTCTCAATCAATAAGCTCAAAAAGTCCACGAAACAAACACGATAGGGAACCCATATTACGAACTCTAAATCAACAGAACATGAAAATAACAAGAAATCAGCAAGTGCCCAGAAAACAAACCTCTGTTGTCAATCGAAAGTTACCATCTTGCCACTTGCCACTTCTCACAAACACATCACCAACACAAATCCTCCTCATGACCCCTAGAATCAACCCAATTGCAAGACCAGCAACATCATCAGTCAACACATCTGAGTGTTGGTGACTCTGATACCCTTCTCTTCACACCTCTTCAATTCAATCTTGTCAATACCTACACTATAACTTGCCACAATCTCCAAATTGGGCAACGCATCTATTAGTTCAGCATTTGCTCCAACTTTGGTGCTAGCCACTACTGCCCTAATTGTGTGCTGATAGTCTTTCATGAATTCACTGATGGAGGAAGAGTGGTTTTGCCAGAGTCTGATGAGATTGAAGCGGTTGTCAATTTCTTGTTCAATGTATGGGTGCATTGGGCAGGTCATCAGGGCTTCGATTGAATCCATTTTGAGCATCGTAAAGATTTTGTGGATTTTAATGATTTATGTGTTTAGAAAGCTCTATCTGAAGCACATAATATGATTTGTATTAAGAGATCCAATTGTGTCTTACATCTTTTGTTCAAGGTTCCTTTTTTTGGGTCTTTGTCCATTTATAGGAAGACAATGGCTATAGATGATCAAGAACCAGTGTATTTTGTCAGCAAAAGTTTATGAATATGGAGAATGTATCATACCAATAACTGTTAACTACTAAATTTGATTTAACAGGAAACAGGCTAGTGTTTAGGACAAAAGGAGCAACGAAAAGAAATGATATTTCTAAATTTCTTAATAGCAAACCATTAGGCTAGAAATCGAATCAAATTTGCTTGGTTGATATTATAGATATTTCAACAAACTCTATCAAGTAAGCACTTGAACATCAAAAGCAATGAGCATGAGCAAACCATAGGGAAGCAGGTACTGGTAGACAACCTTTGTTGTCAACTGATAGTTCCCTTTCTTTCACTTCCTATTTTCAATATACACTTGCATAGTCTCCGTAACACAGCCAAACTAATTCAATTCCAAATCTAAGCATCAGGTGTGAATCAACCCTGCACTAGAAATTGCCACAATCTCCCAACTTTGGACACCCGTCCTCTAAACTATTGCATTGCCGACTACTGCACGAATGAGTTTTAAGATGTCATTTCTAGTGGTAAATCATGAGGGAACTCCCCCGGAGAAAATAGTGGCGGTGGGAGCGGTTTCTTTTTCTTTTATTTTTCTAGAATTTCTAAAAACGTTACATGTATTTTCACTTTTGCCTTACAGTGAAATCTAAGCACATGGACCATGGTTTTACATAGCCAGGGAATTCAGGAAGGAGCAATCAGTTGATTCCCTTCATTAAGAAACTGATTAGCACAGAACTGTTTTCTCTTATTATTATCAGTCATTCCTTGCTCATGTGCATTTCTTGACAATCCAGGAAAATGTTCATAGATATCTATCTAGCATTTAGCCACAGATAATTCCTATGGAAAACCAACCATGAAAGTTTCCAAGAATTCCACCATAAGAATATCATTATATAGCTCACAACAAATTATAGTACTTAGAAAGGATCCGTTGGTCGAAGGCGGCCTTATCCGCATACAAATTGCAAACAACATATTGAAGGAACACGAACCTACCTGCAACCCAAAAACTTAGAAGGCTGCAAATATTTCCCTTGTTCATAAATAACTTTCAATGTTCAAGAAAAAAGCTCTGTAAAGCATCTGGAAAAAGAGAAACAGCCTCCAATCAATCTTATGTCGAGATAACTTCACATCACAATTAAATGACAGGGGTCAACAATGGCTTATTCAGGAAATGTGCCTCCAAATTGCCAATGACGAGGTCAGCCATCTCTTTCCTGGTTTCCACTGTGCCAGATCCAACGTGAGGCAAGAGCACAACATTTTCTAGTCCAAACAGCTCCTCAGGTACGTGGGGTTCATTTTCAAACACATCAAGTCCAGCACCTCCTAACCTGCCTTCAACAAGTGCAGACACCAGCTCAGATTCATCAACATGAGGACCTCTACCAATGTTGATGAGGACTCCGTTTGGGCCCAAAGCATCAATCACTTGACGATTGACAATGTGTCGGGTTTCTTCTATTAAAGCGCATGCCACTACAAGGATATGACTGTTGGCAGCCAGCTCAACAACACTAGGGTAATACTTGTAGATTACATCCGATTTCTCTGTTCTAGAGTAGTAGTTAATGGGGCAGCTAAATGCTTCAGCTCTCTTTGCAATTGCCCTGCCGATCCTGCCCAAACCAATGATGCCAACTGTCTTCCCACTGAACTGAAAAAGGCATTGAAAGGAAAAGGGAAATCGGCAAATTAAAGCATCATAGGAAAAAACAAACACAAAGTAAGCAGCCAACCTAAAGAAATGGAGGAGTACTGAAATATGTTACGAAACTAGTAGTCAAATACACAAGCCTATGAAAGCCCTTTGAAGTTACGATTTAGCATATAGCTCAAGTAGCTAGGTGCAATTCACCTTCTTAAGACAAGAACTATGTCAATACCCGCATGGCTTTTGCACTTAAGTTTAGACAGCAAATAAAAAGAAGGAAAACATTTGGGAAGTTGCAAGTACTGCTCAAAGTGCAAACAAACGACCACTAAAAATTGATGCCTTTAATGATCTCCAGATTATTCCTCTACTAGTAACAACTACTTGAGCTTCTCTGGAGTTTTTGCAGTATCTAAACATTAGCCAAAAATGACATCAAAGCACTTGAATTTAAGGTAACAGAAACATGCCTTACGTCACTATTTAACAAAGGACAAGAAACGCATTAACATAAAAGGTTTTTTCCGAGTTTAGTAGAAAGAATACACATGTACAGGAATTCTTTCGGCAAAACATGAAATCTCCAGCAAATTTACGAACTAATATCCCACAAAAGCAACTGCTGATAGGAGAACAGAACTTTCTGAAACATAATCATTACCAAGAGAATAAAAGACGAAAGAAGTAAATACCCATGTGAAAATCATTCAAAAATCAACACTATACACGAACAACGAACCAAACAATTGAACACAAACACACCACCCGACCTTAGTAGTCAACTTATAGTCATCCATCTTCCACTTCCCACTCCTAACATAACGATCACACTCACAAAGCCTCCTCAAGACAGCCAGCATCAAACCAATGGCCAAATCAGCAACATCATCCGTCAAAACATCTGGGGTATTAGTAACTCTGATGCCTCTCTCTTTACATTTGGTCAAGTCAATCTTATCAAGACCCACACTGTGACTCGCCACTATCCCCAAATTTGGCAACTGTTCGATCAGCTCGGCGTCGGCGCCAGCGCTAGCGTTGCCGACGATCGCTCGTATGTCGCTTTTGTGGCTAGTCAAGAACTGGGCTTTGTCTGAAATGGTTTGTAATTTGTAAAGACTGAAACGTTTCTCAAGCTCTTCCACAAGATAAGGATATGATGGTGGGCAGGTCATGAGCACGCCGACGGATTCCATTTCCCGGCAAGAGCTGGATGACGTCGGATTCTCCGATGGGTTTGGAGACTAATGGTTTTTGTGGTTAGAGAACAGTGTCGTTTGCAACGTAACGATAGGATTTAAAAAGGGCAGTCAATGCTCCGGCCGGCCCGGTCCAACCCTGGGCTGGGTGGCCCGCAGGCTTGCCTGTGACTTGATGGTCTGGAACTTGCCGGTCTGTGGCTCGACTTGTGGTTAGATGAGCTAGGAGGGCGGTTGGTCCGACTCATTCTTACTTAAAAAAAATCGATGTTATTTTTGTCGTTACGTCAAGTCACAGGTTGGTCTAGGTTAAGCCTGGTCGAGCTATAACCCAATCGGACCAAACTACTTTAGCTCATGGTCTGATTAATTTGGGTCAAATTCCTTAAAAATTAAAATTTTATATTTAATAAAAATGAGAATTCGCATAATGATTTGAAGTTTGAAATGCTAGCTGTCCTTGTCCCTTCTATTTATATGCTTTTAATTCTTTTTTTTTAATCTCATTTGGAAGAACGGTGATGTGGACCTGATTCTGAAATTGGCAAATGAGAGTTTACTTTAATTGATAAAAGAGGAAGCAGATACTCTTATTATGTTATTTAAAAATAATAGAAAATTTTATGTGGATAAAAGACTATCTTTAACACTTAATGAAAAAAATGATTTTTATGGACGATTCCGTTGATATTTGATTATAAAAAACTTTAAAGGCACAGGATAAACATATATTTAATCATTTAAAATGTATTTTATTTTAGTTTCCTAATTATTAGATTTATTAATTCAATCCTTCAATTTTTATAAACACATTATAATAGGATTTTCACCTCACATCAAAATATAAATTAACATGTAATCGTAGGCGAATTGTATTTCTGATTTAGATGCAGCTAGGACTCTCATTAAAGATATGAATGAAAGTCTTAATGTAAGTGATTAAATTAGTTCAAAGAAATAAATTGAAAATTTTAATAGTTACATAGTTGAATAGCTGAAAAGAAACAACATTTTAAATAAAAGATAGTTTGTATTTAAAATTAAAAAGTTTAACTGATTTTGGAGTACTAAGTAGAACCGCTAAAAGTAATAATAAAAATATTTGAATTTTTAGCTTAATATAAAATTAATTTTTTAATTAACATTATATTGATATGACACACCACCAAAGTATCGAATATCGTCTCATATCGGTCAGAAAATGAAACATTATCATTATGTTTGGTACCGGCCGTAGGTATTGCGTGCTTTCACTAAGTACTAGTCGGTACTCAAAATACTAGTCATATATTGGCATGTACTATAATTTTAATAAAAATTGAGGACCTTTTTGCCAAAAAAATAATTAACCCTAACCCTGTCGATGCCTGCTTTTGCTTTTTCATTTTTTCTCTCTCTCTCAAACTCACCTTATTCTCTCTCTATCTTACGCTCTCGTCCTCTCCACATTTCTCTCTCGTTCTCCTCTCCATCTCCGGTGGTGCTCCTATGTCCTACTTCTTCGGCGGTGCTCCTACGTTCTACCTCTCTAGTGGTGCACCACGCGAACCCTCTCCGGTGGTCATCTTCAAATCTTCCTCTACTATGCAAACCTGTTGCCACCAAGCCTCATCCGAACCTACATTAGCCTTCAACCGTCTTCCACAAGGACCACCAATGCACCATGCCACCATCGTTTGCTCTCTTCTGTCGCCCATGCATCCACAGCTGTAGCATCTGGGAATAATACCCAGATCTAAACCCTACCCGGTCTGGAATAATACCGATTGTAAATTTGTTTGGGTATGTTTTCACTTTCTATTGAATTTTTCTGGTTAATTGCATTTGTGTTGTGATTGTGAATCAGAAGTTGGAATAAAATTGTGAAGTATTTGTGATTTGCCGTTGGTTGGAGTTAGATAATGGATTAGATTTGGATTTGAATTGAATGAAAAGAGTATGATGTTGGTTCATTTATGTTTCGGTTGATTGATATTAATGACTTGATTTATGTTAAATTTTTTGGTCATTCACAACAAGCATTAAAAGTTAGAAAGGCTTGCAATTCAAGTTTCAACTTAACTTTATGATTCATGATTTAAAAGTTAAAAAGGCCTTCAAGTTTCAACTTAACTTAAAACTAACAAACCGAGAATGTAAATTAGCAAGAATTGAAAGTATTTAATTAATTGACATAATCTTAAAATTATTGAAATGGTATTTGGATATTGGGTGAATAATTAATTGAGTATAATAATAATTCAGATGTGGTCTTATGGAAAAGTCGAATAGGAACTTTTGTAATTGTAAGTGTAATTACTCTATTTCTCTAAGTTGTCTCTACTTTTTATCCCAAATTAGTTCATTTCTTTAAGAATTCAAGTCTCTTGTATATCAACCTTTATTTATCCTAATATTAGTCCATCCTATAGCCTTTGCATATTTAAAATCCAATTTTCTTATTATTCCATTTTTATCTCATTAACTCTTCGAATAAGTGTGAATGTTTTTTAGTTCATCTTAATGAAAAAAATTACTCCTATTGTGCATTCTATTTTAAAATATTTATTAAAGGCAAGGATTTATAAAGATATGTCAATGACAATATTCATATTCCTGAAAAAACAAGAATAAAGATGAAAGTGAAATTAAGGATGTTTAAGTCATGACTAGAATTTTTAGATTTGTTGAGCCGCAATCTTAAATCTTTGAACGATACTTCAATTTTAAATTTAGCATGAATTTACTACTCTAATAAGAAATTCTATCTATTTCTGAATTTTACTTTAGTTTCATGAATCTTTACTTCTTTAGGCTTAATATAAAGAGTTAAAAACATTATTTATGCTGCATTGCCTCAGGAAGGATTTAGCGTTAACATTGCTAATTTTGTTGATGAAACTACTAAATGATTAATTTCTTACAAAACAAATATCTTCATTTTTGGTTACAAATAAATGGAAAGGAAGTTCAACTACTCCTGATCAAACTGCTTTAGGAAAATATAATGATCCAGCTTGGGCTCATGCTGCATTAGTCCTAGGTATGAAGAATCATACTTTGCTAACCAAAACTCGAGTTGAGGTTAATAGTCCCAAATTCTTAAGAATCTCCCACCACGCTCTACTTGTGAGCATCCCATACTGTAGCGGTGTTCCATTCCTGGTTCCAAATTCATAAGAATCGCCCAATAATATTTGAATAATAGAGAGATGAATATATCTAATTTTATTTCTTTTATTTTCAGGAATTTTTAATAATTGTCTATAAATCTGTTCTTGATTAATCAGATTTAATCTAATGTGTCTATTACACTGATCTATTCTAATAGGAGTTTCATGAATTATTTTACCAAGTGGTTAAGTACTTTGGGAACGCCCTACCTTCCAACTCGAGTTTTGGGTAGCAAAGTGGTATCAGAGCTAGCTTACACCCATGACGTGTCGCGTTCAATTCCCAGTGACACCGAACTGGGTCTACTTAAGTAGCAGAAGCATGGTGGGTGGTTAAGTATTTTGGGAACGCCCTACCTTCAACTCGAGTTTTAGGTAGCAAAGTTTGCTTGTTTTGTAACAAGCATTTGAAAGGTGGAGGAATCACCTGATTGAAGAATCATTTAGCTGGAGTTTAAGGAGATGTAAAACCCTATAAAAAAGTACACCATGATGTAAAGTGACAAATGAAAACATTACTTGAAGAATATCAACATGAGAAAGATAGAAGGGAAATGTTGAATTTTGAAATTGGTAATGACAATTCATTTTTTGGTTTTCGTGGTGATTGTGGAAATGTTGAAGGTGGTAGTGGTAGTGGTAGTGGTAGTGGTGATAGTGGTACTAGTAGTGTTCCATCTCATGCCCTTGAAGAAGTACCTAGACCTGATGTGAGGAAGAGAAGAAGGCAGACTAGTATTTTTGCACCATAAACAACTCCTGAAGCCTAACCTTCAATTGTTAATGCAATGTAATCAAGAGATGTAACTCATAATGTTAGTATGGCACTAGCTAGATGATGGTATGGTACAGGTTTATCATTCAATGCTTCTTAATCTTATTATTATCAACCTATGATGGATGCAATAGCCTCTTATGATCCAGGATACAAAGGTCCTTCGATTGATGACTTAAGAGGTAAATTTTTGAATTGTTTTATTTCTGAAATTAGAAGTTATTTGGTAGAAAGAAGAGTGAATTGGGCTACTTATGGATGTTCAATCATATGCGATGGTTGGACAAATATGAAACAAGAGTTTATTATTTATTTTTTGGTTTATTCTACCATTGACTCTATATTTTTGAAATTTATTGATGCATCTAGTAACTATGCTTTGTATTATCAAAACATGGATTATAGCATCTCTTAGTTCAATAATATTTTATTGCATATTTAAACTATATTAAGTGTATATATCTATATCTTAACAACAATACAAATAAATCTTTGATATTAAATAATAAAATTTAATTTATAGCATTTGAAGGTGTTCCAAAAAAGATGAATAATTAATTTGTATTATCTTTTTAAATTTTTTGTATTTAATTATTATTAATTTATAGTGTTCGAGTCACATTTTATGACATGTTAAAATTTTGGCAAGTGACATTGTTGAATTGTATAGGCTTATTTGGAAAAAGAAAATGCTAAAGGGAAAATTTACACATTTGATCAAAGTTAATAGACCTATTTAGACTTTTCTCTTATAATTTTTATCTTTTTTACCAAAATACCCCCAATGATTTATTATTTTTGTTTGATTGTGCACTTAAGATAAATCATTCAAATCATGCTGCATATGAAGCTAAATATGAATTTAGATGACAAAATTAGGTAAGTTGAAAGTTCATTTAACAAAAATTTTAATTCAGAGACGTAAGTATACATGAAATAAAAGAGAACTAAAATGGACCTTTTTTCCCTTAGTAAAAATATCAGTTTATTTATTTATAAGGTAAAAGATATAAATTGCCCTTTAACATTTCTTAAAAAGTGTAAGTTAATTTTTATCGTTATCTATAGTATCACATTATGCTTTAACATTTTCATAATGGTATTAGTAGCATCTAAATACCATAATTAATTTGTTGACAACCTTTAGTATATAAGTCATAAATTTAGCCTATGTCATGTCACTACTAAGCAATTTAAATCTACTAGGCACTGATGTGATTTTAAAAATGATTTTTTTAAAAACTTATTAAAGGTATGATTTGCACTTTAACATTTCATAAAAGGTTTAAATAAACACTTAACATCATAGCTTCACTACTTTTACAATGAGTTTTTATTAATGTTAGCATATAATGAGTATTATTTTGGTAACATTAGCATGCATAAGAGGTATTAGAAATAACATTACGAACTTACTTAGATTTTTTATGAAATATTGAGGTACAAATCACACCTTTGGCATATATATATATATATATATTAAAGGTATGATTTACACTTTAAAATTTCATAAAAAGGTTTAAATAAACACTTAACATCATAGCTTCACTACTTTTACCATGAGTTTTTATTAATGTTAGCATATACTGAGTATTATTTTAGTAACATTAGCATGCATAAGTGGTATTAGAAATAACATTTTACGAACTTACTTAGATTTTTTATGAAATATTGAGGTATAAATCACACCTTTGGCCTACATATATATACACACACACACACATATGCACACACACATACAGAAAGTTACTCCTCACCAAAATTTGATGCAAAATAAATTATGAAAATAATTATAATTTTAAATAAATATATATTTCATCAATTTTAATTTATTAATATAATAAATATATTTAAGAAAACAATATCATTTTAGAAATATGAACATTAATAATTTATTATAGTTTAATCATTTTAAAATTTGTGTATTAAATCCATTAGAATTTGGCATATGGTAAATTATGGTCAAAATAACCATAATTTTAAGGGTTAATTATAAAAAAACCCAAACTTTCGTCAATTTTTCAATTATATCATAAACTTTAAAAAGTAACAATTAAATCCCTAAAATTTCAATTTTTTTAATTCTAGCCCAACTTTAAAAAGTGATAATAAAATGCTCAAACTTTCAATTTTCTTCAATTCTAGCCCGATGTTATCTGTTGTTTTCCCAATGCCCTCAGTCATATGCCCTTTGTTTTCTATTTGTTCTTTTGACATCCCAAGTTACTCCTGCATTATAAGATACTGCAACAATGAGCTTTTCATTTTTAGCTCATTCTCCTGATGCCCTGAGTATAAGGGCGTCAGGGTTGCGTAATTTGAAATCAAATAGTGAGGGTGTCGAGAGAACAAATTGATATCAAGAAAAATTAAAATTAAGGTATAAGGTTATCGAGACTGCGTAATCAGATTTAAGTCATTTTTAAACAACGATGTTATTTTAATTATGTGATTAAACGACATTGTTTTATTAATCTTTATTTGTTGTGTTAATTATGGCTCATATGTATTAATAATTAAGGTTTCCGAAAAAAGTAGCAAGTCACGTTAGCAAACTTATCGGAAATACTAACGTTAGGCTAGAATTGAAAAAAATTGAAAGTTTGAGTATTTTATAGCTACTTTTTGAAGTTTAGGCTATAATTGAAAAAAATTGAAAATTTGGACATTTTATTGCTATTTTTTAAAGTTAGGGCTATAATTGAAAAATTGACGAAAATTTGTGCTTTTTTTGGTAATTAACCCTAATTTTAAAGATATACATGTCACCATTAATTTTAAAATTTTAAGATAATGGATATTTATTTTCAAAGTTAAAATCAATTTAGAAATATCAAATTATTAATGATTAACATACTTTACTTATTTTAGAAATTATTCATATTAAATATCACTTTACACTATTAATTTTTTAATTAAATAAAGCATTATGCAAATATATATATATATATATATATATATATGCATATCTATTATATGTAAATCTAAATTTACATAATTTAACTATTTTAAAATTTGTATATGTTAACTGCCATTTCATAGTGATTCTAAACATATGAACAAAGTCCTATTAAGAACAACAGTAAAGGAATATCTAATTCTTGCTCTTATTTGTTGAATATACAAAATTTTCAAACATATGTTTAAATTTAGATAAAGGGTAGAAATAATTTATTTTTTTAGTGTTCTAATTCTTTAATTACCATATTTGTATCTTATGTCAGTGCTAATATCTTATCTTCTTTAATTTTGTTAATATTTAATAATTCTTTATGTTTATGTACTTATAATGTTAAAGGAGAAATACAAAATTTAAACTCCTTTAATTGAAAAAATTTTGGTAATCAATTTGTTTTATAAGTTTATAACTATGTTCAAGAGGAAGAGAATTTTATTAATTATTTTTATTAAATAATTGAATTGGTTATATTTAATGTTTAAGTTGATTTTATATTATAGGAACGCAATAAACTAAACATTCCTTTATATTAGTTTTAATTAATTTAGTTACTATAATGAATTGTATTGGTTTAGTTAGTATGCAATAAGCCTTACTTATCATGTAGTTAAAAAATATATACAAATAGTAAAAATAGACATTTACACACATACTAGTTTAACAAAAAATGAAATTTCCAACTTTAAACTTGAAATAAAAATAACTTATAAAAGTATAGTCACCTCAATGGCCATTATGACTCATCGACAAATGGTGTCAATTGTATTCTCTATTATTAGAATTCAATTTTTGATGGAAACCAAATTTACTTTAAAAATAAAAAACTTAAAATCACCTTTCTTCTATTTCTTACTTCTAAAATATTGATCACTTTCACAACATCCAGCAATATAACCAACATCAATTTATTGTCTAAATTGCAACATTATTAGTCAAAATATTTTGGATATTAATAACTCATATGCTTTTGTCTTTATATTTAGCTAAGTTAATCATATTAACTAGATGATCAATTCAACGTTAGCGGCCCCATTGGCACTGCCAATAATGACATATATGGAGCTTTTGTGACTAGTTAAGAGCTGAGCTGCATCTGAAATGGCTTTGAACTTGTAGAGTATTAAATAGTTCTCAAAATCTTCCACAAGAAAAAGATATGGAGGTGAGCATGTTAATTGATAGTGTGTAATAATTTTTTATACATTCTATCAAAATTCTCTTATATTTTAGTGATAAGGATATTAACATATTAGACATATCATTCTTATCTTATACAGGTAAGATTTATACCTTAATTTATATATCCTCATTGTATAAAAAATATATATAAATGCTACAAGTCCTCCATATGATCAATAGTAAAATAGTCGAATTTTATCTAACATACATACTTTATCATGATATTAGAACCAACATATAAACTGAAACCTGTCAAACGATTCTCAACTACACTACCAAAGACACCATACCACTCCCAAATCATAATCACCTTCATCAATCAAACCAGAATACACCATACCACTCCCAAATCATAATCACCTTCGTCAATCAATTAGAAAAAATCAGAAACAATAGAAACAAAACATTTTATAATGAACACCAAAACAAATTTATAATTATATTATTGATTTGGCCAATTTCAAACTATACTATTAAGTAAAAAAAATATATCATATGAATGAATTAGGTTAAAAGTATTCTAATTATCTCAAACCTTATTGACTATATTGATAGCACCTTTAATCACTATCTGATACCTTAAACATTGAGTCTCCAACTATAAAACATATCAAATGATATAGGTTTGATCAATTTATCTACTGTTTCCTTACTGCCTTACTATTAAGCTCCATTATGTGTCTTGTCCTTGAAAACTCAAAACCTGCTAACACACCTCTTACCTCCCTACTTCCTCTCTCTATAAACCACTAAATATTGTAACATTGTTAGTGCTCATTTTTACCTTTGTTTTACCTTCCTTGACATTCAATTCATCGTCAACAAAGTACCTCGGTTCTTATATCACCCTATTGTTGTTCACTAGACTATTAAGTGCATTTTGCACTTTCTTCGATCAACTTCCTTTTATGGAATTCACTTAAGTAGCACCAAATCGTTTACCATACAAGTCTACTATGATGTAACTAAGCGTTTGAAGGCCACGATGAATTTAAGACCCAATCCGAGAAGTTAAGTCAGGAAATGGAGTTTGTGAAAGAACCTCGAGATATGGGTCATCCCATAAGGATCATCAAAAGTCCAAAATACTTGGAGGATTACATTAGTTAAAGATTATATACACAGTGGGCTTTTCATGCATGAGTTTTATGTGTATGGCTATGTCCATTAGATGTATGCTTATTTCCCTTCTTGCATTTTTTATTATTTCTGTTAGTGGAATGTGCGTGTTGAGGCATGATAAGTTGAGTTGTAACATGCATTAAATAGATGTAATGATTTGCAAACAATACAAGAAAATACAACAAAATTTTGTTTCTTTCTCTTTCTTTTAGAAGGATCTTAGACCTCAAAAACAGGGACAACAATTAATACTTTTTGGTGCTTTCATTGAGAGACCTAACGATGGTCAAATACTAGATCCAAGGCTGTTACTAATCGTTGAGAAGAAGTTATTACAAAGTTCATGGTGAATCAGAATACGTTGGTTGCTACTCAGTTGCTTTAGGCAACAAGATGGATGAGATCATTGCAAAAATCATAGCCATAGAATGCCACTCATCTTATCCAACAACTCCAATCCCCACTCAAATGAACTCCTCACCACCAATGGCATCAACAAGTGAGATTAGCCCATGGTTTGGATATTTAAGATCGACCAATTTTTTGAGTACTATGAAACTTCAGATGCATATAGAGTCAAGATAGCCTCATTTTATATGGAGGAATTGGGCCTAAGTTTATATTAATGGATGCATCGTAATAATTTCATAACGACGTGGGATTCTTTATTACAAGCTTTGGAGATTAGGTTTGCTCCTTCGTATTATGAAGATCCCAAGGGAGCATTATTTAAATTAATGTAAAAAGGATCTGTGAATAACTACCTTACTAAATTTGAGAGTTTGGCTAATAAAATTGACGGATTGCACCCCTCATTCCTCCTTAGCAGTTTTGTATTTAACTTATAATCAGTGAGAGAAGTGACAACATTTCACTTCATTACTTTGGCTCAAGCAGCTTTAGCCAACTTATAAGAGGACAAGTTGATGGATGCAAAGAAATTTACAAGACTGAAATTTGTAACTTCTTTGGTTGTCCAACTACCTATAACTTACCCCAAACCACAATCTGGATTAATAAAGCCACAAGTGGGTTTATTACTAGCCCCCCCAAAGGAGATTAATGCTAAGTCTCTATTACGACTATGATGAAAAGTATGACCCTAATCATCACTGTAAATCATGATATTTCATTTTGATAGCTGAAGATGACGAAAGTAATTTACATGGGGTTGAGAGTAGGGATGTCAATGGGCCAGACCCATCTCGACCTGCTCTTGGCCTGGTGTGGCCTGACCACTAGTTAGGCCAACTTGGCCAACCTTTTAGAAAAAAAGTCAAAAATAGTGTTGCTTTTAAAGTTACAGTCAGGCTGACCAATTTTGGCCTTGTAGCTCGACTAAATCGAGCCAAAATTAGACCAGGTCTGAACAAAATTGACATCCCTAATTGAGAGTAAGGGAGTTATGGGAGAATTACAGCAAGAAGGGACTGATGAAGTGGAATCAGAGCAAATCAATTTGCATGCTATGGCTAGACAAACCTTGTCGGAAACACTTAGGGTGGAAAGGAGAATATCATAACGACTGATCACCATTTTTATTGACAGTGACAATACCCACAATTTCGTGTAAGAGAGGATTGCTCGTTTCTTAAATTTGTATACTTAGTCAATCAGACCACTCTGAGTTTTGGTAGGAAATGGATCATAAATTAATTGCTAGCAGTTATGTCCTGAAGTTAAAATTCAATACAAGGCCACGAATTTCATGCTAACTTGCACGCACTAGACATTTGTAGGGCTGATGTTGTTTTAGGGGTTCAATAGTTGAAGCAACTGGGATCGTTTGTGATGGATTAAAGTCACCTTATTATGCAATTCATGAAGGGGAGCCAAACTAAAGGAAACAGGGTCGCAAGGACCCGAATTAGCCACAAACAACCAGATGAAATGACTAGTCTAAACTGCTGGCATTTCTAAGTTTTTACACATTCAATTTTGTCCATTTAACCCACCTACACAAATTACCACCGGCCAGTGAAACTGACCACAGCATATATCTTTACTCAAATACTCTAGCTGTCAATGTACGACCATACCGATACCCATATGCATAAAAAAGAAAGATCGAGAATCAAGTTACCCAAATGTTAAAATCGGAAAAATCTAAACTAGCCAAAGTCCTTATTCTTCTTCGATTTTGTTAGGAAAAAAGATGATAGTTGGTGTTTGTGTATATATTAGCAAGCCTTGAACGCCATAACCATCAAAGACAGGTTTTTGATACCTACCATTGATGAACTTATAGATGAGTTAAATTAAGTTCAATGGTTCTCCAAATTAGACCTGTGTTAAGGGTATCATCAAATTCACATGAGAAAGGAAGATATACCAAAGACAATGTTCATAACATATTTCAACCACTTTGAGTTTTGTGTCATGTCGTTCGATCTAAGCAACGCATCGACAACCTGTCAAGTAACCATGAACAAGTTGTTTCAATATTTTTTGTGGAAGATTGTAATTGTCTTTTTTGATGTCATATTAGTGTACAATAAGACCTAACCAATCATGTTGATCATTTAGCTCAAACATTTGAAATCTTACAGTAAGGGCAGTTCTTTTTGAAGCTATCTAAATGTTTATTTTCTCAGAAACAGGTGGATTACCTTGGTCATGTAGTCTTCGCAAAAGGGGTTAAGTTGGATGCTTCCAAAATTGTAGAAATGGTTGACCGGCCAACACCCAACACCACTAATTCCCTTCACAGATTTCTAAGATTGACATTCACTAGTTTATCAAAGGTTATGCTCACTTGGCAACCTCACTAACCAACTTATTGAAGAACGACCAATTTCAATGGAAGGAAGATACCCAAAAAGCCTTTGAAGCTTTGAAGATGAAAATGACAACAACCTCAGTCCTCGCATTAGCGGATTTCACAATTTCCTTTATTCTTAAAACTAATGTATTAGGAACAAGAATAGGAGCGATACTCATGTAGAATTCATGGCCTATTGCCTTATTTAGTAAACAGTTCTCCCTAAAACTCATGCGAGCTTCAAATTATGTCTGTGAATTGCATAACATTACAATGGCAGTGAAGAAATGGTGATAGTATCTGTTAGGCAATAAATTCATTATTCACACTAATCACCAAAGTTTAAGAGAATTGATGAATCAAACTTTGCAAACACCTAAGCAATAATGATACTTCATCAAATTACTTGGATATGATTTCCAAATCCAATATAAAAAGGGTCAATTTAACCAAGTAGCAGATGCACTTTCTAGAGTGTCAGAATCAGTCAAATGCTTCACTTTATCATGCCCCCTTTTTGTTGGCATAATCAGTTGTGGAAAGAGTTATTGTTACTGTAGTCACCAAAATCACTAGAATTGTTTTAATCTATCCAACAGATCAATCAACCCAATTATCAGAACACAAATGGATTATTCATTTACAACGACAGAATTTGGCTACTCGTTTCAAGCTCTCTAAAACCAATTCCATAGCAGATTATATTAAACGTCCTGATGACTATTGCTCTATGTCTAGTTATTGTATCTTCCTTATTCCTAATCTTATTTTTCAGAGTGTTAAGAACTAACTAACTGTTTTCAAATCTAACATTAAGGATAAATTCATAAATATTACTCTTATTGCTATTGAAATATGTTGGATCACGTCTTTTCTTAGTGAAATTGTTTTGTCTGGCATCCAACCCATTGTTTATTGTGACAATCTTGGTCTCATTTATTTTGATACTGATTTGATTTTTTATGCTCATACAAAATATATTAAGATTAAAATTTATTTTGTTCAGGAGTTGGTGGAAAAAAAAGCTCTCTTCATTAAACAAATTTCTTCTTCTAATGAAATTGCTAATATAATAACCAAACCTTTGACTAAATCTATGTTTCATCAACTTTAAGACGAGCTTATTATTTTTAATACCTATAAGCTTGATAGGTACTAATTACATGTGATAATTTACCATAGAATCCTAACTATGCTCTCCGCTATTTTAATGATAAGGTTATCAATATATAATAGATATCATTTTTATCTTGTAAAGATAACTCTTTTTATCTTATAAAGATAACTCTTTTACCTTATCTTTTATATCCTCGTTGTATCAAAATATGTATAAAACGGCTATAAGCCTTTCATATGATCAATAACAACAACAACAACATTTAATAGAAATTCCGCTGAGAAGTAGGGTTTGGGGAGGTCTAATAGTACGTAACTTTACCTCTAACTAGTAGAGAGACTATTTAATGAAGTCAATTTTGTCTAGTAGACATACTTTATCATCAATGAAGTCCATTTTTTAGTGAGAGCTAAGTAACGTTGAATTCTCCAACGAGTTCGAAGGGTCGTGATTTGAGAGATTAATACAACAACAATAACATCCAGTATAAATCCTGTTAAGGCGTGGAGTCTGTGGAGGTTTAGTGTTACGTAGCCTTACCCCTAACTGGTAGAGAGGTTGTTTCCAATATAGTTTGTAATGATGCTTTGCTATTCCTTAGAAGTTTAAGGTATGTTTTCACTTTCGATTTTTCTAATATAATATAATTAGAAAGTTTGGTTAAAATTTTAATTTGTTCAATTATAAATTAATATTTTATCATAATTTTATTATATTATTAGCCAAAAATATTATTTTATTATTAATTATTAATTATTTATAAAGTATGAATAATATAATATAATTATTTAATTTATTTTTATAAATAATTAAATTAAAATAAAATAAATTTTACAATAATTTTAAATTTGATAATTACTTAATTAACATATTTTAAACTGGAAAATATCTTAAATATATTTTTATTTTTAAAAATATTTATTTATGACAATAAATTTTAAAACATTAAATATTTAATTATAAATAATATTATTTTTAATAATTAAAATATATTAACAAATATTAGTTTAAAATAAAAAATTTTAGTTCATTATTTTTAATTAAATATAGTCAATTACTTAATTTATTTTAATCATTGGTAATATTTAATTATTATCAATAATAATAATAATAGTAGTTAATAAACTATTTTATCAATCAATTATTTAAATTTAAATAAAGGCATTTTTAAATAATCATTTAAAAACTCAAATAATGATTATTTAAATCTACGAGTTCCGCAGATATAACTTATAACCAAAACCATCATATATACTTACAAGGGTCCATCCAATGTTATAATGACTTAACAAGAGTTTTTACACCAAATCTTACTGCTCTTTAAAATCTCAACCTACCAAATGTTCGGACTTTGGAGCAACAATGTTTGGAAACACCAAATAATGCCTACAAGTAGCCTTCAAGACAATATAAGCAATTGGGAAAAAGAGATCAAGCTCATAATCTAGAAATTTAACAAAATCGAAACTTTTGTCAAACGATATATCTATTTCTGCTTGCATAGGAAACTTCAGATGCTAGTACAGTACAGTAATCGCTAACCCTCTTATTAGGCCATGTTTCGTTAACAACTTTTCAACTTTTTTGTAGTTGTTTGACTTAAAATAGTTGTTTGAATCGTATCAATTAGCTCTTTATTTTAGTTAGGAGCTAGTTGGGTTGGCTAATTCAACGCAATTAACTAATTTTGCACCAACTCCTTTACTAGAGCTTTTGAAGATAGTTAATTCATTTATGTTAGTATTGCCTCTTTTTACTCTCTGCTATTTACTCTCGGTCTTTTCCATCTTCTTCTTTTTATTCTTCCTCATTCTTCTTTTTTTCCCCTTTGTTGTTCCTTTCATTTGGGATTCCTAAGGTTCCGTCAAATGGGTTGCTTGAGATGGTTTTGGATGGCTTCTTTGTTCTTGTGGTGCACTTTGTTGGTGGTGGTCTGGCAGGAATGACAGTTGCCTTTGCTTCATATCCCTTGGATCTTATAAGGACATGGCTCATAGCACAGGTAACTCCAGCATCCTTGGGTGAGCGAGAAATTGTCTTTTCTAGTATACGAGTATTAATGGATGCTTAGAGTGGGTGTTGTCTTTGGGGGTATAGTGGAAGATGTGTTTGATGTATGCTTATAGTGAGTGTTTTTTTGGGGGTATAGTGGGTGTTACTTTTAGGTTGTCTGGCTTGTTGATGCCTACTTGCTATGGGATTTCTGTTTCAATTTTTTTCCTGACTTAATCAGGTTGGATTTTATAGAGAAACTCATTGTATTATAGAGGTATCTGGCATGCATTTCATACAATATACAGAGAGGAAGGATTTCTAGGATTGTATAAAGGACTTGGAGCAACACAACTAGTATGTTTCTCTTTTTCTTTTTTTCCCTAGTATCTTCCATGCTTCATTAATTAATATTTAGATGTATAAATGAATGTGTATTGTTTTGCAGAGTGTTGGACCAAGTATCGCAATAAGCTTTTCTATAGACGAATCTCTCAGGTCATTTTGGCAGTCCCAAAGGTGAATACTTATTATGGATGATGAAGCAATATGGTCTGCTATGTTGTTTTTACAACTTACTTATGCTAACAGCTTAAGTATCTGTCATTTGACTTAGGCCCAATGATCCTACTATTATGGTCAACCTTACTTGTAGGAGTCTCTCGGGCATTGCATCATCAATAGGTAATTGTCCCATGACTTGCCTCATATCATTGCTATATAACTTCTTTGTGTAGTTATTGTGCTAGTAAATTATTCATTTGGAAATTTTGTATATGTGATTTGTTGCTTAGTAGGTAGTTTCAGAGTGATTTCATTTCCTCTTGAGGAATGTTACATGTAAGAAATGTAAGTTAAATAGTTATCCTGAGTAGGCATATAAATCATCCCTTTGTGATTTGCTTATTTATGTGTGGTTAGGAATGATAATCTAATTGTTCGGGAGATTGGTCCAAGAGTAAAAATATTGTTAATAGCATGATGTCTTCATGACATATTCATTGAAGACGCTTCTAGCAAACATTTCTACTAGTTGATAGGTAGTACATTGTGATAGGTATAGATAGGTAGAACATTGTGATATTGACAAAAGTGTACCTCATTGTAGATGTAGAACTTTTGTTTCTGCAACATGTTTATGCATTTGATGTATAGCATGTTTCGATTTTGATGGAATCACCAACAAATTTGTTAATGTCAATTATCATTTTGTAGTGTTAAAGTTATTTGAAGAGAATTTTTTTATAATTACCCAAAGAAGATGGTTCGGTCTTCTTGAAAAAGCAGTTAAGATCATATATCATTGTCTGTGTAAAGTAAAGCTACCTTACTTATCGGTGGCTTGAGAAGAACAAAATCAAGGGTGATTTTTAGGATGTGTCATCATGAACATCATTATCATCATCATCATCATCATCGTTATTATTATTATAATATTAGAGTTATAAACTTAATTTTTGTAGAATTAAATACTTAAAATCTAAATTCTTATAAGAATATTCATCAAAGTACCAAAATATATAATTTTTATACCCTTATAATTTTTTTAAAAGTCATGTCATCATAAGTCATTTTACAGATAAACAGTTAATATCATTACAAGAAAATCACGAATTAGCGACGGACATTTCCCAACGGACGAAAAACCGTAGCTATTTACCGACGGAAAATAACAAACCATCGGTAAATGTATTGTACTGTTCATATATAGCGACAGAAATATATTACCGTCGACAATACTTGAGGGAATAAATTTCACGCAAAATCTCCGACAACATAGACCGACAACACGACCTTTGGCGTCGGCAAAAATTGCGGGAATGCTTCCCACATTTTAATTGCTTCGGATATATATCGACGGACACTCTTCCGTCGATATGTTTGGATTGGTGAACCCTACACCGATGGAATGCTGTCTGTCGGTAAAGTTGATTATAATTTTACTGATGGGTTAGCCACCACCGTCGGCAATAATTGCGGGAATGACTCCTGCAATTAAGTAGCTTCGAGCAGTTACTGATGGAACACATACCATCGATAAAAGTGGTTCAGCTCCTGTTATATATCGACGTAATTTGTTCCGTCGATATACATTTAATTAACTTTACCGACATAATTTTTGTTTCCATCGCAAAATATAGAGGTAACAAGACGGTGAAATAGTTAGAAAATTTAAATACCAACAGAATATAAAGTCCGTCGGTAAATGTCGGCTATTTAATAAATAAAACGTCGTTGTTTGGCTTAAAACGACGCGGTAAAATTTAATCATCGACGAAACACCGATGGAATGTGAGTTCCATCGGTGATTCATCGTCTTTAAGACGAAAGACGAACAGACCCACCCCTCTTCTCTCCTCACCTGTGTCGTCTGAATCCGACAGCCTTTCTTGTATTTTCTGGCCATTTTTCGACCGTTTTCTAACTCATCGTGCGTCGTTTAAGGTAAGCCTTCTAATGGGTGTATTATTTCTCCAAAAAATGCATGTTTTTAGTGTTAACCGTGGGTGTTTGGTTATGAAATTTTGCTTGATTATTGTTGTTGTTTGCGGTTTTTTGTGTAATTGTTGGTTTATTTATTGGTTATATGTGTTATTGTTGGTAAATAATGGAAAAATGCAATTGATTTGTGGTTAGATTGAGATTATACATATTGCATACAAGGTGTTCGATAAAATGCCTTTTATGATGTTTGGAATATTTCTTTGTAATTATTGTGTGAATTTGAGAATTTGAATGCTTAATTTCGATAAAATGCTTAATTTGAAGTGTGAAATTTTCGAATTTGACATTTAAGTGTGAATTTGATAATAGATCGGGTTGATTTAACTTACTAATAGATTTTTCGGGTTCATTTAACTCTCTAAGTCTTAATGTATTATTATTATTAATCTTTTACTTATTATTAATTTTATTAATATT
>JANZXR010000001.1:11481088-11491459 GCA_027575705.1 Erythroxylum echinodendron
CATTATATGTTATAATTAAGTTATAGGTTACAATTTTAAAAATAGTATAAATTTATTTGTTTTTATATTATAGGTTTTTTCCATCTGGACATTGTTCAAGAAATATGATATCAAAATTCAAGGAGAAGATTGATGCTGAGGGCTATTATTGGAAGAATATTTCTAAGACGACAAAGGAATTTTACTATCATGAATTTGAGGTACGATCGAAATTATTAATATTTCCTTTTTTAATTAAAATTTTTATACACTAATTTGATAACTATTATAACATCAAAAGTATTTATCAAATATTTTCTTTTTATTACAGAAAGAATTTTTTGGGATTCTCAATTAGACAGGATGATATATAAAGTATGAAACTCGAGAGTGCGTACACGTTATCGCGACTTTGTTGGTACGATACGTAGGGCGACTGTACGACCGTCTTACATTTATGAAGAAATATGGAGTCGTTGGCTGCAATATTAGATATCACCTGAGGCGATGTCGGTTTCACAGCATAATTTGGCCAACAGACGTGGAGAACCCAAGGGAGAGAGTGTTCCCGTACATACGAGAGGATTTATTACCCACCAAGAGCATGCACAGAGACTTGTAAGTATCCACCATTAACATTTATATTCTCATCTCTTTTCTTTGCTGTATTTTAATTGAATATGCTTTATAAAATGTATTTTACTTATAATTAACATTTTATTCCTATGTAGGAAAAGTCTATGGGCGTGACATCTACACCCCGTCAACTATTTCTGCACACTCACACTTAAAAGCATGACGGGGTGACATTCGTCAATGATCGTTGTAGAGAAATCATTATAAGTGAAATTTATGATTTAATATTAATAATATGCTTAATAATTATCACTTACTAATATATAAACATTACTTTCTGTTATGACCAAATACAACAAACCATTAAACGACGGTCTCAGCAATCTGAAAATGTTGATGAGACTGACACTTACCTTGAAGCAATAGGTGGTAGGGATTGTCGTGGGTGGATATGCGGATTAGGATCATTTGCGAATACTTGTTATTCGCAATCCTTCACGTCTAGTACAGCAGCATCTGCTAGGCGGTCTAACAACAGTAAAATAGAAGCGCTTGAGAGCACATTGCAGACATTGTCGACTTAGTTGCAACAGTCGATGGCAGCGCAACAACAGTCAATGATGCTGTACGCTCAACTCTGTCAGGAGATGGACGAATTGAAGGGTAAGGGCAGCAGGTCACCGCACCAACCAGACGATCCACCAGCTCCTTATCAGTAGTGTAGTATTGGTCATTTAGTTTGTATTACAAATGCTTATTATTTACAATGTAACATTTTTATTATTAATTAAGATATTTTAATTTTAATCATTAATCAAAATTTCTATTTAACCAAATTAAATGTATATTATAAATATTTAATTATTAAAATTATGAATCAATTATAATTTAAATATAATGAAAAAATATATTTTTGAAAAATTAAGCAATAACTTTACTGACGGAAATAACCATCCGTCGGTAACTTCCTAACTACTTTATCGACGGTAGAAGGACATATTCCTTCGGTAATTAATAAAATATACCGACAGACGATAAATTTCATCGGTAATTGTTAAGCAAATTTACGGACTGAAAACGTGTTATCGCCGCTACATTTACGCCAGTAGGAGAAAATTCCGTGGCTAAATTTACATACGGTTAAAGAACTTACCATTGATAAATTGAGCGCTGGAAAATTTTTAACCCGTCGGCAATTTACGGGCGGAACAACTGTGACAGTCGGTACATTTTTGGTATATTTACCTACGGTAAATCATTCTCTAATGCTAAATTTATCGACGGAATGTTCTTGTACCGTCGGTAAATTTAGCTACAGCTGATTCTACGACATTTTTGTCTGTCGGTATATTCCATCGGTAATATTTGATACCGACAGAATATTTATATTTTCCGTCGGTATTTTTCATCGCGAAATGATAGTTTTCTTGTAGTGTACTAAACAACTAATTTTACCAAATATATCTGATAAACAGCTAATGCAATCCGCTGATCAAATCAACTGATATAATCAACTATCAGCCAACAGTTAAATACAATCAGCTAATTGTCAAACAAGGCCTAAGTCTTACTATAAGCAAGATGTCAGATTTTAGAATTTTCATGACCAAATCCGTAACGCTTCAATATTATTAAATAAATATATGATGAGATTTTATCTGTTGTGTAATGCACCGTCCATTTAATAAACCTACCAATAAACTGTAGAGAGGGGAAAGTGGATGACCACAGAAGTTGGCCTCTCCTCCGAGTTCTTTGGAAAGTTTTGACCTTCCTAAGGTACGAAGAACCTGGCCTTCAAGACCTGCGAAACCAAACAAAACCATGGAATGAAAAATAATAATAATAACAAATTTTTAGTTAGTATAGTTAGCTTCTTCATGTTAGTCCACCCGACGTTCCACTAACGACATGCATTAACACAATATATGGAAATCCCATCACGACAATAACTTCACAGTTTTGTCAATCTTACGATTATCACCCCGAAAACAACATTCTCTAATAACATTTGGAAGTTGGGCTCCTTTCCTTCTTTTTCTTTTCTCTAAATTCTCTATAGTCAACAATTAGGGTAGACAAATTTCACTTCTTTTCTTGTTTTCTGGACACAGATTTCTCGTTCATTTGGTGTAGGAAACTTAAGAACGAGCTATATGTTATGAACATTGAAGATGGTTGGTGCTGTTGAACAAGAACAAGAAAGTTATAGGTCTAGATTGTTTAACTTCAGAGGATTGCATGACACTGCAACAGGCCGAAATGTCAAGAGCTTAAGCGTTGATGATAGTTCTAGTTTGAAAGAGACTTCCACGGATGATAGCGTTATACTTATTAACCAAGATTCAACAAACGGAAATGACCAACTTTTGGAGAAACAATCAAACGGAAGCACTCTTGCAGGGACCGACAAGGCTCCTAAGTCAAGGTCCAATAAAGATGAAGCTGGTGCGAGTCCTCAGGTCAAGGAAGGCAAGTCCTTCATTCCAGGTTCATTTGTGTTTTACTTGAACAAAAGTTTAATATGCATGGTCAGTTTCATTTGCAACTGCATCTGTGATTTGATGGTAGACATGACCTATGAAACTATTCATTCATATCGTACCATATGTAAATACAATATTTTCTTTTAGCAGACGATTGAGATAGCTGCAAACAGAACAGGATTCATAGTTTCTGGTACTTCTTTTTTATATTTCGATTATACTGTGTTGAATTTTATACAGATATGGAATTGATGAAGGAAAAGTTTACCAAGTTACTGTTGGGGGAGGATATGTCAGGTGGAGGGAAGGGTGTATCCTCGGCCCTGGCATTGTCAAATGCCATCACAAACCTTGCAGGTGCGTCTTATAATCTCTTAACCTTTAAGGCCTCTTTGGATTTATACCACAGAAAGAAACATCTGATCATAGAAGAAGATTTTAAATTTTGTAAAGTGCTCCTAGATACATCGTGCATGGTACTAAATAAAGGATTATGGGATTGACGAATGATAAAGTAACCATTCTTTCCTAAATCCTTCTGAAATAGTTTTATTTGTTCGGATAATCAAACATTCTGACTCTGTAATTTTGTTTTTCTTTCCTGTGTGCAGCTTCTGTATTCGGAGAGCAAAAGCGTCTAGAACCTATGCCGCCGGAGAGGATGTCCAGGTGGAGAAAAGAAATTGATTGGCTCTTATCTGTAACTGATTACATAGTTGAGATGGTGCCTTCTCAGCAGAAATCTAAGGATGGATCAAATATGGAGGTAAAAACCTATTTAAACCCATCAGAACGTATTCGTTTTTCTGTTTCTGCATTAAAATTTATGTTACTTGATTTTCATAGATAATGACAACAAGACAACGAACTGATCTTCTTATGAATATTCCAGCCTTGAGAAAGCTCGACGCCATGCTCATCGTAAGTTGACATGAACAACCATTCTTGTAGTTCATTTAGCCTATGGAAACTGATCTAAAGTAGACTAAACTATCCCTTTCGTCTGTGATATGCGCTTCTTCAGGAATGTCTAGATAACTTCAAAGACCAGAATGAATTCTCTTATGTGTCAAATAATGCCCCAGACTCAGAACAAGGAATCAAGAAGAAAGATGATAAATGGTGGCTTCCTACAATCAAAGTTCCTCCAGATGGTTTATCAGATAATACCAGAAAATTTATTCAGTACCAAAAAGATTGTGTAAATCAAGTGCTAAAAGCTGCCATGGCAATAAATTCTCAGGTCCTAGCAGAAATAGAGATACCTGAAAGCTATATTGAATCCCTTCCCAAGGTAAAGAAAAGGACGTAGAGCAGATGATGCTGACTTTTATATTGTATTAACATAGCTGATCCTTTTTTATTCTGCTAATTTGACAGAACGGCAGAGCAAGTCTTGGAGATTCGATATATAGGAGTATAACAGTAGAGTTCTTCGACCCCGACCAATTTCTTTCGGCCATGGACTTATCTTCGGAGCATAAAATTCTAGACCTCAAGAACAGAATTGAGGCTTCCATAGTCATTTGGAGGAGGAAGATGAACCAGAAGGATAGTAAATCAGCTTGGGGTTCTGCTGTCAGCTTGGAGAAAAGAGAACTCTTTGAAGAGAGAGCAGAAACCATCCTACTCATTCTCAAACAACGATTCCCTGGAATCCCACAATCCTCACTAGAAATAAGTAAAATTCAATACAACAGGGTAAGATAAATTTGCTTGTGATCGTACATCTCACTTGAGCTTAAAACATGGAGCTGAATTATCATAGAAAGAAATGGTCATAAACGCAAATTAGACATGCATAGATTGGTTTTTTCTTCATTTGTGGGACTAAAAACATAGTTCTGCATTTATTGATGCAGGATGTTGGGCAGGCAATTCTGGAAAGTTATTCAAGGATTTTAGAAAGCCTGGCCTCTACGGTTATGTCACGAATCGAAGACGTATTGTATGCTGATTATGTCACTAGGAATCCATCACAGGCAGGGAAAAAGTGGAAAGTTGTGAATGAAACACCCACAACGCCACCCAATGAAGAGAATACCGAGGCACATATAGCAATGACATTGTCGGATTTCATGGGTTGGAGTTTGGATCAAAATGACACTGACATGATTAAAGACCCAGCTCCAGAAGAGCTACTCAAAGACGAGAAGGCCATGCAGAAACCTGCCATCATAGTTACGAACAAGAGAACATCCTATCTTGAGACCTTAGGAGCTTTAAGGAGCCCAACAGGACGCCATTGACAGTAACTTTATATATATATATATATATATATATATATATATGTAGGGGGAGAGAAGGATCGGAAAAACGAGAAGAAAGCTACAGGGCGAGAGAAGCCTGATTTGGATACGTTGTTTCCAATCCAAAAAAGGAGAACCTTTGGATCGTGAAACACTCATTTTCTATTCTCCCTTCGTTTTGTACATAGCAGATAATGACCTGTAAGTGTAAGGAAACTATAAATATGCTCCATTACATACACTTCTTTCGTTTATGAGAGAATTCGTTATGTATATTGTTAGCCAACGAAATAATGACCCAAAACCAGAAATGAATTTCGTTTTGTTAATAACTGAAGCATAGTAACTTAGAAATTTAGAAGTAAAGGGACGGTGGATACAATGAAATCTTATGAGGATAGGAAAACTAGATTTATTTCTTGCCACGAGGGCCAAGCTTTGGTGGGAGTTGAGGACCCTTCTTGATTGGAAGAATGTCACCGGAAGCAGTGGCACTGAAGTAAGCAAGGGTTGAGCCACCTCCCAATATCAAGAACTTTAGCAACAATCCTCTCTTTGTGAATGGAGCTGCAAAGGTCTCAAAAAACTTGCTCTGCATTTCCAGCGGATCAACAGATAATCAAAGGTCAATAAAAAGCTACGTGCCAGTACAATCATGTGCATTAATTCAGGAAGTCTAATTAGCGCAGGTTACAAGAAACATATATTAGGTTGAAGAAAGCTTCACTATGTTTTTTTTTTTTCCTTTGTCTGACTTTACAAATAGAGCGTGTAGGTTACCAATGATCTATTTACGAGATCTCTTCTCTCTTCACATATTTTATTCAGTTCCATTGTCTTTTTTTAACCTGCATGATTATCCCATTCAATCAACTTAAAAACTTTAGGTCTCCACAGACAACAACTTTCAGATGACAGTCGATTAAAGCACCCCTTTGGTTGGCAGGGTGATCCTGAGTTTGACTGTCAATGACAAGCCTCAATTTACCGCTTCTACTTTTTCCTTCTCTATTTGGATCCTATGTATAGGAACAAGATCTTCTAGCATTTGCCAACTATGCTCTTCATTCATAAAGTAAACTGAAAAATGGGACAACTGCCAAATGACACTACCCATTAAATATTTCTAATGCTGAAAAGTGACTGCAAACCTGCAAAGGGTTGTACGGTGATGGTGCATCTGAACCATACAAGTCCCACTGGCCGGTAGTGTTGCCAATGTCCTCCAAATCAAAGTATACACTCTTATCACCATATTTTGCCACCACAATACCACTCCTATATACCCAAAACCAATTCCAAGTCAACCACGTTGCAACTCTAAATTTACATTATACGCATGAGTTGATGGTTTTATGATTAAGAGTACCTAATGCTTCTAGATGCCAAGCTCTGGCGAGAAGTCCTGACGTGGAGCTTGGTTCCACTTAGTGAGCTACCACCAAGGCCCTTGATAGTCGCAGGTTGGACAGCAGCAAAGGTTGCTAGAGACGCCATGTGCTTTTGTGGCTTTGCTTCCAATCTTTCTGTTTTGCGTTGGCAAGAGTGAGTGAGTTCGAGTTTTTCATCTTTTACATGGATTTTCGCATGACACGTGGCACAATGGCTTTTCGCGAGAGAGATACGGAGAGTCATTTATGTGGTAGGATGAGTATAGCAGCTGGATAAGCCTATCCTAATACTATTCCCCATATTGGAGTATTGTATTGGCCCATATGGATAAGGTCTTGTATTAGCTATGCACATGATTATTATACATTAATGGAAGAACGTCATTTTATTCTACCCCTTCCAAATTAGGATACTAAAACTTAATTGAAGTTTCAATATCGACTCTTTAAGCTGGAGATAACTTTTATAAGTTTAAAATCAACCCGAAGGTCGATCTTTTTGGTACAAGGCCGCAATGTCCAATCTTGCCACAACCAACGTGGTCTAACAAGCCCTAAACAACCTAAAAATAAGGGTGAAATAAATCTAATTTTTTTTGTAATTTATTTTTATTTGAATCTTCATATTTGGAGATTATTACTTATTCATATGGAATTATTTAATTATTACATAACATTTTTAATCGTATTTTATTAAGTTTTATCTATTTTATTTAAAATAGCATCGTAGTTTTTCTATTAAATAACCTTTTTGTTGTATTTAATTAATTTTTATCTATTTTATTCATAATAATGTAATATTAAATTTTTAAAATTTAATACGACGTTATTTTAGAGTTATGAATTAAAATCTAACAAACAAAAATAGTTACATTATAACTAATGACCTATTTGTTTTTACTTTTTTTTACTTTTTATTTTTATTTTCAAATTCAATAAAAATTTGTTTATTTAAGTTTTTGAAAAAATAAAAATGCAAATAATTTTATTAGCCATAAGGTTGAACTAAAAAGAAATATATATACAACATATAGCCTAAAAGCTTCAATCTAAAAGGATAAGCCAACTGGGTATTACAAAGTAAATATACGTGGAACTTTATAGCAATTGATAAAACCTATGCATAGGCAAAATACAAGTTTATATTGCCAATGCACAAGTATTTCTTAGTTTCCTTCATTCTTTATATCACTCTCAATTCTCAAATTACATAATTCCTAATTCTACTTCATCCTGGTGAAGGTATCACTAAATATGGAGATCTCTTTGAAGGCACAATTGTTTCTCCCATCCCACACCTCCATAACTAGATATGATAGAGTAATTATGTAAATCTATTCCTTTTCTATATTGATATGTGATACTTTAATGCTCATTGAGATGATATTTTGCCACCAATTTGGTGTGTTAGGAAACTTACATCTTCGAATAATCTTCCTCCATGACCTATTTGAGTAGGAACATTGAAACAGAAGATAATATAGGGTTTCTTGATCACTTCTATAGAGGTAGCATCTACTATGCATGTTTAAGTATCTGCTTACTTATCGATAGTGGATAATCTCCCCTTTGTCGTTAGCCATACTATGACAATGCCTTTGGCAGAACTTCCTTTGACCAAACCAATTTATACCCCTAACAACATGTTTTGAATTTGAAAACAACTTCCTTACTAGCATGTTTGAGAATTCCCCTTTTTTTTATGTACCCATACTATAGTGTCTTTCGCTAAGATTTAATCTCATATTTAGAAGATAGGAGTCCAAATTTACATTAGCTACACTTTTAACTGTCAAATCTTTATTGGATAGGACTTGTTGAATCGTTGCATTTGCATGAAAGAAATCCTTGAAGCCATATAGTACTAGTTGATTATTCATAAGCTCTAATGAAGACCACTTGTCATGTCAAAAGTGAGTATTTCTTCTATCTCCAATTTTGTAGAAGAAAGATTGCTTAACTCTCTCCCCTATCTTTAGTAAGTTGTGCATGTTGGCATAAGCTCTTCTACAGCTTCTAATGATCCATACGTTGTACTTTCTAATGTGGTGACCATTAACCCATTTAACCTATAAGGACTATTTTTCCTTAATAAGCCTTTATAGTCTCTTTGTCAACACTTTCAAGTTCATTTTTATAGACATAAAATCTAAGGCTCCTTATTTCTTAGGAATACATACCTCCCTCCATTTAATTCTTCCTTTAACTCTACCATTAAGATTACCATTCTATAGAAACTTCCTAAGAAGGTTATCTATTGATTTGATAACCATACTAGTTAGAACAAGATGAGATGTCTAGTAAACATTAATGAAATTTAATACAAAGGCTATTAACTGGGCCCTTCATGCCATAGATAATGATGCGGAGCTCCAGCTACATCCCCTTGATATGATCTTCTCTAACAAGGGTTTAAAATTAGAATAGGATAGCCTTATAGAATTCACTAGAATTCCTAGATAAGTAAATGGAAGCTCATGAAGTCTAATGCCTGTTATAGTAGTGAACCACTGTGCATTCAAGGCAGCCTTAACTGAAAGGAACATTCAACTCTTCTCCTTATTAACCTATAATCTTAAAATCTTACTAAAGATTTTTAAGGAAGTCATAAGAGTAGATATTGAATGTTGATCAGCCCTTGAGAAAAAGGAGCAAATTTTTAGTTTTAATTTCTTTTAATTTTGATAACATATGAAAATTTTATTTTTTATTTTCGTTTTTATAATCTAATATACCTTTAATTAAATATATTATTTAATTATTTACTGTTAATTATTAACAAAGATTATGACTAATATAATATAATATATTTTGATTTTATAAATTTTATATTAAAAATATTTTTAAATTTGATAATTATTTACTATATATATTTTAATTTTAAAATATCTTAGTATGAACAAAACTAATATTAGTCCTTAATGGCACCTAAGAGAGTGGTGAATTGAGTGTTGATAAATTATAAACAAAATATTCACTTATGTTGATAAGCTCAATTTATAAAAGATGAAAATATAGTATAAATAATAGATTTCAGTGACACGCTTAAGCAATAATGTAAAAGGGTAAGAGAAGAGAAATGTAAACCAATTTATAATAGTTCGACAAGTAACCTTTACCTACATCAATTCCTAAGATTCTTCTTATAATTTCACTATAACTATTCTTTCAAAGGCGAAGAATAACTTGTGTACAATCTTTTATTAACAAAAGGAACTCTTTTACATTCTTCCATTAGGGTGAAGAGAAACTGTAACCTACTTAGAATACTCTCAAGTACAATACACGAAACTCCAACAAATGCCTATAACTCAAAGTGAGATACAATACACAAAACTCTAACAAAGGCCTATAACTCAAACTATCTCACTTTGAGTTATAGGCCTTTGTTAGAGTTTTGTGTATTGTACTTGAGAGTATCTCACTTTATCACTCTATAATACTAAAGACTGTGAGGTAATGGATGCTTAAAGGTTGATAAATACTTAGAAATGCGTATATAAGGCACCTAAAGGCTTTTCAATGTAAGAACCAATTATAAAACATATATTTATAGGATTATGGTACTCCTACTAGCCAATGGAATAAAAAACTAATCATTACAATGGCTAGTTGTAGGGTCCGTGTTTTGCGTACCTCGGCCTCTCGGGCCTCGCGTACCCCAAGTGATCACGCGACCCTCACTATCAG
>JANZXR010000001.1:11500637-11512147 GCA_027575705.1 Erythroxylum echinodendron
TATAACTTAGGTTCTTTTAACCTTAAGTCATCTTCCAAAAATACCCTTATGTACCTTACAACATCCACACTTTAATTTCATTAATCCTTGAATTAAATCCTTCTAAACTTGACATAATAGTTAACCTCAATCAAAATAATTTATCTAACAATACTAGAATTCATTCAAATCATGTTTACTAAAATAATCAAAAATTCAAGGCCCAACAGCAAGGCTTTAACTCCACGACTTTCCTTCATCCTCTGGCTAGTTGTTAAAATAAACTGAGCACCATTGATCGCATGGTATTTTTACAAGTTGATAAAACATGTCTGATATGCTTGCCACATGAGGAACAAGAAACCATCTCTTCCTCGAATGCTCTTGCGACAAAGATTTATGGGACTATATCACAATGAAATACCGATGGTTCAATTCTGGAGACTCACTACCTTACATTATTTTACATCAATCAACCTAGAATGCGCCTAAGAGAGATGACCAATTAATTCACTATATTGCTCTACCCTTTATGTCTATAGCTTATAACGAGAAAGAAATCTTAGACGTTTCGTAAATAAAAGTCCTTGCAAAGAAGCATTGAAATCCATGATACTCCATAATGTTAAGAAGCACATCTTGCTGCAAAAACTGACTCACAGTGGTAGCTCAAATACTGACCAGTTAATTCACTATGTTGCTCTAGCCCTCTGTGTCTATAGCTTATAGCAAGAAGGAAATCTTAGAAGTTTCACAAATAAAAGTTCTTCTAAAGAAGCATTGAAATCCACGATCCACCATGAAGTTAGGAAGCACATCCTGCTACAAAACCTGACTCATAGTGGTAGCTCAAATAACCTAGCATCATTGAACCTCTAACGACCGAGCTATCCTCAACTTAACTATTCTAGTTTCCTACTCTTAATGGATACCTTGTATTCCAAGGCTACCAAAGGTACTCCACTGTGATTTTACTCTTTTTGGTAACACTCTATTTTCCTATTTATCAATTTCATTTCCTTTTAAAAAAAAGTGTTTAAAAGATTAAAAAGCTTTCTTGTAAAAATAAAAGCTTGAATATCTCTTGATGATTAAAAAGACTCATATAATGAAGTAAGATAAAATGTTTATGAACGGTAGACTTTTAGTATTCTTAAAGTGACTAAATGAGATTATAATTAATATTATGAAATATAGAATGATTTTGATGTGTCTTGATTTTCTCTTGTTCCTAAGTTAATTTTTACTTTGCTGGTAACAAACTTCAACTCTTCTTAATAATTTTCATGGAATATCTTCGTGAGTTAATGCATAACTATATCTTGTTCTTATCAAGATAACAAACTCAATAGTAATATTTATATTTTATTATTATCAAAATATCAATTGAAACTTCTATTAGTTTAACAAATAGTTTTAATAATTAAAATACAGTCAAAAATAAATATTTTATTTAAGTAAAATTATTTACTTAATTAATTTATAAATTTTATTTAATTATTAATAATAAGTGTATAACTATATTGATATTAACAATTAAATTATTTTTATTTAAAAACTAAAAATAAAAATGGATCCTACTACAACAAATAAATTATAATACAAAAAGATAACGAATAATTTTAAAATATGAAAACTAGAAATTATTAGTATTATTATTATTATTGAGAAAAATGTTGAAAAAGTAGTAGGTGTATACCGCAATTAAGACCACTATAGACTACTCCTTCTTATCAACTGAAAAATTTGGGATAAGATTTTCTGCTTTTCTAATCCGAAAAAACTAATCTCCAAAGATAGCCAACAAAACCTCCTTGTCGTATCCTCGACGCAAAATTATCAGAGCAATGGTGCTTCCTACATCCCTCGCATTAACATTCAATTCACCGACTCTCTCCACCCCTTTCCTCCATGGATCCACCCCTCGCACTCACCTATCGAAACCCAATTGCCCTTTCCCTCTACAGCTCCCAAAGTCCTCAACTTTGCTGTCACCGATCAGGGCCATGAAGTCAATGCAGGGCAAGGTGGTATGTTCTACTAATGACAAGACAGTGGCTGTTGAGGTCACCAGATTGGCTCCTCACCCAAAGTACAAGAGAAGGGTCAGGAAGAAGAAGAAGTATCAAGCTCATGACCCTGATAACCAGTTTAAAGTTGGTGACTTTGTGCAGCTCCAAAAGGGCAGACCTATCAGCAAGACCAAAACTTTTCTAGCTATGCCTGTGCCTGTAAAGAGTAAAGAGGGGAAAAAAAATGGTGAAGACGGTGATGGAGCGGATAAGGAGCTTGGGATTCCATTGCAGTCTCAACAAGAACTTCAGGGTTAGTTGGAGGGCTGTTATAAATGTATTTTGGCCGCCAAAGTCCTTACTGATGCTTGGATACCATTTTAATCTAATTTCCATGAAATTTAATTTGAATATTCTGATTCCAGTGTTTGTTTAAAGTTTGGTTGGGATGCAAAATCGGTTCAATTCTGCGATATGAGGAATGCTTATCGGAGTTATTCTAAATGTCAATGCCTGGGCTTCAATATTGAGTCTACTGACCTCCAATAGTACGTCTAGGTCCCTTTTGATGATCGAGTGTGAAAAATTAAGCAAAGAGTAAATCTAATATCTAGAGACTTTTGGAATTTTTGACTTCTTTAGAAGTCCAAAATGTAGTATAACAAGTGTGCAGTTGCGCTGCTGTTTGGACAGTATTGGTATCAATACCATGGTTTTGATGGCTTAGATTCATGTTATTGCCTCATGTATCATGTTGGTATTTTGTGGGTTTGAATTTTCACTGCTAGTTTATGTGATTAAATGCTCAGATTAGGCATGCCCATGATTCTCTGAAAGATTTCTTGGTACCTCTCCTTTTTCATTCTACTTTTAAGTATTTCACATGTACCATGATCAAACCTGTATTAATGAAGAGTATGCAGGGTGGATAAATAAAGATTTAGAAGATTGTAATTTCATAAAATGATTTCTTATCTCCTGGCGGTCAGCAGCAGAAATACTTAACTCTATACAAGTATTCTCAAAACTGATATGATATGCTACTATTTACTTCCAGTAACCATGAGAAATGAATAACTGATTTCTCTTGAAATCAAACAAACGATCAGTTTTAGCTTGAAAGATCTTCACTTCAGTATTTGCAGCATAACTACTGGTATTATCAGCACGTCTAGGCCTGCTCATCACCTGAGTCAAAATGCATCATAATTTCGTTCCGAGTGTAAATGAAAAAGCATAAAGCTGTATGATTCTCATATCCTGTAGTTGCTATGTTGCATGAATCTCTTTCCCAAGCTAAGCTACCTGACAAAAGATGGCTAATAATTTCCACATTTCAGGAGCATAGACAGGGGAAAAAAAAAGGGGATAAAATTAGAAAGCAGATGTATGCGTGTCATCTTCATCATCAAAAGATCTAGCCTAAGTAGGCCATGAAACTAATTCAGAAATATCATGCTCGAACTGGGGAGCATAAATGCTTTAAATGGTACAACTAGTTGCATAATTAAGGATTCACTCAAAATTAGGATTGTCAATGGAAGCTAGGAGTGGTATTTAACCTTTTTTTAAAAAAATATAAAGTAGGCCGGACCAATGGAGGCTAGGGGTCGTTTTGAACTTTTTTTTAATATAAAGTTAAAAACGACTTTGTTTTTGAATCAACCTAGATCAAAATCAGATCAGACAGATCAGGCCAAAATTGACATCTTACTCAAAATTTTTGTGGCTTATTTCAAATTATGATATCACCTCTTCAGTGTACAAACAGCAGATAAGCGTGTCAACAGGAAACATTTGTGTAATTTTGAACGGTCTCTTAGCATAACCATTCCAGTATTCTCTCTTATATGATCAAATTTGATGAAATAGCAATTGAAAAACTGCAAATTGACATGACTATGAAGATTCTGTACAATAAGTTAATTCTACTGATCCACCCTTGACAATAGTAAGATATATCACCCTCACATTCTCCCTCGTTCCCAAAAGCAGATACACCTTAATAGCAAGCTCTGTCGAATTAACAAGGCAAACCTACATAAGAAGGTGGCGCTGCCATAATATCTAAAATCTGTAAGCATGAACAGAAAAAGAAACTGAAAAGCCAACTAGAAACCTAACAGTTCTACAATTGATTTATGTCTAGCCAAAACTAACATAAAGTAATCAATTATCATCACATTGCAAGCTTGTCTTAATATTTTGCAATGTACATGATATCAGTGTGCTAACAGACTCCACTGATTCCATACTCAATTTGGCTGAAGGAGAGGAGTTAGTAAGGACTTGAAATGCTATTGTTAGCAAGGATCCACCTTCCGTGCCTTTCTCCTCTTGTCTGGAAGTGATAAGTAGTGGTCTTGATTCGAATCCGTCTGGAAGAATTGAAAATCCTGAAGGTAGTACGGCTATGTTGTTTGAGTCACATCCTGTAATCGCAGACTTCATTTCTGTAATGTCCACCGGAGCATAGACCACCATGGACTCGTAAGCATTAGTGCAGCTGTCTTGGAGTACCCACACACTGTTCTCTTTTGATCTCATTGTCTGTGATGAAAGGTTCGTTGTTATTAAAAGATTTTACTAAATGGTGCTTTTACAAACTTCCATATCCTTGAATTTAGGAAATAAACTAACTTGAATAGTTACTGCATTGCCTCTATCTTTTCCTTTGGCTAAGTTGGCAATTGATTGCACAGGAGCTCCATTTGACATGATATCCCACTGTAATTCATGATAAAGATCATGCCTTTACATTTTAAACCATTCTTGTGGTCTGATGGGGAATGTTTATTTGAGAACTGTAAGCAACCATACCTCATTTTTGCATGCTTCATCTCTCAAGAAATCAAACAGCGTATTAGTGGCTACAGGCAGCCATACTGAAGAAACTGCACACAAGATCACTCCAAGAGGTTCACCAGGGTCGTTTAAGTTCTTTCTAGAGGAAACCCTTATGTCCTCTCCTGTTTTGCTCGGTATCTTGTTCCAGGTGTGGTAGCTTGATCCCGCAATTGCACGGCAAAAGCCCCAAGTCATTCTCTGTGCCAACTTCATAACGCTTTTCCTCCCGGCTAGTGTTGAAACTCCTATTTTGTCGCACAAGGTTAACGATTAACGAACTTTCTTATACAAGTAACAACAGTATTAAAAGCTTAACATAATTCTTAGCTGGTGTTAAAACTGAATATCTTAGCGTCCTTGCGTAACATAACGGACATGTAGGATATGTAAGTAGGCTGGATTTCATATACTTAGTTAGGGTTGTTCAAACTCTATCAGAAACCTAGCTTACCACTTGAATCTTTTGTGGGAACATTGGTAGCCATGAAGAAAATCAACCGTTCACATTGGAGCTGCAATGTTGCAATCCAATGCCTTGCACCGAAGGCTAGACCATTATTGACAACAGTACGATACATCGTATGGACTGTGCTTTTCTGGCATTCTAAGTGCTCCACCCAGATCACCTAAAATTACATATTAGTCATAAACTTGATTCTGACATGCAGTTTTAACATAAGGTTTTATTGGTGACTTGTTTCCCTAATCTTTCAACATCAAAATTCAAAACCATGTTCACTTTGACTTAACCACGGTAGGATGTTTGTTACCTTGCAATGGCCGTTTGACTTGTCCTCGATAATACAGCCAGAAGGGCGCTTTCTGCATTTTGCAAGTGAAGCGTCAATGTTATCTTCCACTTTGTCTATAGAAACGTCAACAATTGCCCATTGCTCTGCAGTAAGTTGCTTGCAGTATCGGACAAAATACACTTCTCTGGTGGACACCAGGGGTGTCATCATTTGCATCTCTGCAAACATCTTCAATCAACACAGATGGATAATTATCCAAAAAAAGAAAAAAAAGAAGAAAATGTTAGTTATAAGAATTTGTGCACTTGTAAGACAAATTTCAAATCCATTAGAATGTGGCATTTCTGACGCACGAACTAATTCTGTTACGGGAAATGTAAAAAAAGAAGAAAATGTTTGTTATAACACTTAATGTTACTCAGTGTTAATAAAAAAAGAGAGGCTGTTTTCATAGTCTAAGATATTCTTAGATTAATTTTTTTTTTCCTTCAACCAGAACTTCAATAATTGCAGTTATTGGGGGTGACATTTTCATGCATTAGAAATTGTGGTTTCAGGATATGTCTTATCGGATACCAACGATCAAGTCCTAAGTTGCATAAAACGTTTACTTAGTTTACTCACAGGCCATTCTTTCTTGAGGCAAATTGACTTATATATCTAACATAATTGGAGTCAAAAGTGTGAAAGAGCTTGACTTACAGCTGAGGCTGCTGTGCTGTATATAATGGAAAGGTACATATACTTCAAATTTTTAAGGTCCTACGTAAATATTCCTTCCTCAAAAGATGGGTGGACCATGACCACTATGCACTATAATTTCACGGAGGAGCCTTTACGTTTTCTGTTTTCCTTAAAGCGTTATATGCAAGTATGTATGCATACCATATGCTTTTCTGCTGAAAGCAAATTTCCAGTAATAACCAAAAAGGAAATTGTAGCCATCACGATGACTTAAGGGCGATTCTCTAGTCCTAAATTTTCGTTTCAAGCTGCCTTGTAAGTCACTAACATTTTCAAAGGTCTTTGTACCTTTTTCATAGAATTTGCTAGAGTTAGATGCAGGAGAGGTCACGCTAATACTCACCAATTGCGCTGCACCATTTCTGTTGGGTCTTTCCCCATTGCAGATGACATAAACAGTGGCTGCCTTTGAGATTAAGCATGGAAATAGTTCCTTCCATTGAATCTTCGAGAAAGAAGAAATTGTAAAGATCATGTTAATGTTTCTAAGAGTATCGCTATTATGAGTCGGATTAGTTTCTCACCACGTCCATGAAACTTTGGATTAGACGAGGCAGATCCACAAAAGCAACTCCAGTCTCTCTCGATGCTTCAACACACCGATTTGGCCTGCCACTGCTTGAATTTTCAGCACCAAACTCTTTAATGTACTCGTCATAGTTAAGTATCTCACGGCCAGTCTCAACACTTCTTATCCATAGGGGGTCCTTAGCAGTGGCCATTTTTTTTAGCTCTTCCGCTGCTTGATTCAATATCTCCATAATTCTTGACTTGTCAAGTTCAAAAATTCCAGTGTAAAAATCAAGAGAACTTCTGTTCTCTTGATCATGTCTTGCCGAGCACGAGGTTGTTGCTCCTGGAGGTTGCTTTTCAAGAGCTGCCCGAAGTTTTTTTACCTAAACAAGCATCATCATTAAGTGTCCTATTGATTGGCATTTAAGAAAAATGTTGGAGGAAGTTTGAGGTCTTTCTAACCTCGGCCTTGAGTTTGGCGTTTTCGATACGCAGTTGTCGCTCCTCTGCGGTCAAGCTAGAGTCTCTGCTAGTGGTGGAACCACCACAGTTAGGGCAGCAAGCTCTGTTAATGGTCTCCCGCAAGGACTTGTTTTCCTCCGTCAGTTTGTCAATTTCTCCTTTGAGCAGAGAATTTTCATGGCGTTCTTGTATAGCCTGGAATCAACAACCATCATATATATTTCTCAGAACTTTTATCGGTATATACCATCACAGTGCTAGACTAGCACCCTTTACAAATCTATACCCCCATCAAAACAAAATAGAAAAAAGATTGCAAGTATTTACCTTGATCTGCGTACGCCTATTCTGGAACCAGAACTTGACTTGTCTGGCAGCTAGGCCAAGCTGTTTGCTCAATAGTTGCCTTTGCTTCTCATCCGGATGTGGGGACTCTTTAAATAGCCTGAGAAATGGGTGAATCCACTCAATATTTAAGTACTTCTCTTAGATTATGCGTACCATCATTGGACTAGAAAAAAAAATCCCCTTATGTGTATATTTTTTTCATTGACAGCCATCGACTTGTGAAGGAAAGAGGAAACAGAAGCCTTACCATAGAATTCCGAGTTAAGTGTATAATCTAGTTTCTTTTGAACGTTATCAGCTTGTCATACATAGTACGTGCAGGCCAGGGTTGACAGAGTACTCCACAACTCGAGCACATTTACGAATGCAATTAAGGTAGTTTTAATGGAGTCATTGCCTTTGCTAACCAAAAAAAAAAAAAAAAACTTTTATCCAAGTTACCAACTAGATAACTATGCACATGCTTAGCCAAAATACACCTAACTGAATATCGCATTTGCACCTAAAGTTCTAAGCCCAACTAAAACTTGTTTGTCTCATTAGTTACTCCAACATAAATCATACAATGGATTAAACCCGCATGCCATTGCACACAAGTGCATCTTTTTGTCTACACGTACTCGTATATAAACGTATACTAGTAAATATAAGTATGTTTTGTAAACCAGGAATACTTACGCTTCCATTTCTTTGATTTGCTGAGCAGTATGTCTGTGATATTTCTTTCTTTTTTTCTTTTTGTTCTTGTCATCACCATCATCATCATCAGGATCTCCTTCGCCTTCAAAAGCATCGTCTGATCTTGATCTCATGTGCCCCGAGTTCTCGCTGCTAATCTCCACAGTCTCTTCTCTTCTTCCTCCACCCACCCCTCCGCCACTCCCCTCATTGCCCCGCTCGACGTCCTCATTCGAAGCCGCCGTTGCTGGCGTTGCATTCGCTCCACGAAATATTCCAGCCTTCAGTAATAAGAAAACAAAAACCAAACTTAACAGGCACCATGATGAAGTCTCGGAATATTAATAATATAAAAGAGCAAAAACATACCGAATGACATTGATTACATGCAATAAAGACACCCGTTTGAGAAAAAATAGTTGGGTTTTGAATATGGTAGCCAAAAGAAGCATCAAGTTTGAAGCTTTATGTACTCGCATACAGAAAACAAAAAAAAAAGAAAAGAAAAGAAAAGAAAAACACAGCGAACTATAAGAATAGAGGTGACATATAGATATGAAGATAAAAGATTTGATTAAGAGAGACGTTGGGAAAGTTTACGAGACTGAGGGAGACGGTAGGAGAAGGAAAGAAGTCTTTGGTCCAAGAACTTAGTGGATTAGTCATGTCCACGCCCACTGCAGTGCAGAAAGAAGCTGGTTTCTCATTGTGGGAGATCGATGAAATGGTTGCTTTAAGGCGCAAGCCAACACTGGTTGGGTTTAGAGAGAGAGAGAGAGAGAGACTTGAGTGGGGCTTGTTGATTTAAGGATGTAAAACAAAATGAATACTAAAGGCAGGCGTTTCTTTTTATTTTTCTTTTTACCATAGAATAAAAGAGAGAGAGTGGCTGGTAGGGGTTGACTGTTAGATAATCTAAGTGAATTGTGAAAGTCCAACTAACATTTAAGCAGTTGAATCGAACAGCTTCTTCTTCTCGTATTTGGACTCTGGACCTCAGCTTTGTGGCTCAAGCTGCTTTCACTCTCCAACTCAGTTCATCAACCCTCCATTCCCATGCGATCTTTTTGAAGTCCCAATGTTATTTGTATCTACTATTTGAGGGCTATTGGGGTTTTCCTTCTCTAACAAACTAGGTCTATTTTTCTGATTCCTTAGGTATAATTTGAGATCTTTTAAAACTAATCCATTTTATATTCTTTTCTATTAAGAGGCAGTAATTTATTTTCACAAAAAATTAAAGATCCAATGATTAGTAACTCTATACTTTTATGGGTTCAGGTGAATGTAGCTAATTTTAACTTAAGAACATAATTGAAGAATTAAAATCCCCACTTTATGACAAGTATATGGTGAATGGCAGTTCAATTAGTAAGGTGATGTTAGTGCACATAGCATTACGATATGGAATAATCTTCTTCTTTGGCTAACCTCAAAAAATGAATGGAATAATCTTCTTCTTTGGCTAACCTCAAAAAATGACGTATAGAACATTCTCCTCAATCAAAGCACTATTCTAATTTGCATCATGTAATATGTGTCAATAAACACATTTATCTGGGCCCTCCTTCCATAAAGGTACACAGAATGCAGATGAACAGCAACATTATTCAGAAACCATATACACCTTGCGTGGTGTTTCTTGATCATAAACTTAATTGAACTGAACTGATAAAAAACTAATTAAGGTGCTAGAAATGAGTTTGTTATCACTTGAATAAATAAATTAATTAATTAGGTGAGCGAGTCTATTATTTAGTTGAATATATTTTTTATGTTTGTAAAGAGGAAAGAACATTAGTTGTAGGATTTGCGTATTAGAAATATATTTTAATTTTACAGATTGATGTTTGATTAGATGACAATAACAGAAGCACACTCATCATGCTCAAAATTCTCTTTCCATTAGAAGAAAAGTTCAATGACAACACTAGATATGTTATTAAAGTAGAAAATATATTAAACAAACAAATGTTTCAAAATAGAAAGTTCACTTCACGGGTCCCAGACTTACAACCATCACTTTTGGTACAGATGCAAGTTTTGTGGCGGGAGACCTACAGGCTACACCCTTGAACTTGTCTCTACTCTGAGAGAAGCATCAGTTTAAGAGTTAGACTAATTAAGCTACAATAATTTGATGATTAAAGAACTTGTATATATACTATTACCAGGGTATTATTTACATTACTATATTCTTTCCCGTCCTTCTCCGGGTCTAACCCTGCTTTAAGTTTCTTACAACATCATCTCATTTTCCTCTTGATGTAGGACTCGCTAGTCTTTTATTTATAACGTTTCCTTAAGCAAACTACTGGATCAGAGGTAAAGCATCCGTTGCTTTATTGTTAAATAAACTTTCAAAACTACTCTTCTCTCTTACTGTAATCAACAACTAATGATCCTAGTTTTAACAGTATAATTGACATATCAAATCTTCTGTTCCAATTACTCTATTTTAATCTTATTTTATTAAATCTTATCCATATAAATCTTATCCATATATTTATGTAAAATCAACATAATATATGGATAAAATATAATAAAAATTTTATAATTTTGTATTTGTTTTTACTCTCTGTGCGCTCTATGAGATGCATATTCTTTTCCAGTTAGATAAGATTGATTTACTGCCGGTAGCTGAAAGGAATCGTTCGAATGTTATTAAAAGCAAGTCGGCTGCAATAGCTGAGCCATATTCCAATAAACAGGTGGCTGTCTGGTAGGTAAAGTCCAAAAGAGTAATAGTCAATGAGGAGGGGTACAACTTGCATAGTAATCTGTGCAAGGTTTGAGTTCGGTTCTTTATTACTGTTCTTATTATAATGTCTGTCTGTGTCTTTTTATCATTTAAAGGGTTGATGGAAGTGAATGCAATTAATGGATTTGGCTCCAAGCTTCACCAATGTTTAAAGGCGTCGTTCTGCCTGTATTAGTCAATCCCTGATACCAACGCTAGATCAGTACACATGGCACTAGTATGGTATATGCTATATTTTATTCTAGCCGTAAAACGATTTATCACCCAAATTAATTTTATTAATAATCAACCTATTTAAGAGGGTACTGTTCATTAATACAAGGCGGAACGTGGAAGAAAGTTATTGACGACTGTTGGTCAAACTTCAATAAATAGTCAAACCCTTTTTATCTGACTATTACCCTAAAATCTAGA
>JANZXR010000001.1:11514544-11534331 GCA_027575705.1 Erythroxylum echinodendron
TTTTCATAGCTTTCCAATGAGGTATCATGTACTGGTTTTAGATGTGAGAGTTGAAAGAAGTGGATTGTTAAATTTTGTGGTAGGTGCTGCCAAAATTTCAAATTTCTGGGCAGAAAATTTGAATGAATTTTTGATCCTCATAGAGTTTGATATTGTTCTTAGATCTTTATGGAAGTTGTGGATTTTCTTTTTCTCTTTCTGATGATATAAAGTATGTGATTTTTGGCCCATAGAGTGGAAAGTTATGATGTTTAGAAGTTCTGTCTTGTTTAGGACATTTTCACAGGCAGACTATTTGCAGTAGTTTTTAACATTCTTAGAGACCAAATTGGTTATTGAATCCTTTAGGAAAGTTGTAGAGTTTCCTTTTATCTTTTTATTGATAGCAAATTTACAAATTTTGGAGTTCTGAGTAAGAAGTTATGGATTTTTTGAAGATTGCTGTTGTTTTGAGGGACTGGCCTCGCAGCACCTCGCGAACTCGCGCACCTAGCGAGCGCCTTGCGACCGCGAGGCAGTCGCGAGGGCGGGCAAGTGATTCTCCTCACGGCTCCTCATGAGCGGGAGTGCTCACGGTCGCGAGCGTGCGCTGCGATCGCGAGGCCGTCGCGAGGGCAGTGAGTGTTCGCCTCGCAGCTCCTCGCGAGCGCGGGGGCTCGCGGTCGAGAGCGCGCACATACAGCGCGCGCCTCGCGATCGCGAGGGAGAGCGATGGTTAGCCTCGCAGTTCCTAGCGAACACGAGTGGCTCGTGGTCGTGGCACCTTTAGCGTGAGAGCGAGAGTTCAGCAGAGCCTCTCGCGGCCGCGAGACGGTCGCAGTGCGACGCCGCATATAAATTTTTCTGATTTTTTTCTTTTCCTTTTGAATTTTAGACCTCTCTCCACTCTTTTGGCCGTAACTTTTTCTTCCGACCTCCGATTGACTTGATTTTTAAAACGTTGGTTTTGTAAGACATTTTTCTACCTTATTATGCATTTGAAAATTTTTTGATATTATTTTTGAAATCTATGAATTAAATCAAAATGAAAGAATCGGAGGTAGGTCAAATGAGTTTGTTTGTTTTAAGGTTTGACCTGGTAGGGAATTCCTCCCTTGTGGGACGCGCGTCCAGATGTCACGTAGGACATTGGGCACGTGACTTGCCAGGGTGTGGTTCCAGCAATAATAATGTTTTCAACTAGTTCTTAAAGCATTTTATTGGATAATTGAGTTCTCACACAATATCACTCTTCTTATAATCATCAATTTGATATATGCATGAATTATTAGGTTGTTAACTCCCATTATCCAACCTAATCAGGTTACTATTAACTCACTCACTCAATTTGTTGTCAAAGTCTAAGAAAACATAAATATTACAACACCCAAAACATTATATTGAAATCAAAAGTGTTCAAGTCATAAAATAAGTCAAGAATAAATCATTATATGAAATTAAAGCATCATCAATGTGTATAATATCTTCCAACCCAGTTCACACATCAAGTTTAATGAAAATAACAAAAGGAAAGAAAGAAAAACTTGATTTGGAGTTGAATATGCAAATTTGGAAAATGTTGGACACCTAATGCTCCTCTTAATCTTCCTTGGATTAATCTCAATTTGGTAAGATGGAGGCTGTTCTTTTTGAGTGTTTTATGTTCTTAAATAGTTCTTCAGGATTTTAGGGTTCTTTCTAGGGTTTAAACACTTAATTTGGTTCCAAAAATAGCCCCAAAACGTTAAAATTACAAAAAATGTCGCATGCTGGAAAAGCTGAAATTCGTTGCAATTGTTGTTTGCGCTCTCTATCACGATTGTGACTTGCTTCTATACCTCCAATTCTTCTCTTTTCTTCAATTTCATGTTTCCATACACTCAAACACACATCACATAACTCTTCAATCATAAAATTAAGATCCAAATCATGCTCAAAACTACACAAACACTTAGAATATAAACAAACACTAATAATAACATAATTCTAAGCCTATATACATGATAATCATCTAAGAAATACTCAAAAGCATACTTAAACTTCTATCAAAACAAATTATAATTTACACCTATCAATTATACATATATGGTAAAAGTCCCATAAAAATGTCACATGCTTTTTTGTAACAGAAGACTAACAAAAAAATTAAGTTATAGTTCAAAATGTTTATGAAATGATAGGATTCTTTTTTAACGTATCAAAACATTTGAGTTTAAATTTAACAATGGTGAAATGTTAAGGTTGAATGTAACCCTTTTTCTAATAAAATAAACTAAATACTTTTCTTAGAAAGAAATTTAAGATGAATGATTTATATATTATAAAAAATAGAAATGAAGATTCAGAGAAAAACTTATGGTTATCTCAATCCTGCTATATTGAGATATTATTGGGCATATTTGAAATGAGTAAGGTTAAACCCATAAGTAGTCCATCTAAAAACCACTTCAATCTTTTCCTAAATCAATGTCCAAAAACATATACAAAAGTAGATGATATGTCTAAGTTGCTATATGCTAGTATTGTTGGATATTTAATGTATGAAATGGATTGGCTCATATTGTTAATTAGATTAGTAATTATATGTCGAAACCTAGAAGACAACTTTAAAAAGCAACCAAATGGATATTCAAGTACTTGATAGGTATGTCAAGTTATGATATTGTTTTTAATAATCAACAAAGTGATCCTTTGGCTATAAGACAAAAGTGATTTAGACTATACAAGAGATCTGTACAATAGGAAGTATATTACATTGTATTTTTTACTCTTATAAGAGGGATTATTTATTAGAAATCAATGTTACAATCTATAGTTGTATTGTCTACAACTGAAGCAAAGTTTATAGTAGTGGTTAAAGCTACTAAGAAAGCATTATAGCTTATAGAGCTAGTAAAGGAAGTGAAATGATCAAGGTGGACTTTGAATATACTATAATAGTTAAAGTTTCATTTACTTATTAAAGAATCAAATGTATCACATAATGAATAAGAATATAAATGTTAAGTTTCATAAGAATAAGGAGTTAATTGCATCTGGACATATCCTATCAAAAAAGGTTCACACTACAAAAAATGCATCTAATATGTCAATAAAGATGGTTTCCATAAAGAATTTCAAGCATTACTTAGACTTTATTAATATCTCGATATGCTAAACAGTTATAACCTAACATATGAAGAGTTTATTTACCAAGGTAAATTTTAGTCCCTAATGGTACCTATGAGAGGAATGAAGTGATTGTTATAAAATTTAACAAAATTTTTTGACTAGACACACACACACACACATATATAAGAATAAAGAGATTTCTTAACATAAACTTATCAAATTATTGAATAATAACTTAAAGAGGATAGGGAAGAAAGAATGTAAACCAATTTATAGTCGTTTGACAAACAACCTTTACCAACATCCACTCCCTAGAATCGTCTTAAAATTCCATTATAATTCTTCTTTCAAGGCGAAGAACAATCTTTGTACAATCTTTTCTTGACAAAAAGAATCCCTTTTACAATCTCCATTCATAGTAAAAAGGAACATCTATGATATTTGGAATACCCCTAAGTATAATAATATAATACCCTAACTAAAGCTTATAACTAAAAATATCTCACTTAATCACTTTGATAACTCCAAAAAGGTTAACTCATACAAATATGAGATAATGATGCTCAAAAGATAGAAAAACACTTAGATTTATGTATAAAAGTACTCAAATGCTCTTACACTACAACAGAAGGGACCTTCAGTGACAAAATATTTTTCATTGCTAAAAGTCCCAAAATCATTGCTATTGCTAATGACTATTAGTGACGATTTTGATTCATCGCCAAATTCCTCTAGCAAAAAATATACACGATGTTTTCACCAAATCTTCACTAATTATTTTTTGCTACAAGTAGTTTTCACAATGAAAAATTATAAGCGACATTTTTCTAAATCTTTGCCAATAAGTTTTGGCTACAGTTTGTTTTTTGAAAGCATAGCTAAAAAGTTTTAGTGACAAAAAAAAAGCATAGCGAAAACTCATTGGCGACGTTTTTAAAAATGTAGCCAACTATTTTTGGAGAAGTTTTGAAAATTTTAATATACATTATAAATAAATATTATATCATGTAAATTATAATTATTGGTGACATTTTAATCGATATTATTGTATGTACTATTTAGATTTTTTTAATTTTATTATGCAAAAAATAATTAAAATAATTACAAAATTAGAAGCATTGTATGTAGAAAATAAACTAACATTAAATATGATCATGTATAAGATGTTAATTACAATTTCAAAAATACTTATATACAAAATAAAAATAAAAATATTAGCCTAATGATAGACTCATTTTCATCTTCACTAGTAACATAATTTGGGCTAAGTAATTCTTTGACTTATTTTTCAAGCTTGGCTAACTTGTTTTCATTACATTCTAATTTAACCTTAAGCGATTGGTTGTCCTATTCAAGACGTTGAATATGTGGTGGTCTTGATGAAGATATTAATTATTTTGACACTAAACTACAACCATTCGATTAACTATATGACACAAACTAAAACTAACATAAGAATCCTGACCAACAAGGAAAAAACTATTCAATTGCATTGCATAACCTATATTTGCGAGTGATGACAATCGAATAACTAACAATTAAAAGTTGATTTGGGACAGAGAGTGAGAAATAGTAGTCACAATATCAGTTGTGAAGAGAATGTCTCAAGTTTAAATTTTCAAGTAGTATAAACTATCATTAAATTAGCATATATTAAATATAAATAAAAATAATAAGTATATACAAAAAGTATAATATAAAAATAAATTGCTTTGGTGAAAATAAGGGATAGTTACAATTGACTCCCATGTAACTTATTAACCTTTATATTTTAAAAATTATCATTTATTTCTTTATAATATTATTTAACTATCATATAAGTCATTACATTTCATTAGTTTTTCATCCATTTGTAACTTCAAGACGACTTCATATTAGAATTTAAAATTTTTAATATTATGTTCTTTTGAATAAAAAATGAAAAATCAATGGAATATAAAGGATTAGGTTTTGTAATGGCTAAAAAAATATCATATAGAGTTAAATGATAATTTTTAAAATATGGTGACTAAAATAAAAGAATTAAACCAAAAGGAGTATAGTATATCCTTTAAATATGAACAAAATTAACAATGCATATTAATGTATAATCAAATCTTTAAAGTAAGTCTAATAACTAATTTAGATTGGATAAAATTTCTAAAATAATAATAACAATTAAAATTATGTTCTAACATCATGGTCAAACTTTTAAAGTTCTCCAATATTGTTTGAAGTCATAAGGCATGCTTCATATAAAGTATATGCATCGATGTCTTCCCCAATGTTTAAATAAATTATGAATTAATAATATATGAAATTATTTTTTAATAGTAACTTATTATAAATTCATTTTAAAATAAATTTAAATTAAATATGAACTTATTTTAAATGAATTTTCTTAATGCATTCATCATGGCAAATACATTTTCTTCATAAATCACATTTCAAATTCATTGTAATCACAATCAAATGATGACCCTTCTTCTTTAACAAAAAATTAGTATGATCAATATAATGATTATCAACTTAATCATATATTCTCTTTTTACTAAACACTATGAATATTGGATAAAAATTAATAATACAAATTATAATTAATTAAAAATAAAAAGAAACCAATAAAATACATATTCTTCATCCTCATTTTACAAATAACATAAAAAATGCTATTGAGTATTTAGTGTTTAAAGAAATTTTATTTTTCATATGAATGCAGTAGAAAACACTCTAATTACATTAACGACATGATCCAAAAACTATTTGACTAATTAATCTAATATTGAATTTTCTTAAAATTGGTTAACTTTCACCAAACAATCTTTCATCACTCATTTATTTGTCAAATTTAGTTATAATAAAAATATAAAAATATAATATTAATAAGTAAATAACAAAGCCAAAATTATAAGTTCTTTCTTTGCAGATGGTCTGTCAAAATTCCCTAGACGTTTATGATACAATTTAATTTCATTTGTCACCTTTGATTACTCTTTATTAGAAAAATAGTTTTGCATTCAATTACATCAAAAGGATCACGTATAATATTAATATAAGTACAATCATCTTCATTAAACAAGCAATAAAGATTGAGAAAGTTGTTCAGTGGGGTCCTTTAAGCATGATTTTTATCTCATTATTAGCCAAGAATATTTTTATAAGACATTGGTAAGTATAAATTGCATTATGTTTTAGGGCATAATTTGATATATGTTTAGCCATTAATTCGATCACTTAGTATGTGTTTAGGTTAAAATTGAGTTAGTTTGTTATTTATTTGTGTTTCAAGGGTTCGTACAAGTCTTTGAGCTTAAATATTATATTTTTGAGATACCTCGATTTGTTTGCCAGTGTTTCAGGTTCGATGTTGAAAAGCAAGGAGTTTCAAAGGGAATCCAGGCCATAACACAGGCCCACAATCGTGGCAGGTAGGCCACGATCATGATAGAAGCTCCAGGTTTGGCCCAAGATCGTGGCCTGCATGTCATGATCGTTACAGAAACTCAGAGAATGGCCCATGATTATGACAGAAGGCTCAGATGTGAGCCACCATTGTGACCTGCATCAAGCAAATGCACAGACGCTCACGAACATAATGTTTCGGGGGATTTTTTAGACCTTTCATACCCCAAAAAAGTCCTAAGGTTACCCAAAACATAAAAAGAGTATAAAAAGAACATAAAGAGGCAGAGAAAAGAGAACTTTTCATTTAGCCATGATAGTTGTGATTTGTATTGTGTTTTAGGGTGATTTGTTAAGTAATTAGTGTTATTTTGAGTGTTTAATGTGTATTTAAGTTTCAATTATGTTAGTTTATGTGTTTAATTGTTTTCATGGGTTAGTATGAATCTTTGAGCTTAATTTGTATATTTTGAGGTATCTTGATGTGTGTGTTAGTGTTGCAGTAAACAGGGAAGAACGTGAAGATTTAAAGAGTTTTGGGCCAAAAGATATAGGCCACAATTGTGCACATTAGCCGCGATCGTGATAGAAGAGGAAGAGCCAACAGCAGCCAGGCTATAATTGTGCACCAAGGGCCACAATCGTGACAGAGAGCGTCAAGTCAGGCCACGATCATGCACTTCAGAGCCACGATCGTGCCTTGCGTCGGGCTGACACGAAAACTCGATTCTTGGGTGATTTTTTGGACAGTTTCAACCCCGTGTTTGACCTAGGGCTGCTACAGAATAAATAGAATAATACCTAGTAGCCAGCAGGAGTTTTTGGAGAGAGTTGAGAGAGCTATGCAAAAAGGGAGATTTTGTAAAAAATATGAGAGAGACCTAAAGAGAAATCAAGCGATTGAGGAAGGAGACAAAGGAAGAGAGGCACGGAGATGCGTTTAACGTGACGTATTACCTGGAACAGGCAATTTCCTACAATTGCTACCTTTGAGATCCATTCTAACAATATTTTCTATTTTTTATTTTGATTTCATTGATGTATGAGATTTGGATATTGATTAGGAATATTGTCATTGAGTGTTGATCTTTTGTCTAAACTCACCTTCTGATTTTTCGTTCTTGCGATTAATAAAATTTATTTGATCATGTTTTATTTCTATTTAATTATGATTCAATTTCGATTCTTCATAACTTGGCAATCAACTGAGAGGGTAAGCCGGTAAAAATCATCAATTTGGATTAATGATAGTTAGGTAAATCTATAGTTAGAGAGTTGAATCAAACCGGTAGAGTCGTGTAATGAGAGGTCAAGCATAAATTCCCAATAGGTTAATAGATAAATTTAGAAATAATTTAGGTTTTAGACCAATTGCGGATCGAGAGATTGCAATTTCATAATTTGAATTAGGGATTATTAATTAGGGTTAATAATTATAACTCAAGAGAGAGTAATTCACCCCAGGACCGTCTAGGCCCTTTAAGTCGAAAATTACATAATTGGGTAGATTTTCTTTAGTTTTGAATTAATTCCCCCTTTCTCTCAATTGGTCACTTCTAGGTTGAGTTTCAAATTACTTGTGTGAACTGGCTATTTTGTTCATTCTTTCGGTGCTTTAATTTCTCATATTTGATTCTTGATTAATTTTAATTTCTACAATAGTTGTTTAACTAGGTATTGCAAACTTAGCTGCCATTAAATTTTAGGACTAGTTCCCTTCCTCTTAGGATCGACACCTTAGATACTACATGAACGAATTATATGCTTGCGGTAATTACCAAGATTATAAATGGTAAAAACTTAGCACGTGTAACCTTGAGCAAACAAGTTTTTGGCGCCATTGCTGAGGAAGCCAATTTAATTCTATAGTTTAAAGCGTTATAGTAGTTTTTAATTTTTGTTTTTTATTTTGTTTTGTTCATTTTACTTAAGAATCGTGCTCTTGTATGAACACAAGAGTCACGAGGGGTTCGAGTCGTGTAATTGAGACGTCAGATTTAGACATAACATTTTAGAACAAACCCTTAGGAAAGCTCGGGGAGAAGAAGAAAAAAAGATCGAGAAAGCACAAATGACCGAGCAGTTCCAAATAAACATGGATCAAGAATTCAACCCTGGCAGGCAATAACAGAGGACCCCTATGGATTTTATGAGGCCAGGGTTCAATCCTGCGAACCAAGGAGTGGCTAGAATGCCTGTTCAAACAGTCTCCTTTGAAATTAAGCCAGCCCTCTTGAACATGCTTCAACAAAATGTCCAATTCTATGGACTTACAAATGAAGACCCGAACACTCACATTGTGAGATTTCTTAAAATCTGTAGTACTTTTTGGTATCACCAGAAGTCGAAAGATGCTGTGGGAATTAGGTTATTTCCCTTCATGCTTAAGGATAGAGCGAAGTCTTGGTATCATTCACTGAGCCCCATTAACATTACGACATGGGACCATCTAGTGCGTACCTTCCTAGATAAATACTTCCCACTAACAAAGACCACTAAAATTATTAAGGAAATTACAAACTTCCAACAAGGTGACAGGGTGTCTATTTATGAAGTGTGGGAGCATTACAAGGACCTGCAAAGGAGATGCCTATAACACAATTTATTCAAGGAGTTCCTGCTGTAGACATTTTACAAGGGAGTGAACCCACATACTAGAGGCACTATTAATGCAGCATCATGAGGATCGTTGATGAGAAATATGGTTGATGAAGCAGAGGAATTAAAAGAGGATATGGCTAGCAATAGTTGTTAATGGGCTAGTGAAAGTAGTAGGTAACCTACTAACTTTAGGAAGCAGAAGGGAGTTGTCGCTGTCGATCAGATGACAAAAATGCAAGATAAGATCAACAACTTGACGCAACAACTCAGTAATATGAAGGCGTCACCCTCAGCTATACTAAAGGCCACACAATGGAAGTGTGAGCTATGCGGCCAATTGGATCACAATACGGTGGACTGCTATCTAATGAGAGACGATGACCCAGAGTAAGTTAATTATATAGGAGCCCAATTCAAACATGGAGGGGGTAATAATCCTTACTCCAACACTTATAACCCTGGGTAGAAGATTCACCCAAACTTCTCCTAGTTTAACAACAACAATAGAGAGCAGTTTAGACCCCAAGGACAATCAAGCTTCTAACAGGACAAAACAAGCTCGATAAATTTGAAATTAGACATAATTTTGGATAATATAGGAGGAATGGAGGAAGCACATAAGAGTTTCGAGAGTAAATTCGAGCAAGTCATAAAGAATCATGCTTCGTTTATCCATGATTTAGAAGTCCAAGTGGGGCAGCTCATGGAAGCAATGTTGACTCAGAATGCTGGAACTCTTCCAAGCAACACTGAATCGAACCCGAAGGAGCATATTACAATTATAAGCCAAACACAGGATGAGAAGCTAGAAGAGGTAGATAAAGGAGAAGGTCAAGTAGTTAAAGACGACTTTTTAATTGAGACTGTGAGCAAATCGGTTCAAGTAACTAGACAGATATTCCCGCACTAACTTTTTGCTTAAAAGGAATTATATACCAGGAGGGAAACAGAAACATTATAAGAAATAGAGCCAAGCAAAGTCAAGGAAGCAACAGAACAAATATAGGTTAATCTGAAATTACAAGAGTCTGTCACAAGGAAAGGGAAGGAGCTAATACTGGAAGACACCCCCAACATAATGAAGAAGGATGTTCCAGGGGACTTTTTCATCCCCCGCAGTATTAACAAGATCATCATAGATAGGGCATTCGTAGACTTAGGCGAGAGCATAAATGCAATGCCCTACACTCTCAGCCTTAAATTGGGGTTATAAGAGTTAGTACCTACAAAGTTTTTTATTAAGACGGCCGATAGGACTTCACTTAAACCGATGGGAATCATATAAGATGTACCGGTTAAGGTCGGTAAATTTATCTTTCCCACAGATTTCTATGTTATGGATATCATTGAAGATGAGGATACTCCGATGATTCTTAGACGACCATTCTTAGCCATTGCACGCTCAATTATTTATATGGATGGGGGCGAACTAACTCTACGAGTAGGGAAGGAGCAATTGACCTTAAAAGTGACTGTTGGAGAGTACAGAGCTCCTTTATATCCAGTGGCTCGCAATAAAACCTAAGTTTGAGGAGAATGGGAAGACATTGACGATCCTGCAAATGCTTCCAGAAAGAAGTGTTTGCGAAGGAGAAGGCGAGGCAAGGAAAATTTCAAGAAAGGTGGTAGTTGCAATATGGTATCAAATATTCAAACTTTGAGATTAATAACGACATTACGATTAAATCAGTCATTCCAACCACTGTGAGCTTTAAAGGAGCGTTGAGCTACTGCCGTTAAAAGATGTGCTACATGGGAGGCAACCCCTGGAAAAATTAGTTTATTAGTTAATTTTGTTAGATTAGTTGAATTTCATAGTTAGGTTCATTCTTGTTTTGGTTCAATAAAAGCAAAAAAAGGAATAGGATTTTGGAATCATGGGGAAGAGTACGCAAGCATGTTAAGAGAAGTGAAAAAGAATTATAAACTGAGAGAAAAAAAGAATTGGAAGAAGAAGTATTTGGTGTCAGGACACAGGTGCCAGGTCACGATCTTGGCCTACGATTAAGATTTCCTTCAGTGGTATGTCGCATGCAACTATGTACAAAAAGGGGAGGACGTGAATTTTAATTGACATGTTTACCATTTTACCCTTTTTATTCAATTTTTACTTAACTTTCACCTTCACTTTCATTTTTAGTTTATCTCTCTAGAAGTCCAACTTTCTAACATCTCTCTAGAATTTTTCGACCTTCAATTGTCCAAACTCAAACCAATCATGCCTCATATCAAGCAAACTGCTCAACGGGAGCCTCACAGAGCTCAACAAGTCATGGGACAAGGGAGAAGAAACCGAGCAGCGAGCTTTGGAGCTCCTTTTCCTATCTACACCGAGGAGGAAGGTATTCGTTTCCATTCCCTTCGTTCTAGGCAAATTGTAGTGCCCAAATATTTTGATTTTGATACACTGGATAGGATAGAAGTGCGTGAGTGGGTAGAGAACTTAGCATAAAGGATCCAGTGGGGTCAATTCATTATATTCCAATTCCCCGTTTATGAAAAGCTGACCCTAGAGTTTTTCACATCTTGACCTTTGACCTTTGACCCTAAAAACACTAGGGAATTATGGTTTAGATTAAGGGGGTGAGCGTATGAATTAACGGTAAAGATCATGTATGACATATGTGGATTCCCTGAATCCACCATTGTAGACCGACATGATGACTTCCATGCCTCCCAATACTAGCACGAGCTTACTGGTATTGAGTGCTTTTATACCAAAATGCCCACAATATTATTATCCTGTTCCATGAACACTTGCTGCTACGTAAATTTATGTGTCAGCTGGTCTTTGAAAAATTAGAGACCAACTATTGTTCCACCAAGGAACTATTCATACTGTAGTGCATGGACCATAGTATTCCGGTATGCACATCCATACATATACTGAATGCTCTTGCCGTGATTCTGCAAAAACGGAGCAACCATCTTGGAATAGGGTACCTGGTTTCTACCATTGCAGAGCATTTTAGTGTGGAACTAAGTGGGTTAATAGTGCATCTGCCCGAGTTCCTTGACCAACATCATCTATTTCGGGCAGAGATCATTCACTTCACCAACATGAGTCTGCAAGAAATCAATGAAAAGAAATATGTGTGGACCAGGGCGGGTCTGGCAAACTCGAGCTCCGCACCTCCTAGACGGGCACAGGAGGCATCAACAAGCGAGGAATTGGAAGAAAAGGAAGAACATGACCAACACTAGAAAAAGGTTTTAGAGGCGATCTCCGAAACCAACATAACACTAGAGGATGTGATGCGTACACAAAGAAGCCAGAGCTGAGAGATCTGTCGACTCCATCGGTATTTCAAAGCTTAGGGTATTCAATTTCCACCTTCGACACCATCACCACCTCTATCTCCTTAGGATTCAAATCTAACCTAAAATTTTTTCAATTCCATTTGTTCTATGTTGTTTATTTTTCTGTTATTTTTTTATTTTTATTTTTATCGTTAATTGTATCTATTCTTTGCTATTTTAATTTCTGTTTTTAGTGTGTTTCCTTCTCACATTGAGGATAATGTGTTGTTCAAGTGTGGGGAGGGATTCTGTATTTTTCTTTTGTATGTAAATTTTGCATACTGTATGATAGTATTAGGTTGCATGGTGTGAAGTGTGTGAATGTGTCAATGGCTTAGATTGAGTGAATTTTTTTTTAATTTTAGACATAGTCTATAAGGTTGTGAATAATCATTAGCCTGTGAAATTAGTGAATTAAGGGCCTTTGGATAAATATATAGCCTAATTAGGACTTAGTGTAAATTTAGTACCCTATAGATTGTCACATTCATTCATAATTTGAGGCCTTTTAGCTAAGTACCTTAACTAGTATTTTTTTCATGGAAACGAATAGTTTAAAGCAACAAGGTAGGCAATAAAAAATAAAAAATAAAAAAGTATTTAATAATTGTTCAATAACCACTATTCCGCTGGCCTTCAGGTTATGAATAAAGCTATTAACCAGTTTAAAACGTGATGTAGCTGAGCAACCAGATCGACACACATCACAAACGTGTGCCTTCGTGTAAAAAGGCTATAATGACATTTCAACCAAGTTGTTAATAAATGACTTAGTCGAGATACTGGATCAGCATTCATCACAAATGTTTGCCTTCGAGTAAAAGGCTAAGTCTCGGGTTAAAAAATAATAATAAATAAATAAATAAAAATAAAATGGTGTGTTTAAATAAAAACCTACTGGACTTGTAATAGGCTTGAAGTTTAACAGAACTATACCTAGGAACAGTTACCGAGTCTGAGTGACCAAAAAATTATTAATGTGTGTGCATAATTGAAATAGGTAAATAGGTTAACACTTAGTCTTGAGTTAGTTGTATATTTAGTTCAAAGCCCCTAGATGGATATTTTGCATGTTAATGATTTGACATAATTCGAATGGGTGTGTCCAAGATCAAATTTAGTTCATAAAGATTAGAGCCATTGTCACATTATTGTATGGTGTGTTTGTTTTGTTAGGTGTTGTTGTTTTGTTTGCTTGAGGACAAGCAAACGTTTAAGTGTAGGAGTGTTGATAGTAGTGATTTGCATTGTATTTTAGGGTTTGATTTGTTAAGTAATTTGTGTTATTTTAAGTGTTTAGTGTGTATTTAGGTTTTAGTTGTGTTAGTTTATATATTTAATTGTTTTTATGGGTTAGTATGAATCTATGAGCTCAAGTTGTATATTGTTTAGGTACCTTGATGTGTGTGCTAGTGTTGTAGGGTAAACAGGGAAGAATGTGAAGATTTAAAGAGTTTCGGGCGAAAAGACATAGATCATGATCATGCACATTGGCCACAATCGGGTTAGAAGAGGAAGAGCCAGCAGCAGCTAGGCCATGATCGTGCACTAGGGGTCACGATCATGACAGAGAGCGTTAAGTCAGGCTATGATCGTGCACTTCAGAGCCACAATCGTGCCCTGCGTCGGGCTGACACAAAAAATCAATTGTTGGGTGATTTTTTGGACCGTTTTGACCCCGAGTTTGACCTAGGACTGCTACAGATTAAATAGAATAATACCTAGCAATTATCAGGAGTTTTTGGAGAGAGCCAAGAGAGTTGTGCAAAAGGGAGATTCTGCAAAAAATATGAGAGAGACCTAGAGAGAGATAAAGCGATTGAGGAAGGAGACGAAGGAGGAGAGGCACGGAGATACGTTTGATGCGACGTACGACCCGAAACAGACAGTTTACCGCAGTAACTACTTCTGAGATCCATTCTGACAGTATTTTCTATCTTTAATTTCGATTTCATTGATGTATGAGATTTGGATATTGATTAAGAATATTGTCTTTGAGTGTTGATCTTTTGTCTAACTTCACCTTCGGGTTTTCTGTTCTTGAGATTAATAAAATTTATTTGATTGTGTTTTATTTCGATTTAATTGTGATTCAATTTTGATTCTTCATAACTTCGCAATAAACTGAGGGGGTGAGCCAGTAAAAATCATCGAGTTGGATTAACAAGAGTTAGGTAAATCAATAGGTAGAGAGTTGAATCAAACCAGTAGAGTCGTGTAACGAGAGTTCGAGCATATATTCCCGATAGGTTAATAGACAACTTTAGAACTACTTTAGGTTTTGGACCAATTGCAGATCAAGAGATCGCAATTTCTATAATTTGAATTAGGGATTATTAATTAGGGTTAAGAATTATAACTTGAGAGAGAGTAATTCAACCTAGGACTGTCTAGGCCCTTTAAGTTGAAAATTACATAATTGGTTATATTTTCTTTAGTTTCGAATTAATCCCCTTTCTCTCAATTGGTCACTTCTAGGTTGAGTTTCAGATTATTTGTGTGAGCTGGCTATTTTTTCCATTCTTTTGGTGCTTTAATTTCTCATATTTGATTCTTGATTAATTTTAATTTCTCCAGCAGTTGTTTAATTAGGTATTGCGAACTTAGTTGCCGTTAGATTTTAGGCGAACTTAGTTGCCGTTAGATTTTAGGACTAGTTCCCTTCCTCATGGGATCGACACCTTAGGTACTACACAAATAACCCATGCGCTTACGATAATTACCAAGGTTATAAATAGTAAAACTTAGTGCATGTAACCTTGAGTGAACAAACCACCATTGAAAACCCTAAAAAGAACAAGAGGAAGAGGAAGAAGGAGGAAAAAGAAGTGGTCTCGACGTGCTTCCCAGATCAAGAGGTTTTTTGTCACTATTGCCTTCCCATATCATCCATTCTAAGTGTCTATTTCCTTTTTGTTTCAATTTTATTCATGTATAAAATTGGGATGGATTGTATGATGATAGATAGTAAAACGATGATGATGTTCTAACTCTCCTTTAGGATTTTATTTTTATTTAATGATAATTTATTTGATTGTGTTTATTGGATGAATGTTATGACTTGGTTATGTTCTTTTATAGTTCGGTAATAAACTGAGAGGGTGAATTGAATGAACAATGATTAAATCAGATTATTGAGAGTTAGGCGATTTAATAGAAACCGTGACAAATCATATTGGTAATTGTGCGGAGAGAGATCCCATGTGAGAGTCCAATAGTTTATTAGAGTGCTTCAGATCTAATTAGCTTTTGAATAATTTACGAATTGAGACAAAATTCATAATCCAATTAGGGTTTATAAATTGGGATTTAATGGTTATAAGTCGAGAGAAAGTAATCCACCTTAGGATTGTCTAGCACCGACACCCCATTAACACATAATCAGCTAGGTTAGCATTAATGATAGATAAAGTCCCCTTTCTCATAACTTGGTAAACTCTTTGGTTGCTTTCCATTATACGTGCTTATTGCTCAATTGTTAATTCCTTCGTGTTTAATTTTTGAGTTAAATGGTTGAATTCAATTCTCGTGATGACTTTTTGTTGCATTGTTTATTTTGAGTTTCATATATTATTGGCCTTAGATTTTAGGATTAGATTAGTCCCCCTCCTCATGGGATCGACCCCTCTTATACTATAGTCGCTACTCGTGTGCTTGCTATATTAGAGGGCTTATAAATTTTAAAGCTCGAACGACACGATCAGACATGCACAATTTCTCCTTCCCTTTAAAAGATTCAAAATTATCTTATAAGCTCTATACATACCATCATATATAAAACTTAAAATTGTCCTTTTATTTCAATCAATAATCCTCAATAACATTATATGTGAAGTTATAATCTTCACAGTAACCAAGAAAATATCTCAAAATTCATTATCTAGAATAATATTATAAATTTCTTTTCCCTTTACACTTTTAGCAAATTATGATTTGAAAAATGTTTAATCATTATTATGTTTTAAAGTACATTTTTTAATAATTATAAATACTTTGTAAAGTTGCAAATTGTAGCTATAAATCTAGCTGCAATAGGATGTTCTATCTTAATCCAATTTTCTTCCTTTCTTAATTGAGATAAAAATTTAGATGGCTACATAAAAATTTTGATCTTAGATGCACATAAAGCAAGATTAAAAAATATGATACATACAACTAATATCTTTTTAAATGAGAATCATATAATAAGCAGCATATTGAGACTAATAAATATGTTCATACTCTGATTGCAACAAATACCTAACTAATACATAATTAGATACATTATTTATCACAAATTAGAAATATTTTTCAGTCTAACCTAATCAAAATTTCCAAAAAATAATTCAAATAAAATGTGTTTAATTTTTATCATATTAAAAGAAACAACATAATTGATAAAAGTAGTTATAATATTATAATAAACTAAGAAATTGACCAAGGTTCTTTGTCTTTGATCAGTTCACCCATATTCCATAATAATGCATATTGGTATTCCCTAATTAGACGTAAATGAATCTATAATCAAATTAAATCTTTAGGTAAAGGCATTAAATCAGAACAATGTGCCTTAAATTTAGGGCTCATTATTGTTGTAGTATATTACTTATTCAAAATAAGGTGAATTTAAAGCTTTGAAATGGGTATAAGAATGATAAAACCATCTAACATAAAGCTCTTTTATATTGTGAAAAATATCCTTATCAATTAAAACATTTTCTAAATTTAGTTGATAACCAATTGTGGTTCTTGGAAGAAATAAGAATCTATGTTAATAATAAATTTTCTTTTGTCCTTTATATAATACATTTTATACTTCGTCAACTCTAAATTATATATATTGAGTCTCTTTATTTTGATATTTTTTTATTTGTTGTTGTAAATATTTTTCAATCATCTTGTGTATATCAAATAATACTTTTTTGTAAAAAAAATATTATCGTTAACAACAGAAAAATATTATTTCATTTTATAAATTACTCCTACTTTAAACATTCTATGTGAAACATAAAATTATATTGAATGTCTTGATTACATGTTTGAGAAGAAAAAAATAATTTCAAATCGGACTAATCTTACCATATGTAGACGATGTAAATTCATCAAATTTTTTTCTTTTGATAATTTGTATTCTCCATTATAATTTCAACCTAATAAATATGAGAAAATAGAGAAAAAGTTCAAACAATTAAGTTGTTAATATCTAAGACATAGTTGAGAAGCAATGATAAATGTAGTTAATATGTGAATAGTTAAATCATAATGTATGACATTGGTGAAGTTTAATTATTAAAGAAAGTAGTATTATAGACCTTGCTTCTTTATCTTTGATAGGTATAACTATTAGCTTCTCTAAAATTAAGCTTAACTAGAACAAAGTCTCTACAACATGGCATAGGAGCAAAACCACAAATGAATTAAATCTTGGTAAGTCCTTTATACTTCTTGAAGTATTCAAAATGCTTACAAGCAAAACCATAAATGGTATAGAGATTATTGAATTCCTAGTCAATAAGTAACCTTCTTGTCAAAATCTAAAATAATCTTATGAAGGTTATAAAGAAGCACATTATAGAGAACATAGAAATTTTAAATTGTGAATGTTTAATTGGACTTTGTCATTTCAAACTTAGCCATATTGGTTATAAATGAACCATTGAAATGTGAAGTACAAAAGAAAGCATTAATTGAACCAAAAATATCAAAGGTCCTTAAAACTAAGGTTATAAGAAAATAATTAATTAATGTAAGGGAAAAGTATGATGGCTGAAGCTAAAGGTAACTTGTTCATACGAAGATGAACTAAAACTTATTGTTTATCTTGAGACACGAATTAAACTACTGGTCCCCATTTATCCATACAAGAATACTCCAGACAATAATGCCTAATAGATGTCACTACTTAATAAAATTCTACAAAAATTAGTGGATATAAATAGACATATGAATTGAGTTCAATAATAGAATTATCTTAATAAGAATAGATTAAATACCATATTTTACCCTCAACCACTTTTTCCTTTTGAAAGATTGTATATTCATACTCATCATATCCAGTTCAATTTAATTTAAATGAAATAAGTAGTAGACAATTTATAGAACTTGCAATATTCATCCCTTGATGAAAAGTTAAATCTTACCACAAAACAATTTTCAGTAAAAAAAGATAGTTAAAGTTAACTTCTCCAAAATTAGTGAATTAGCGCTTTATGATCTTACAATTATTTCAACTTGACCCTTCAATGTTCATGCCCTCGTTGAAGATTGCCACTCTTTTAATATCAAACCAATTTGTGGACACATTTACTCATATTAGTATAACAAAGTTTTCACTACATATTAATTGTCTCTTATAATTCTATATCGAAGATGAAATAAACCACCTGATATAATGGTAATCATATCTAATAAAAGTTTAAGCTTTCCACTTATTACTAAAATTATATAATAGCAACCATTATGTAATAAAAATATAACACAAACACATTCATCATATATTCATAAATCAAATTAAAATTAAAATTTATATTTGTGATTCATCAATGAAATGTTCGTATCCTTATAAATATTAGAATCAACAATCCTCATAATGAAAAAGTATATAATACACTAAAAGGAATATGTTGTTTAATATATTGTACTCTTTTATTTGTATTAAACTTGCATATATGTGAAGACATATTTTCAATAAGGTTTGATTAGGTTTTTGTGATATTTCAATCTAATCAACACCTAATTCCATTAGTGTATATGCAATGTCTAGTGCTAAAAACTAGATCAAATAACACACCTTTAATAAACTAAAATGATGTATTCTTGTTTACTTTTGATACTTTGGTTATTTTTATGGTAAGTATTTTATTTTTGAACCCTCTTGCGATGTAACTTTACTACAACACATGATAAATAGCAAACCTAAACTATAGTAGAGCATAGCATACCCAAGAAGGTGAAGTATTTGAATTCCAAAGTTCAACATATAAAAGATATTCATTTTCTGTAGTTATTTGAGAAAATTCAAGTTTATAATTAGAAACCTACATCAAAAACATTACTTAGAACTCTATTTCATATAAATGGAGAAAAAAATTGAAGACTTACTAAGTTATGTTCTCAATGTAAGATCAATGATGCCAAGGGAAATAAGGAAAGTGGGTGCCACAATAATGTGCATAGCAAAACACTAAAGAGATTGAAACAGAATTTAAAAAGTTGGAGAATTATAATAATGTAATAGACCAATGGAAACATTAAAAAAAGAAAGGAAGAGGTTGAAAAGTATGATTAAAAAAGGAGAATTGTAAAAAATGGAAAAGAAAAGGTATTTTGTGGTTTGAACAATGACTTCCAATTTAGAAAAACTGTAACATCCCCTCACTTATGGGAAGGGCATTTTGGTCATTTTGGTAAATTGGAATGGGTTAGGAGTATTTTAA
>JANZXR010000001.1:11538730-11572980 GCA_027575705.1 Erythroxylum echinodendron
TATACCGAAAATACCCTCAATTTCTTCTCATGCATTTATTCCATAAGCTATTATGCTTAAGTTAATGAAAAAAAATTCAAGGGGCTGACATTGATGACCTATTATTGTTCTGTCATGCTGATTTGACTTCGGTGCATACTTTGCTTAATTGCTTAAGCACTTTCTCAGACTTTTCTGGACTAGACATGAATCTTAGTAAGAGTCAGTTCTTTTTGTCCCCTGATGTGGATCATATGACCCTCCAGATGGAAACTATCTATGGGCTTAAAAAAGGTTATTTTCCTATGAGGTATCTGTGAGTTCCTCTGATCACAGGTAGATTGTCTAGGAGAGACTGCTTGCCACTTCTACAGAAAATTGATTCCAGGGTTAACAAATAGACCTATAAATCTTTATCCTATAAGGGTAGACTTTAATTGGTTATCTCGGTCCTTTCTACTTTTAAGGTTTTTTGGTCCAGTCATTACCATTCTTAAAGAAATAGAGTCCAAAATTAGAAACTTTTTATGGTTTGGGAAGGTGGAGTCCAAAACTCATGTAAAAGTTAAATGGAATAACCTTTGTAGAGCTAAAAAGGAGGGTGGTCTAGGGATTAAACATTTGCCAACTTGGAATTATGTCTTGTTAGGAAAAAGAATCTGGGTCCTTTTTAATGATAAGGAATCCTTATGGGTTAAATGGGTACATATTATTATCCTTATACAGAAAAATTTCTGGAGTGCTCTCCCGACAAATAACAATTCTTGGAGTTAGAGAAAGATCCTTCATGTTAGAGATATCATTGGGAACCAATTTAGATTTAGGATAGGCAATGGGACTTCTACTCTCTTATGGCAGGACCCTTAGCATTTGAGAGGTATCCTAAAGGATCTCTCCACACCGAGAGTGATTAATGGATCTAACCTCCCGACGAATACAAAAGTAGCAGATGTTATAAAAGATAATGGATGGTACTGTCAGACTTCAACAAATGAGATCATTCATATGCTAGAATCGTCAAGGTATTTACCTGATTGTACCCAATCTAATAGATTGGAATGGCTTACTAGGCACTCAAAAGCCTACACAAATGCCTCAGCTTACAAATTTTTGAGACCTCCTATCCCGTGTGTGCCTTGGTATAAACTAGTGTGGCAGAAAAATACAAACCCACGATATTCCTTCATCTTGTAGTTGGCTTTCCTTGATAAGCTACAAACAAGGGATAAGATCCCTTATTCTTATATCCCTAAACTTTGCTCTCTCAGTTCTTTAGATAATGAGTCTATTAACCATCTATTTTTTGCATGTCCATTCTCAAAATCAATGTGATTACGTTGTCTCAACCACTTCCAAATATACATTCCAAATCTGATTAGCCTCCATTCCATTATAAATTAGTTCAATCAGCAACAAAAGTTCAGAAATTTTGACCTCAATACCTTTATCGTCCTTCTATCAGTTACTGTCTATAATTTATGGTCAGAACCTTTAGAGACACAGCCATGGAAGGGGGGAATTATCACTCTTGTGATCTTCCAAGTTATGGAACAACTCTTTATAAACTCTGAGAGAAGGTAATTGTGGAGTTTTTGTTTTTTTTTGGTTCATATTGTGTTTCAAATTTGGTTTCAGGTAAAGGAACTTGTTGTAAAGGAAATTTGCTACCTCTATGCACTTTACAACACTGCTGAACCCTATCAGTTGGGTTCTATTTTGGATATATGGGCTGATTGTGCATTCTCCATCTTGAAAATATCTCGTACGCTACAAGAAAAAGATGACCATTGTTGGTTTCTTAAAGAATCAATAGCTCATAGGGAGATCGTGAGAGTTATACAAGCATTTAAGGAGATCTCATCCTTGGAACACGATGGGAGGAATAAGAGAGATGCAACAAGCAAGGGTACATCTGAACACTCTCGGCGTTTGGCAAATAGGAGAACACAGTTAATAAGCTCAACCTTTAAATGGTGACTCAGAAGTCTGTTTCTATTTTACTAGTAGAATGAATGTCCTATTTTACTATGTCAATTTGTAAATGTGTGTTTTGTTGGTTCAGATGTACCTTCCCTCAAGGTCATCTTGGTTGGTAAATATGTATAGGCTGGTAGATGTGGCTGTTTCGGTTCATAAGATGCACATAGTTTGATCATGTTTCTTAGATAAGGCTACTCCTTTTGGTTTTGGAAAGAGATTTGCAACTTTGGCAATCTCTTGATTTGTATGTAACTCTTTATTGTTTTATTTAATTTACTGATTTACCAAAAGAAAAAACTCAAACGCTACGAACACGTCCAATAAGGCATTCCCACTTTCATTTCTAGTGCCATACTTGAAGCCCTCATAAGTCCTTATATATCCGTTTGAAACAGCCCCTATATCCCATTAAAATCACCTCCTAAGATAACCTGCTCAGTATCAGGGATTTACTAGATCACTCCATCCAGCACCGCCTAGAATAGACATTTTTGTTGTTAGTCTAAACTAGCTTAAGATGCATATGCATACACTAAATTAAGAACACCATTGCTAATAATAATTTTAGCCACCATAATCCTATCATTCATACTTATGATCTCCACCACTTGATTTATAAGTTCTTTGATCTCTAGGATACCTACCTCATTTTGCCTTCGCAAACCCTGGAGTACCATAGTTTGAATTCCCCTATCTCTTTTGCTTTAGTTCTTGAAGACTTGGTCTCCTAAATACAAGCTATTTGTATCTTATACTTGTCTAAAATCTCTACTAATTCTAAAGACTTCCCCGTGAGGGTCTCAATGTTCCAAAAGCCTATTCTTAGTCTGCCATCACCTTTTTTATTATTGCACGCGGAGCGCACTAAAAAGCTTGCTCGTGTCCCATCCACGACATTAAAAGTCATCCCTCCTAACTTGGGCCCCCACATTTTCCCGTAAGTACTCCCTGAAAAGCCCTTGGGATTCCTAAAGTAGACATAGACTAGAGAACAAAAAAAGATAAAACCCAATTAGCTCGAAAGGAGACCACGAACGAGATAAAGTAACACAACTACAAACCTATAAGGGGTAAACACTAAAAATAAAGGCACTATAAATTGAACTTACTAAAGAGAAGCAAAAAGACTACAAAAAGACAAAAACTAAGGAAAAGAAAAGAAAAAAATGGAAGCCCTTGCCAGATATAGTAAACACAGAAACTAGCCAATAGAAACTTATATGCTAATCAAAGAAGAATCAGTAGTGCACAATTATTACAAGTATGAAAAGGAAACAAAAGGATGACGCGTTCATGTTTGTACAGGAACTTACTAAAATATTATTTTGATGAATCCCACAAATGAATATGCCGTGGTCCAATTGGGAGCAATAGTGTATTTTAACCACGCTTGTCAAAGCTTAAGCGCCTAGTGAGAATCTACTATTGAGGCATGCAAGTGAAAGTGGTCGATGTGTCAGGTAAGGTGTGATTATACTGAAAAAGGCTTTTGTAAATGTTTGATGTATCAAGTTAGAAATAATTCTAATATACTTGTCTTATACTAGTAGATGCGTCAGGTTAGTAATTGGAGTACCAACGGGTCGCAAAAGGAAAAAAATGACGGCTTCTCGTGGACAACAGCAAACTTGTCATGATGCTTGAGAAAGCTAACGGAGAAGACGTTCGATGTGCCAAAAACCCTACGAAAGTGTAGGTCTGTTTATTGATTGTAGTGCATGTAGTCACGCATCAGCGTCCCCGAACAACGGTCATGTTTAGTGTGAACAGTAGCTGCATACTTAGCATAAAATATGACCCCGAGCTAGATTGTTCATTAGCCATGTCACCCATTACACACGCTACTCGGTTGAGTGAAAGGGATCTCAACCTAGGTTACCAGAGGATTGTGAATAATGGTCACGGAAAATGAGAAAAGGGAAAACTCATTTGATCATAGCATCAAACCTCAACTAAGATGGATAACCACGAGATTCATACCACACAATAGACTTGAAATATGAGTAAATAACAACACTACATACTAAAAACAAAAATTTGCACTAGAAAAAATGAAATAACAAAAGCAATTATAAGGATGGCTGGAATTGCCACCCACAAACAAACAGGAGCCACTCATGAAGATGGCCAAAAAAAAGGTTTACCAACATGAATATGAAACTGTCAATAGATACCAAACTTACACCGAAAATTAGATAAGCGAAAGGTAAAAGCATACACTTACATACCTGATGATGTGAATTCCCACTTGAAGGTCAAAAAGATGCAGCTTGTCCCACCCAACATCAATGCAGAAATTGTAAAAGAAAGTAGCTGTCAGGCTCGATTTTTCTCAATCATATAATCTTAATTGAACCCATCATGTTCGACTATATTGATCTTGAGGTTGGACTTGGAAAGGCTTGATTGAAAGAGCACAATATAAGAAGTTAAAATGATACTTCTTGGCAGTGATGGAATGCAAACTTCCATTTGCACATTGAAATGATAATGAAAGTTCTTTAGCAACATTTTCCCCAATGTGTTAGTTATGATGGCAAAATTTAGACACAATCTCATCAAGTATATAGTGGAAGAAAATAATTTTTATAATTTTCTAAAAACTAAGATCTCTTTAATTATATCCATAAAGATAATAAATCATTAATCATAGATCTTACTTTTATTATAAAGCTTGATTTTCCTTCCAACGACTCCCTCACAAAGCCAATTTCTGAAATAGGTTATTAAAAATCACTTTGGTCATACAAGTACAGGCCTTTAATAGTATTATAAACCGCTTTTTGAAATAACTTATTAACACCACTTTAGTCGTAAAATTATTCAAACTCTAATAGTATCAAATAAATAAGTTACTCTTGTAGGGCCTATAACTATTAATAATAGAACTTAGATTTTTATTAATTTAATTTAATTGTAATTATAATTTTAATTAAACTTTAATTAGAATTGTAAATAATTTTAATTAAATACTAATTACGTCTAAATAAGATCTAATATCTAATGTTGTTTCTTGTTTTTAAAATATTTTATATTTGATTATAAAATGTCTCAAACTTTACAATCAAGCTTAACTTTAATAAATCACATTTTTTTCTTTTCAACTGTTCTTTAAGTGTGATTCATTAGGTTCATATATATGTTAAAAATAAATGCAAATTAATAATTCTAAATTATTTTTAGGATTAAATAAATTAAACTCCTTCAATCTATCTTTAATTATCTAATTAAGTAATTTATATCTACATATCAAGATTAAAATTTAGCAACATATCATAACTATCTAAATATTAAACATGAAGTGATTTTATTAACTTTATTTTATATAAATTTTTCATCTAATGCAATCATTTTATCATACAATATTTTGATCATATATAAGGTATGCAATTAATTTCTACTTTATTTAAGTCCAATCATTTTATTTCTTCAACATTTGTATTTGATTCTTATAATGACATTTAAAAACTATCTTTAGAGTATCATGACACTTTCATTAGGAAATTTTCAAATTAATATTAATTGAAAATAATGGAACATTCTTCTTAATTATTTTAGAATGACAAATAAAATATTAATCACTCAACTACTTCCTTATAGTTCATAGCATGTTTAATAATTACCAATCGAGCTAACTTTGACTAGGATAAATCTTAAGTAATAGACAATATAATAATTTCTATATGAAATACTTTAAAAATCTTAAAATAAAAGATCACTTGTACAATCCTTATAATGAGCATTTTAATAAACATACAAGTAATATTTGATATGAAATTATTAATATCGACCTATTAAGGAATTAGTTTTTTGACAAACACTAACATATATATTTAAGTATCCTCGTGTTTTAGCCTATAAGATTATTTATTTCATAAGAAAGAAAAATAGTACGTATTAATCTTTTTGTTATGTTAGTATCTACTCTTTGTGAAATAATTATTAAATATAAAAATAAATATCATAATTATGACCTTATTACAATTTTATTTTTGCAGTATAACTGTCCTTTGAATTATATTTTATAAGAAATATATGTATGGAGGGCATGAATGTGAGGCATATACCGCTGTGTTATTGTTATTTGACCGATATAACAACGGAAGCTCTTTAATACATGTTAGATCACTCCACGGAACCAGCCTAGAAGAGCAACAACAGTGTTTGCCAAAAATTTCCCAGACATTGCAGATAACAGTTAAGTATATGCCGCTTACGTGCCTGAAAATATAATTAGAACAGCATTCGGGATTGTAATCAGGGGGTAAACTTGCAACTTTGGTTTCTAACGGAGCTCTTGAAACAAAGCCTCGACGAAGTGAGAGGGGAACAAAAATCTGAACGTGTTCAAGTTGTGATAGTGACAGATGAACAGAAGAGTATGAGAAAAATAAAAGCACAGGATTATTATCTTATTCTTTTAAACAAACTGGTAGAATGAAAAGACGAAGTTTGCATTCAGCCATGTGTGTTTGGTGATTTGACAGAAGATAGTAGGATTCCAACTACTGAAAGATGTTGCCTGAAGTCGGTTCGACCTGTATTCAGTGTTGGATTTGGGGAAAATGGAGTCTTGGGATTGTCTCCCCTCCCTGGATCACTCAATTCATTATATATAAAATTTACCTCAGCCTTCATCAATCATGTTTTTCCATAATTGACAATATCACTTAGTAAAGATTTAACTAAAATATAAATTTAATAATACATAACTTTACCTTTAATAGTAATTCAGAATTGACATTGTTGAACAGGCATAATTCTAATCTATATGAAATTGCATAACTGACAGGGAGGGGCATTGAAATCATTCATTAGATTTGAGCTCACTATATCTCTTTCTCGTCATTCTTAATAGTTTCCGTGTTTAATGAATTTACTACATAAACAAATTTAAATAAAATAATACATACAAGTTTTGTAACCCAAATAAATTCTAATTTAGATAACTTTAGTATTATTATTATTCAGCAAAAAGGAATTAAACATAGATAAATAAACACAACCCACAGCATCAACGAGTCACCCAGACATCGCCTGTCGACGCCCACCCATGTCATTTCTGGTTTCAACCCCCAACCATATTTTGTAACGGCAGCAGCTTAACAAGAAAGACCCATGATTTCAAATCCTAAATCCTGTATACGTTCGCCATTTTCTTGATGAAATTGTTGCAATCGAATTAAAAAGATTAAATCTTGATTCCGATCCACCAAAGTTTGTGGTTTTCTCGAATTGGGTCTCTTTTTGTTTGATGAAAGTGTTTGCTTCCAGTTGGAGTTCTTTTGAGTTAGCTCATCAATGGCGTGGTTCAGCGGGAAAGTCTCTCTTGGGAATTTCCCGGATCTAGCTGGAGCGGTGAACAAGCTTAGCGAGAGCGTGAAGAACATCGAGAAGAATTTCGATACAGCTCTTGGCTTCGATGAGAAGTCCGAGTCCAGTTCAACAACTACCACCACCTCCACGGAAGGTAGTTGTTAATCACAGTTTAGAAGTGCATTGTTTTTTAATATTTGGACTAGTTAGATACCTAGTTCTGATACTTGGAATTTATATAGCAATTAAAGAACTAGATAGTTGTATGGTTACGTTTTTTAGGTGGTTTGTATTGATGATGTTACTTTACATTTGGTTGTAGCTTCGGGGTTATGGCCTGTTACGGCCTTTATGAGCCAAAAAGGTGAGGATCGAATTGTTGAAGCTTCAGGGAAAGGTGGGTCTCCTCAGAGATCATCTATGGATGAAGGAAAAGAATCTCGGAACTCTGTCTCCGAACAAGCTGCAGTTGAGGAGAAGGCTGCTGCTGTTGAAGAAGAGGGTAGTGGTCTGAAGGAGCAAAAGAATGATGAGCATTCAGAGACTGTGGAGAAAAAAGAAGGTGGGATAGCAGAACCTGATAATGTTGAAACTGAATCTGAAGTGAATCGATCACCTATTAAATCTCCTGAACCCAGTGCGCATGGTATGAAGATGCTAGATTCAGTTGATTTTCAGCAGGAGAAAGGAATATCAGAAGATGGTATTGTTGAACATTTAGGTTTGGTGGAAAGCAAAGCTATTGGCCTAGATCACGCAGAGCATGCGAGTACTGTGCATCAAACCTCTCATCATGAAGTTGATGTGCATGGGAGCACAAATGAATTGAAGGCACAGTCACAAAATAATGTAGAGGAGAGTTCTCCAGTTCAAACTAAAGTGTCTGGCAATGACCAAGCAGAGGCATCGAATGATTCCCATGTTGAGGCATCAAGCAGTATGCATTCTGAGGCATCAAGTGATAACCAAGCTGAAGCTGAAATAGATGCTTCTGTTTCCCAACCTGGCACTGCAAAAGAAGAGATTCGATTGGATCATGATTCTCCTTTGTCTACTGCAACTCCCTCAGATGAAGCTGTATGCATTGTTTCTGGATCAGTTTCTGGAGAAAATGATGCGAATATTGAGGCAGTTGGAAACGACAAGCAAATAAATGATGCTTGGGTTGGTTCTGAAGGGCAACACCTAAGTTCACGATCTGCTGAAGCTGTTGATGTAGATTATGTGTGTGAACTGGAGAAGGTGAGGAAGGAGATGAAAATGATGGAAACTGCATTGCAAGGTGCCGCAAGACAAGCTCAGGTATTTTACGCAGGATGTAAAAGCTATTTGGAAAACATATTAACATCTTGTTTGTGATTTTTCCTCATTTAGTTTATATTTCTTAATTCAAATTCAACTCATTTGATACTTTTCCAGGCAAAAGCTGATGAGATTGCAAAGATGATGAATGAAAACGAGCATCTGAAAGCTGTAATTGAAGACTTGAAGGTCTGTTTTATCTTTTTCATTCTTGCCTCCAGTTATTTTGAGTTAAATTTTGTGTCTTTATATGTGTGTTAACTAAAAGTTATTAGCTACTCCATTCTTTCTTTTTTCCTGTTGTTTTTGCCTCCTTTTATTCAATTGGATTTGCCAGTCACATTGTATTGCGATTATTGTGCTCAATATCCTCTGTTACATATGTTCTTTTTAATCATAAGATACTCTATTGTACTACTATCTATCAATTAAGATATAGAACAAGGTATATCATTAGGGAAGATGTACCCCTTAGGTGCTAAATCATCTGAAAAATTTAAGCATTGTAGAATATATTTAATGTGGAGTTTAACAAGGTAGTTGTCTCCTTTGAATATATTATCTGTTCTTACAATGAGAACATATTTTTTTAAGTCTCTTTTTTTCCTGACATCCGTGGTCATGATGCTGCTTGGATAAACTAGTTCAATTCCACTAAGGTCATGTGACCCACAAGTTCTGCTTGTCACCTCCTGTACATCAATTCCTTTTCCTCTTATTTTAGTAATAGTAAATTTTGTTATATGCCTAATCACATGAATAATTCCTCCATTTGTTTTGTTCTCCATGGCTCGAGTATGAAAGTTTATCTAATGGATTTTATGAAACAGAGAAAATCAAGTGATGCTGAAATTGAATCTTTGAGAGAGGAATACCATCAGCGAGTTGCAACTCTTGAAAGAAAGGTGTGCCATGACTTTCTCTTTTTCATTTTTTTCTTGAAAATTTTTATGAGTTTCTTAAAATGTCTTAACAAGCATTTGCCTTTATTTTTCTTCATATAAAGGAGAATATTAGGTTATCCACTCCGGAATAACTCATCCAGTGTACTTGTCAAGATTTGAATTATGTGAGCCTAATTTGTAGATTGGGATGTAACCATAATTATGTATTGCAACATACATGGAAGCACACCTTATCTTCTGGGAAGGGGTTCCTTGATTTTGGTATATATATATATATAGGGAATAATCGTTTATCATATGCATAGATATAACATGTGTATCTACTGAAATTTCGACAAACAATTGACTTCAGAGGACAATATGATAAGAAGGATTTAAGTTGCAGATCCAATTGAAGTAAGGCTTTCCCTAATATTGATGTAGAACAAACAATTAAGATGCCTTATAATTTTGATAATTGGTGACAGCTGTTGTTACTTTGCTACCACAAGATTTAATTATTCTTAGTTTGTTGGTTATAGATTTATGCCCTTACGAAGGAAAGGGACACCCTTCGAAGAGAGCAGAGTAAAAAGATTGATGCAGCTGCTCTTCTAAAGGAAAAAGATGAAATTATCAACCAGGTTATGGCCGAAGGTAAAACTATGTGGCCATTTTTCTATACTAAAATATTAGGATCACTTTAGACTTACCTTCTAGATGTCATACTTGAATGTAGATCAACAGCTAGTTAAGATTAAGCTCTTGCCACATAGTTGTAGAAGTTTACAATTTTGCTTCCACTGAAGTGGGTTCTGGCTTCGTAGAATTATCGGATGTACTTTTTGAGAGATTGGGAAAAGCTTTTCAACAAATTTATTTATCATCACATTAAGAATGTTAAATGTCTGTCCTTGGCTAAGTTCTAGGGTTCATATTTACTTTGCAAAGTGAAAAAGTTCTTTTTTGTATATGAGTTTCGTATTTGAAGAATTCATCCATAATTCCAGGAGAAGAGCTCTCAAAGAAGCAGGCTGCTCAGGAAGCTACAATGAGGAAGTTAAGAGCCCAGGTAGCTGAATTTGGTGATTCTGGAGCTTTTATATCCAGTTCCTTTTCTTTTGCATATCTGATCCAGAAACATTTTGTGTACTTTCAATTTTCTGTGAAAGCTTAGATAAGAGATCTTGAAGAAGAGAAGAAAGGTTTGGCAACCAAACTTCAGGTAATTTATTTTGGAAGCTAGTTGTGCAGTTATAATTTAACCTTTCAGATTTATGTTGAGCCTGAGTTTGGTATGGGCTGATGTATGTTTTTGGTTTCATTTTTGTGGATATTTGCATGCACGTGCACACACATTATTCTTTATAACTGGAAGTGCGACTGTTGATCCATCTTTGATATCCTTTGCCCATATACCTATCTACCAGGCTTGAGTGTGAGACCCTTTTAAATATTGTGAAGTGTCTTTTATTGGGGCATAATTGGAGTATTGACCTGCATCACTTACGTGTGGAAGAAAAGTTCCATTATCCTACATCAATGTTTGTAGTATGTCACATGCCCATGCTTACTTATTTTGTTAGAATGTAAGCTTCTGTGTATCATTACTGAATGATTTCTGGTAACAATGCCTGTTCCATCCATATATGAACTTCCTTTCCAGGTTGAAGAGAATAAAGTGGAGAGCATCAGGAAGGACAAGATGGCTACAGAGAAGTTGCTGCAAGAAACCATAGAAAAGCACCAAGCGGAACTGGCCACTCAGAAAGAATACTATACAAATGCATTGGCCACAGCCAAGGAGGCTGAAGCATTGGCTGAGGCACGTGCAAACAGCGAAGCCAGGACTGAATTAGAGAGTCGTCTAAGAGAGGCTGAGGAACGGGAGAATATGCTAGTTCAGGCACTTGAGGAATTGCGAAAAACTTTGACTAGAACAGAGCAGCAGGTCATTGCTTAATATCTTGAAATTGCTAATTGGACAGTCACTTGAGTAATGATTTTTATGTTTCTATTTAAAATGTCACAGGCTGTCTTTAGAGAAGATACATTTCAGAGGGACATCGAGGATCTTCAAAAGCGTTACCAAGTCTGTTGACTTCATGGGATTCTGATTTAGTAGATTTTATCTCTTAACTTTGTGCTTTTTGCTTTTTATTCTAGTTGTTATTCCCTGGTTTTCTTTTTAATTAGGCCAGCGAACGGCGGTGTGAGGAATTGGTCAGTCAAGTTCCTGATTCTACTAGGCCTCTTATAAGGCAGATTGAAGCAATGCAGGTGGGTTTAGACATTTTTACAGGTTAAGAATTTCATGGTGGACTTTTTGCCTGCAACTATCCACTGTTTAGTTGATAATTTCTTTGTCACTGGTAATAGGAAACAATGGCCAGAAGGACTGAAGCTTGGACTGCTGTCGAAAGGTCTTTGAACTCTCGACTACAGGTTTTAACAATGTTGTTTCTTAGTGGTTAACATGTTAAGATGAGTTGTGAAAGTGATTTATTTGTAAAGTATTGCTGCATTCACAGGAAGAAGAGGCCAAAGCTGCTGCTGCCGAGGAAAGAGAGCGATCTGTTAATGAACGCTTGTCGCAAACTTTATCTCGAATTAATGTTCTGGAAGCGCAGGTTCTTCTTCTTGGGTGTAATCTTTTACTATGAACGTACCTTTATGATGGTTATGAGCTGAAATCCATCATATGTTTTCAGATTTCATGTCTTAGAGCAGAGCAGACACAGTTAAGTAAGTCCCTTGAAAAGGAAAGACAGAGAGCAGCTGAACATAGGCAGGAGTACCTTGCAGTTAAGGAGGAAGCTGACACGCAAGAAGGTCATGCAAGCCGACTCGAAGAAGAAATTAAGGAACTCAAAAGAAAGCACAAGGAAGAGTTACAGGAGTCACTTGTGCACAGGGAACTTCTACAGCAGGTTCTGTTCTCAAATTTTTGTTCCTTATCTGTGTTGTCCATCATTATTATGTTGCATCACTTTGATTTAAATCGTTCTTTACTTCCTTGGCCTTACCCAAAATACGAGATGATTGTTTTCTATGGAAACTGCTTTTTTTTTATAGTAGTCATCTTCCTCATGTGACACTTCATCATATCTTTGTTAAAGATGGGGTATATGGGATAGATCCCATAGTGAGAAGGAACGGTCCCATAGTGATTAGTGGTAGAATAACTGCTTAAGTTCATCAGTTTAGTTGACAGCCGGCACTCTAATAAACTGTTCATGGGGGGAGTTGCATCATACCATTGGTTGAGACCTATGACAAAATTTCTGGTAGAACTATCTTCCTGTTTATTTTGTAGTTCTTAGGGGACTAGAATGGTTGAAATTAGCTCCTCATTTGCTATAGGAAATTGAAAGAGAAAAAACTGCTCGATTGGAATTGGAAAGGAAAGCTCGTGCAAATTCTACAGCTGCAGCAGATCAAACTCCTATATCAAGGAGCAATTCTTCTTTTGACAATGGTATTGTCTTTTACCTTGCTAACATATACCACCTTGACTTTTTGAAATTGCCTTATCTGTGTTTTTGTTTCTATTTTGGTGCTTTTGTAGGTACCTTGAGCCGTAAGCTCCCAAGTGCAAGTAGCCTAGCCAGCATGGAGGAGAGCTACTTTCTCCAAGCATCTTTAGATGCATCTACTGACAGTTTGTCGGAGAGGAGGAATCCAGGAGATGCAACCATGACCTCGTACTACAAGAGAGGCATGACACCCAGTGCTTTTGAAGCTGCACTTCGTCAGAAAGAGGGTGAACTTGCATCTTACATGTCTCGTTTGGTAATGCCATTACTTGCAAATTTGTTCATGTTTACTTTACACGTTTTACATTTTCTTCTTTTTTGTTTCAGGCGTCTATGGAGTCCATCCGTGACTCTCTTGCAGAGGAGTTGGTTAAAATGACTGCACAGGTTAGTTCCTCCATTCTACTTTGCATGGGACAAAGTTTACCACATATGTTGTCTTTCTTATATGCTCTTTTAACTTGATGAATGTGTAGTGTGAAAAGTTGAGGACAGAGTCTGCTTTGTTGCCTGGCGTAAGAGCAGAGCTAGAAGCCCTGAGGCGGAGGCACTCTGCTGCACTTGAGCTAATGGGTGAGCGGGACGAGGAGGTATGTATACTTAACCATCTTGGTATGCATTGGTTAGGCCAACAAATATATTAATTAAGCTTGGAATTCATATGAAGTCCATGTAAAATGTAAAATCCTTCTATGGATCATGGCATGTCCTGACATTAGACTTTCCGGCAAACTTTTTTAGTTAGAGGAACTTCGGGCTGATATCGTGGACTTGAAAGAAATGTACAGAGAGCAAGTGAACTTGCTGGTGAATAAGGTGTTTTTCTTCTCCAGCAATTCCCTTAAAGTTGATGTGTGACTTTTTCTTTCATCTCACGCATCTTTCCTTTGCCAGATTCAAACAATGGGCATCGCTGGAGGATGCATCAACTAGTTATTATTGGTATTAGTATAGCTTGAGATGAATTCATCAAAATTTTGGATATTTAATTTTAAGTTGTTGTACAGCACAAAATGTGATGATTGTTTGTTAATGATACATTTCTGTATTCTTCGTGCGTTGACAAACAAATTGTTCTATCACAACTATGCTAATGATTTTGTTATCCTTAAAGCACAAAAAATTAGACTAAAAGAAATAAATCCTGACCTGGAAAAATAGTGAAAGAAAAAGTCAACGTATTCAGTTGTTAGGCTTTTTTTTAATATTTTTATAAGGAGATTATTTTTTTGATTTTATGATCATAAAAAAAACAACTTTACTGATTATTTTGACTTAAAAGTGAAGTGAAATGTGATTGTTGAATAATTATGATATTTCAGAATTTTAACAGAACCAAACGCCTAATCTGTTCTGTTCTTACTTTCGAATGGCTAAAAATTGATCGAACAGAGTGAAGCGGACTTCTTGATACAGTTGATCTGTTCCTGAAACGCAAGTTTCTGGAAAATAAAATTAATATAAAGGCAGATGATTGGTACCATGTGGCAAGCTTATCTCACTTTCCTAAGAGTGGAGATACTTTGCCTAACATTACTCTTTCCAATTAATAAAACGTTGATAAGTGTCAGACGTGAGTTTTTTTATTTTTTATTTTAATTTTAATTATACTACTATTAGTTTAATAAAAAATTAATTTTAATTTTAATTTTATCTTAATATTTTTTTGAATATTTTCAAAAGAATTTAGATTTTAGATATTTATCTTTACAAAAAAACTAAGTTTATAAATCTAATTAAAAACGTAGAATATATAATAATAAAAATTTTGATCAATTTTTAAATTTAATTCAATATTTTTCTATTATTTATAAATTAATTAAACAATTTTAATAAATTAATCAATTAAAATAAGTTGTTGAAATCAAAATAAATTATTTCACATATATAATATATTTGCCTTTCATGTAAAAATAAACTTTATTATAAATACATAAGATCTTTAATATTACATTAATATGCATGCGTGCTAATATAATAATAATTTCATTATGTTTGCTATTAATAATAATAATAATAATAATAATCATAATAACTTTAATCAATTTTTTTAATTTAATTTAATATATTTCTATAATTTATAAATTAATTAAACAATTTCAATAAATTAGTCAATTTTTAAAATTTAAATTTTTATGTTAAAATTTTTATTTAAAAACTAAATTTAAAATAATAAAGAAAAACATAAATGAAAAAATTGTAATAGACACGAAATTTGTTTTTTTATTTTTATCATTTTAAATTTAATTTTATTTAAAAATTAAAATTAAAATAATTAAAAAAAGATTGTCAAGGGCATAACACTTAAGCCACACCTGTGACGCAAAATTTATTTTAACAAAATTAATAGTAAAATAATTAAAATTAAAATTTACTTTAATTTTTTATTAAAATAATGGTAATATGCCTGTGATACAAATTTTATTTTAATAAAATTAATATTAACAATATTAAAATTAAAACTAAAATTTACTTTAATTTTTATTAAAATAATGATAATATAATTAAAATTAAAATGATAAAAAATAAAAAGACTCGTAAGCATGACTTAAGTATTACGCTTGTGAATTGTATCACACTTATAATAATACTTATACCACGGGCATGACAATTATGTTTAAAAAAGTTTAAGCGGAGATGATAACCTTTTATTAATTAAAGATTAGACAGAGGATCCGTTATAATGTAATACTTCGTAATAAAACATAGATGGAGAAACGTAGGCTTCAATTCACCCTATCAATACAGTCCACCACCCATTTACTTCATGTCTTGACCCACAAGCAACACACTATTTTGTTTTCACTGTGCTAACTGTCACAAAGATCTACTTTGAACCCAAACTTTCACTACAAGTTTTGCCCACCTTCGTGTGGCAATCTCACTTTGGTTCGCTTAAGCAAGATTTAGCCTTCTCATGTGAATGTCATCGAACAATTTTGTTATCCCTCGAACACCTCACATGCACACAAATGTTTAAAGTGTTTCTCTCACACACCTAAATAACACAAGTGTAAAGTAGAGTAAAGAAAGAAATAAGAGATATATATGTAGCTGAAGCTACTCTTTCATTAACTCTCCACAAAATGTTAACAAAAGACTCAAGTACCCTTTCTCGAAGCACTATAAAAAACTCCTTACTCGAAGCCCTTATAATGAGAACTCCTCCAAAAGCTCTCAACTCTCAAAGCTATCTCCTCTGAGTAATTTTTCTCAATGAGCTCTTCCACTGATTGAATGAATAGCTCTCAACTCTAATGAGTTATTTATAGGCTCCACTAGATGACTCAGGTAGAATCCTAATAGAACTCTACTAACTAAAATCACAATCTTATCCTATCTTATCCTTAATAGGATTAAGTTACATGACATTTAAAATATTACCCTATCTAGGAATGTTTATCCTTATCTGCGAAGATCTCTTTTATCTTCAAATGATCCTTCCAGATGATCTTTATCTCTTAAAATTGATGTTCATTTACTGTTATCTTATCCACTACGTCATCATGTGCCACATCATCTACAGTTGCCACGTCATTGCTGATGTGTTCACCAAGGCCTATCCGCATATAGGTCCGTTAATGCACGTCCACGGACAAGTCCATCTTCCATGATCTAGCTCACTTCATGGTGCAATCTCGTTGTTCCATCACTAAGTACAAGTCACAAACTGAGTTATTATAAAACCTCGCACGTTTTACATACCTCCGACCTGCCTAGCCGAAGTTAAGTGCCTTCGCGCACCCTCGGATCTCGCATGGCTTAGTTCGCCAACTCACAGGATTTCGCCTTGTTCCCTCATCAACATGCCTTCCTCGTGCCGACTTGCATGCTAAACATTGGCCAAAGCTTGCCAACACTCGCACGAACCTGCATTCTAAACTTAGGGAACTTACACTAACCCACTTCGATCACCACTCTTTTCTCTCACTAGAAAGCAGTTACTGCTAGCCTCATATTTCTAGTCACGTAACATTGTAATCATCAGAAACTTGGTGCACCACCCCGCTTTCTGTCATTTAATCGTTGCTCTCTCTATATGTATATGTAGGATGTGTACTTATGATTTCTTGTTTAAAGTTTTATTTTGGAAAAAAAAAGTTCTATCTTTTTAAGGTCTGTGCGATTATGGATCTATGATCCTCTTAAACGCTTACATTTCTTGAGCTTTCCTCATCCGTTCATGTCCATCTCACTTTGTGGAGTTAAAAATTACTTCTTTAAAGTTGATTGCATATTCTTTACTAAGCACATTCACAAAAGAAGCGCATATTTTATCCTAATATATTGCTTGTGGATTAAAAATAAGAACTTCCATGATTTTTCCCTTGAGGTTTTTGAATCGTTATCTTTTTTGTTATTTGTAGTTGTTTTATATGTGAAATCATAGGTGACGGTTTCTATCTGGCATTTGCAGTTTACTGCTAAGAGCTCAAATATGAGCTTTGAACGTTTCTATAAGTTTGCTGTGAGAGATCGCCTTGTGGATAATCACCATTGCTGATAATCTGTCCAGTTTTATGACCATAGTTTAACTTACACTGCTGGTCATCTGGAAAGATCATGCACCTTTACTTTGACATATTAATATATGGTTAGAACCAGCCCTGTTAATAGTTTTCAAACTTATGTCAAAAACTTGGAAGCATTTCATAATTGTGATTCTGTGAACGTGGTGTATTTGTTAATACATGAATGTTATATATATATATATATATATATATATATATATATATATGTTTTAGCTTTTGGTTAGATGTCTTTCGGAGATCCAGCCTTTGTTCAGAGCATAGGCACATATATGTCATTTCCTTTTGATATTCCCTTTTTTTTTCCAACTTAAAAAACTATCGAAGTTTTATATTGATTATGAGCTTTGGTGTATATCCAAGTTATAAATTTCTTCGTTGGTCACTTGTTCTTGCGTTTGCTAGACCAAATAGGACCATTGTTCTTGTATTCAATCTTTGCAAGCTTTTGCTTGCTGACAGTCATTTTTGTGAAGAAGAACGTGGTGGAAACAAAAGGAAAATCATTACAAGAGATTGAGAATGCACTTTTGGAACCAGAATAGAGTAAGTTTCTTTCTTGCTATTAATTAATCCTTTTCAACGCGAGTGATTTTGTTCGTCTACAGCTTTCTGCCCTTTACAACAACTAAAGAGTAGTGAAGAATACTTGGCTTGAGACGTTAATTAAGCAAATGATTATGGTTTTCTAGTGTCTAAAATATGTGGAGTTCATGTTGACATCTAGCTCCCAACCTTGACATTTTTAGTTGAATCCACTGACCATGTGGTTCCTCGTGGCTTGTGATATATTATTTGGGCGATTTCATCGTCTTCTCATTAGTGAAAGCACTAGGCTTTGGTGCTTGTTTGGTTCAGCTTTTGGAGAGTGAAAAAGTGCTATTTTTAATTGCAAAAGCTATTTTTAAGAAAAATGAGTGTTTGGCCGTAAAATCCAAAAGTACTTTTTAAATAGATGGCTTTTTTAGAAGCTAAAATACAACTTTTTAAGAAGCTTAAAATTGGAGCTTTTAAAAAAAAATCTACTGACAAAAGCTCTATTAGTATAAGCCTATCCAAACAAGCATTTATACTATTGTGTAGATTGTAGACCATGTACCATTGAATATGGTAACAATTCATGCAATTTGTAATATATCATTCTTCTAATTTTCCACAGTTTACTAGCTTTTCTTATAGATAGGTACACCGTGTTGGATATTTTTGACTTTTCTCATAAAGTTAGGTAATATTTAATTGCATTTTTAAAAAACTTATCGGTTAAGTTACGTAATTTGATTCAGATAAAGATAATAAAGTGACCCAATAAATAATTTAAATCAATGAGTTGAAGTCCAAGTAAAATATAAATCCCGATCAATATAGACCGGACCTATAAGAAAGCCTGATATGGATGCTATATATAAAGGTTAAAGTCTCCTGTAGTTGCTCATATCATTCGTAAGCATAAGGATTCTTTGACCCATTAAGAGAGCTTACATTTTGAGAAAACTATAAAAGATGTTGACCACGTACCGATGAGCAGTTTCTGTGAAGACGGTAGTAGATTCGCACTCATTTAGGTTTCGGAAAGCTCGTTAAAAAGTTATGGAACTGAAATTAGGTATTTTCCATTTTTCTTCGTTTATTGCCCTTTCACATTCGATCTAGGATATGTAAATAAGGCATTGTTACGTATTACATATGGTATTAGAGCGGTGACGTGATCGGGTAGTTAAAAAATGAAGATTTCTCGATTTTTCTCCATAAGGTTTTTAGAGAGTTAACTTTTGTTTCTTGATTTTTTTCTTTCTTTTTTATTGCATGAAAGTAATATAAATGTATTTAGCCTTGAGAAACGGGGTGAAAACGAGCCCGGACGTGTAAAAAATAGACCCGAAACTCACCAAACATCAGACTTCTCCAGCTAGGGAGCGCCTCACTGTCGGACGCGTATGGTTGGTGAACAGTAATGGGCGCAGGCAGTGGGTCTAAAGCATGTTTCACACGCGCCAGACACGTGGTGCAATTGTGACCGGATGCATGTCTGACACGTTTGATGCACGCGCTAACATCGATGGGCGAGTCTGTGCATCACTGCATGTGCGTGACACGTGCCAACTGTGTCTTCCACGTGTCCGACACTGACACATCGACTGGCATGTTGTCGTCAGCTGTACAGAATTGTTACAATAATTTAAAAAATACAAAAACATTAAATTTTCATATTTCTCGTAAGGGTGCCCCGTAGGGTTTTAGGTCAGTTTTCAGGTCTGATAAATTTATAAAGTGAATTTTTTTCATTTTTCTGGATTTATTACATAGTAATAAATTAAAGTTTAACTTCAGAAAAGGAATTAAGCATTCTGAAGCCAATTTCGAGTGAATCTTCATACTTCAGACATCACATAAGGGAGATACTTCAAATTTTCGTGTCTTAAGTCTCATGTTTAGTGTCCGGGATCGCATGATAGTCACTCGGAAAAGGTTTTTAAGACATTCTGAAGCCAATTTTGAGTGAATTTTTGAGCAATGAACTTGCCATAAGCGAGGTACATAAGGTTCTCATTTCTCGGGTGGTCAGTTCAGTATCTGGTGACGCACAATAGTCACTCTAATGAGATTTTTCCCTTACAAAAGTCTCAAATGAAGTTTTCAGATAATGTCTTCAGTACGAATGTGTCATAATGGGATTGTGCATTCGAGTTTTAGCATTTATTAATGTTACATTGTCACATACCATATGCCTATAAAGAATGCGAAGATGGCATAAAGATGTATTCCTTGTGTTTATAGACTTTTTGAGTGGTGATGAGGATGTGGTCGCTAAAGTGGCCTTTCAAGTCAATATTTTGAATTGTTCTGTTTGCATGTTGGGGAATGTCTCTAATTTTATGTTTGATTATTCTGCCCAAAGGTGTTGACCTTACATAACATTTTGAGATGTATATAAAGGCATTAAATAGAGAAAAATTATTGCTCAAGTGATTTATTCACCCAAAGGTGGTAGTGTCATAAGATTTGATGGTTTGTACTCTAATCGCTTGTATATGGAGGTCTAATTGCATATATTATGTATTCAGCCCAAAGGTGTTTCATAATATGTGTGATCGGATTCTCGATAAAGACACTATTTAATGGCTTTGAGTATCGTTGTTGTCCTACATTTGTGTTGATTTAAACATTGTCATTTTGCAGTCACCTTTTCGGTCAACAAAATTAATGTCACCATTTAAACCCTGAGCGGTTTCGATAGAAAGAGTGGACAGAGGATTTATTGAATGCTATGAAGATAGTTGTGGTATGTCCATACGATAGGATAGCCCATCTTTACCTACATCCATGAGCTCGAGAGGTCATAAAGCAGCTTATGCAACTTAGAATCGGTCTAACAGATTATATCTTATGACCATTAAGAGATCCATATCTGACCATCTGCTTAGTGGACTTCTGAACACAAACATAGCGAAGGAGTTTCTTGGAAATTTCTCCTGGAGGTACACAGTCTCACCTAATGTTGAGATAAGTGTCTTGATGAAAGAATTATTCTCCGTGAGGTATACAAGAGAAGGGGGAGTAATGGAGTACATATCAAGAATGATCTATCTTCACAGTAGATTGAAGATGTTAAACATTCCTCATCTTGATGTCTTCATAGTTCACCAGACTCTGAATACACTCCATTTAGTAATCTGGTAATGGCATATTATTCACTGGATGAGGAATGGTACTTCAATGCTTTCATTGCCTATTGTGTTACTGAGGAGGAGAAACTCAAGCTTGCTACTCCTACAACCTTCGAAGCTACTAAAGGGAAGACAAAGATGAAGCTCGTTAAGTTCAAAGGTAGAAAGTCTAAATCTTCTCCACATGCTGATGCTGGTTAATCCAGTGTTGGTAAAGGTCCTAGGGACATAAAGAAGCCAGTAGTATGAGATAACTGCTTGGCTTATCAATTTATAAATCTAATTTGAAATAATCACATTAATATAAAACATAATGGTACAACTTTCTTATCATATGGTTTGTATAAAATGTGTCTTACCCCAAATTAGATATATGCTTCTTTGTATCTTGCTGAATAAGTCATGAAAAGAAGAACCCTGATGAATGAAACGTCATACATAATGTGGCATAAAAGTTTAAGCCACATTTCCAAAGTTAGGGTTGAGAGATTGAACAAGGAAAGCATTCTTTCAATTCTAGATTATGATGATATGGAAACATGTGATGACGGTTGCAAGGGTAAATTGACTAATAAGAAAAAAGGTCAACTTGTATTCTAGTTTGTTGGGGTCTGATACATACAGATATCAATAGACCTTATACAGTTGTATTATGCAATACTAAATGTATTCTAACATTTGTTCATGATTAATCCCATTACTGTTATGTGTTCTTGCTTAAAGACTAAAGGTTGAGAACCAATTGGGAAAATTCTTCAAGAGTGTCAGATCTGACTATGGAGGAGAGTATCATGGCAAACATGATGCTTCAGGACTTAAAAGCTCTGTTTGCCAAATATATGAAATCAGTTGGAATAGTGACTTAATTCACTATGTCGGGTAGTCCTAAGCAAAATGGTGTGTTGTCGAAAGATATAATAACACCCTAAAGAACTTGAAGAAGTCAATGCAGAACAAGACTAGTCTACCTGATTATTTAGAAGTGTGGAATCTTAGCCTTGCACACATTCGTGTATAAGGCTACTCTACTAGGGAAATATAATCCTTATAAAGAAAATTTGCATACTCATTCTATTCATTGCTATTTAGTAAGATATCCCGATCACTTTAAAGTTACATATTTTAATATAAAGAAAGTGGGACCAGAATAGTGAAAGTGTAAATAGCTAAGTTTCTAGAATATAATGTCTATGATGATTGTGGGCCCTTTGGCCCTTCGGAAGATAGTAGGATGGATATTACAGTTATTATGTACCCGTTGCTCAGACAGTTAGATCTAGTGGATTTAGGTCTCTGTATTATGCCTGTACAGGAATAAGAACCCATACCTATACACACAGTAGTTCCTGCGAGTATAAGATCTAATGCAATTATGTAAATCCACTAAAATGAGACAACCTGCTATCCCATCTGATTACATAATCTATTAGGTGAACAAGATTATGATATTAGAAATGTTTCCAATCTAGTTACTTTTATAAAAGTTATTTCTGGACCCAATGCAGATTTGTGGTGGGATGCAATGACTAATGAGATGCAAGTCATGAAGTATAGTAATGTCTGAGGGTTAGTTGATTTACAACAAAACTGCAAACCTGTCAGTTGTTAATAAGTTTTAAGACCTAAAAGATTTTAAGATAAAGTTCAGCCGTTTATGGGCTCGTTCAATTTCCTGATGGTTTACTCAAGGAGAAAGGTTGACTTTAATGTTACTTTTTCTTCCGTATCTTCGTAGGATACATTTTGAGTGATTATGATAATTATAACTCATGATGTTATAAAGTTACATCAGATGGTTGTCAAAACCACTTTCCTTAATAAAGACCTTTATGAAGAGGTCTATGTGGTTCAACTTGAAAATTTTTAGGATCCAAATGGAACTAATATGATTTACACGTTAAGCAAATTAATATATGGTTTACATCAAACCTCCAGAAAGTGATATCGTACATTTAATGAGGTTGGACATTTTTCAACTTTATGAAAAATAAAGTTAAAAGAAGCTTTTACTATGAGGTCAAGGAGAGCAAAGTTATTTCCTATTACTACATGTGGATAGTATATTGCTCACGTCAAATTACTTAACTGTGCTATATCAGGTTAAGCAACTTTTGGTCAAGAACTTTGACATGAAGGATCTTGGTGTAGCATCTTTTGTCCTAGGTATTTAGATTCACTAGGACAGAACTTAACAATCATCTGACCTCTCACAGAGTGCATACATTAAGAATGTGATACAAAGGTTAATACGGTTAATTGTAAACTTGTTGTAGCACATATCTCTCATAGTGAGTGATAATCTTTGGCACAATATCCAAAGAATAAAGTAAAGAGAGAGGTTATGAGTAATGTTCCTAAAACTAGTACAATTAATAGCCTGATGTATGCTCGGGTTAGTACTAGGTAGGACATTACATTTACTGTTTGAGTGTTTGGTCAATATCTGGTTAACCTAGGTATAGACCCTTAGAATGCAGTCTAATGAGTGTTGAGATACTTAAAGGGAATCAAGGATTATATGTTGACATATAGAAAAGTCAATAGACTAAACCTCGTAGAAAATTCATATTCAAATTTAAGTTATGTGTCTGGATAATCAAAAGTCCACTTAAGGTTAAATTTTTATGTTTGCAGATGATACAATTTCGTGGAAGAGTGTCAAGTAGACATAGGTGACTTCCTCAACCATGCATGTAGAATGCATGCTATGGGGATGCTTCACAAATGGTTTGGTTTAGAAACTTGATTTTTGAGTTGTCTATGGTTGATTCAGTGGCTAGACCTATTCAGTTGTAATGTGATAATCAAGCTTTTATGTTGTTTAATAACAATAAAGAATATCACAAGGTCTTAGCATTTGGAGGTCAATTATTTGACCATGAAGGAGTTGATACGAATAGGTGACATTAAGATTTGTAGCATTTAAGGACTGACGAAATGTTAGTCGATCCTTTAACTAAAAGACTTCGCCCACCTATGTTTGTGATACAAGTATACAATATGGGTGTTTTGACATCCTTCGATACTATTAGTTAGGGGATCGTTATCTTTGTTCCAAGTACATTTGATGTATTATGACGGTATGATGGTTCATTGATAAAGATGATTATCATTTAGCCTTAGTAATACGTGTTATCATACATAGTCATAATACGTATGAAAGTCTTAAGATTTGTGTCAATCTTAAGCATTTAAAGGTTATTGGGCATATATGTAGCTTGATCTTAAGCATATGTCGTTTAGACGCATATAGTTTTATAAGGATATCCATAAAGTTTGGCATGAAATAGGGAGATATAAGTTTTTAATCTCATAAAGGTTCTTTAATGCAGTCTAGCATTCAGTTGGAGAATATAAAGGTTTTCTCTAATGCATTTTAGCATTTGGTGAGAGGAAACATGCTTTCTTTAATGCTATTTAGCATTCGGTGAGAGAAAACAGGATTTCTCTAATGCAATTTAGCATATACAATTTATCATAAAGTTGGAAAAATCGAGACCTACAAATTAAGATGATATAATTTAGATCATACAGGTATCATCTTTGTTTGCCATACTCTATTTTCTCATTCATGTTAGTGAGGTATTAGATATGCATGATTGTATTAGATTTGTGTAGCACATAACATATGCATTTGATACTTTTCGGTATCGAAAGCCTTGCAAGACAGAATGATGGACTTTCATTATCTTTGGATTAAATCTTTTGTTTTTAAATTGAGTCAACTAATATAGTCGCGTAGCATAACCGAGTTTTTAAAACTATTTTCAACTTGAGTCAACACTACAATTAAGTATTGTCCAAGGGAGAGAATATTGGATATTTTTTACTTTTCCCATAAAGTTGGACAACATTTAATTGCATTTTTCAATAACTTATCAGTTAAGTTACATAATTTGATCTCAATAAAGATAATAAAGTGGGCCAATAAATGATCTAAAACAATAGGTCAAAGCCTGGATAGAAAATGAATCCTGATCAGTATGGACCGGGCCTATATCGAGTTTGTGATGGGGAAGCCTGATATTGAAGCTATATATAAAGGTTAAGTCTCCTACAATTGCTCATATTATTCATAAGCATAAGGGTTCTCAGACTTGTCAAGAGAGCTTACGTTTTGAGAAAAATGTAGAAAGATATTGATCGCGTCTCAGTGAGCAATTTCCGTGAAGACGGCGGTAGATTCGCACTCGTTTCGACTTCAGAAAGCTCGTTAGAAAGTTGTTGAACTGAAATCAGGTATTTTCTACAATTCTTCGTTTATTGTCCTTTCACATTCGATTTGGGATATGTAACCAAAGCATCGTTACGTGTTATACACAATCCTAAATTCCATGGTTAGATTGATAGCAGCTTTCATCCATTGCTGGAGGTAAGTTTTTCATAAGGTCTTGTATTATTGTTTTATTAATAATCTTTCTTCAATACGAATCATACTCAATTTATTGATCATCACAAGAAACTTGCCACTTCTCTTGCTTCCTATTAATCTTAATAATTTTGTCTATAAACCAACTCTAGTCTAATGCTCTAATTGCATTCAACTCCCATACAGTCAGAATCTTCAGTCCATAACTAAATTATTATTTCACTTACACTCTGAACTGGAGCAATGCTAATGTTGTAAATACACGACCAATCTTTCTAAACTTATATCTGAAATTTTAAGCATCCACTGATTTTCAGGGAGTTTACAGATTTTAGAAACGGAAAATCCCCACTACTTCGGCTGTCTTGCCTTCAGTTTCTGTTTTTGGAGTAGGAGACTTAGCTACACAACTATACAGCTAGAGTTCTTGGAGAACATTGTTAATCAAGCGCTCACTTTGGCTTGACAGGTTTACGTAAATTACAAGAGTTTTTTTCTTTTTTTCTACCATACCAATACACATTGTTAGCATGTTGGTGTGTTCGTCTACTCCTACTGTAATTATCCAAGTGATGCAGTCCCAACATTTCGTTCTGAGTAGTATCAACATGGTTTTACATTTGCACTAATATACAAGTGGAAAAATATACTTAACCTTTGAGATATTTAATGGTGTTATTCAGGTGTAAACATATGCTGCATAAGCTCCAACATTTGTGCATATAAGGTGAGATACTTTGTTTGCAGATGGTATTAAGTTAGTGATTGGTAAGTGGAAATGTTCATGTGGGCCATTTCGTGAGCAAGACAAGGTTCTTACAGTTGACAGAGCTATAGGAATTCAGTAGGATTACGCATTGAGGAAGTTTCCAACAAAAGCCTGATGAACTAGACTTGTAGTCATAAGGGCCCAAGCTTTCTGAACAAGTCACACTGTTCTCTTTACTTAGGCAGGGCAGCTGGCAATATTGTGATAAAGTTGCAGAATAGAGGCTTGCTTTGTAGCTACTTTGACACAGTCGAATTTGGATTAAGAACTCTTCCACACTACGTTTTCTATAATATATGATATCAGATCCTTTTAAAGGCAATTAAAAGAAGTAACCTGTAGCCGAGCAGAATAGGCATCCTTGTTATCTATGAAAAGCAACGTTGTAAAAATCGGATTGGACATCAAACTAATCAAAGAAAATGATTAAGGTTTAAAAGTTCAACTGGTATTAAATTATTATAAAAATGATATATAATAAATAAGAAGTAAAAATTGTAACACTAAGTAAACATATAGTATAAAATAAAATACCTTATCTTCACATAATAACTATTATGTGAAATAAAGGAATTTGAAGAATGTTTGGGTTATTGGAACATTGGTTTCATTCTCATTAATTCATTTCACGATACATCATGCATTTATATAACTATTTCGTAACTAATCATAACAAATATGAAAAATAAAATCTGGTAATTTTCATAACTAATCATAACAAACATGAAGAACGTATTCTAGAGTCTTCTAATCTTGCTAACGTGGTGAAAAATTAGCTGAATGCATTTCTCCAACATCCCCCTCAAGCGCAGTGGTCTGGGAAGAACATTAAGCTTAGAACAAAAATAAGAGAAAGTACAACCCAAGAGTGGCTTAGTAAGAAAATCAACAATTTGTTGTTGATCGGAAATATGCTTCACAATCATCTGGTTTCGCATAACGTTGTTACGAACAAAATGAACATCTAGTTCAATATGCTTAGTGCGAGAGTGAAATACAAGATTTTGTGACAACTTAATGGCATTTTCATTGTCACACTAGAGAACATGAATACTAGAGTAATTGAACCTAAGTTCTTGAAATAAGGATTGGATCTAGGTGAGCTCAGAGCAACGGATGAGAGAGCTTTGTATTCACTCTCGACACTTGACTTAGCTACAATGTGCTACTTCCGAGAGGACTAGGAGATGAGATTAAGACGAAGATAAATACAGTATGCACCAATAGATTTTCTGTCATCTAAGTCACATGCCCAACCAGCATCAAAGAAGCCATGTAAATGAAAGTCATCAGAAGAATAAAGTTGTAGACCATAATAAGAAGTGTTCTGCAAGTATCGTAACAATCGTTTACAAGAAAGCTAATGTTGCAAGGTGGGAGTAGAAACAAATTGACTCAATTTGTTGGCTGAGTAAGAAATATCGAGTCTGGTGAGAGTGAGATATTGAAGACTACCAACAAGACTTCGGTAAGTTGTGACATCCTAAAGATACTGCCCATTAGTACCACTAACATTTTTCTACAACTCAATTCTGATGCAAAATAGAGTGCTAAAATCTTTGCAAGAGTCCATGCCAGCTTTCATGAGAATATCCTTGATATATTTTTATTGTGACAAATGCATACCTTCATTAGAATATGTCACTTCCACACCAAGGAAATAAGAGAGCAAGCCTAAATTTTTAGCAAACTCACAGTTTAACTTGGTAATAAAAGTATCAAGATCCAATGTATTAGAACCAATAACCAGATTATCATTAACATAAATCAACACCAAAATAATAAAGGACGCAATGAATTTGAAGAACAATGATGTATCAACCTGACTGTTGCAAAATCCCCATTGGAATAAACTTTCCTTTAGTCTATCATATCAAGGTCGAGGGACCAGTTTTAAGCCATAGAGAGATTTATTAAGCTTGCAAACATGAGTTGGATATTGGCTGTCAATAAACTCCTTTGGTTGCTTCACAAAAACCTCCTCAGTAAGCCTTCCATTGAGAAAGGCATTGTTGATATCAATCTGTTGCACAACCTATTTGTTCATGACAACAATACTAGGAATGATTCATACAGTGGTAGCTTTGACAACTTGATTGAAAGTATCAAAATAGTTAACCCCTTCAACTTGTTGAAATCCCTTTTTCATGAGTCCTGTTTTAAGTTTAGAGATAGTGCCATTAGTATTGTATTTTATCCTAAAAATCCACTTGTTGCCCACTATTTTCTGAGTAGGAGTGTGAGGTACAAGTTCCCAAATCTGGTTCGTAAGATGTGCTGCATATTCATCTTCCATAGCTTGTTTCCAATTTGGATTTTGCATGGCCTCCTTGACAGAAGTTGGTTCTCTATCACTTAGAGAAATTTGATACACTTTTGGCTTGAAGATGCCAGCGTTACCCCGAGTGATCATGGGATGAGAGAAAGGGGCAACACCATTTTGAAGATCTATTGATCTAGAGAGAGGAGCTTGAGTTGGAGCAACAGAAAGATGATGACTCATGGAGGGTGATGAATTTCGTGAAGAAGAAAGAAGATTTTTCTAAATGAGAAACAATCTGAGTATGGGGAGCATAGGAACTATTACTAGGTTCATGACTTGGAGGAGGTGAGATTGAAGTGCATAATGTGGGCAAATGAAACACCTATTGTGGAGTATACTGAGAGCAAGCATTAGTAACATCAGTTTTATAGCAAAAAACTAAAGGTTCATAAGGAAAGGACGTTTCATCAAATGTTACGTGTTTGCAAACATAAACCTTGCCAGAAGCATGTAGACACATATAACCTTTATCCTAAGAACTGTAGCCTATAAGGATACCCTTGTTGTTGCGAAAATCAAACTTGTGAGCATTGTAATCTCACAAGCAAGGAAATTACGCACAATTAAAGGGTTTAAGAAAGTTATAATATGTTTTTTTAATGAAAAATCGCTTTAAAAGGAGATTTAAAATTCAACATAGGAGTAGGCAATCGATTAAGATGATATACTACTGAATGAAAAGCATCCCATTAGAAAGATAATGACATACCTACTTCGGCCAGAAAAGTCGAGCCAAGTTCAACTATACTTTTGTGTTTTATTTCAAAGAGACTATTCTGATGATGAGTATAAGGACATGGATGTCTGAAAGCAATTACCTTTTCGTTGAGAAACGATATAAGACTTCTATATTTGTCTCCCCAGTCAGATTGAATTGCCTTAATAGAAGCATCGAATTGTTTCTCAACCATGACCTTAAATTATTTAAAAACAGAGAATACTTTAGATTTAGCTTTAAGAGGAAATATCTAAGTATACCTGCTACTTTCATCAATGAAACTAACATAATATCTACATCCAAGTGAGTGTTCCATAGGTGAGGGACCATAGGCATCTATGTGAATAATTTCAAGCATAATAGTGCTTTTATTATCACTGTATTGAAAATGCTGCTTATGCCCTTTCCCTAACTGGCAAGCATCACAAAATTCAAAAGTCAACTTTGCACAATGTTTCTTAAAATCACCATTTTCATTGCAAATAATCTTGAGTACATGATCATTGGAATGACCAAATTTTTTGTGTAATAGTGTAGTAATAAAGACTTCAACCTGAGAATTAGACAATGTAGAAAAAGATTTATTTAACATATTCACAAAACAATGCCTCTTAAATTATATAGATGATGCTAGAAGAATCACCCTGTAAAGTCCATCCCTAACTCTTCCTTGTAGCATAATCACATTCCTCCTCTTGTCCTACACACAACAAACATTTTGATAAAATTCAACTACTACATCATTATCTTTAATCAACTTTGATATACTGATCAAATTCTTAGTAACCTTAGGTACTACCAAAATATCATGAAATTTTAATTTATAATTTGAAGACTTATCTTTATCCAATGAGATTATCGATTTGCCTATATGCTTATATGGGTTATAGATAAGCCAAATCCATTAACAACCACAAGTTTTTCATTACCTGTGTAGACATCGCTGATTTGAAGATTGTTGAGATTGTTTATCAAGTGATGGGTTGCTCCACTGTCTAGATACCATTCATCTCTAGAATTATCCTCAAAGTTTGTGAAAGATGTTATCTTGGTTATCTTTTCTCGATCAAAAGATCTAGGTGGTCGGGGAATGAAGCTTGAGTGAATCTTTTCCAACATTCATATGCAATATGGCCAGGTTTGAAATATATCTAACAGACAAATTTAGGACTAGATACAGTGACATTCAGCTTGTTATGTGGCTAAAAGTTCATATTTCTTTACATATTTGGAAGCTTGTTTGTGCCTCCTAGTACATATTGATGACAAAGTTCCCTCACATGACTAAACTGAGCATTATTAAGCCCAGTTTTTGGATTCACTCCAGTTTTAGGACTCTTGGCTCCAAAGAACTATCCTTTCTTGTTTCCTTTATTGACTTGAGCAAAGTTTGCACTAACAACCATTTGTAGTAAACCTGCTTATTCAAATCCTTCAAGTCTTGCCTCATATGACAATAACAAGGAAAAACTGTCATCAAAATCCAATTTTGTGCCTATGATAATAGTAACAGTTGGTAAATACTCTGCTCCTAAACCAGTCAAAATATGTAGCATTAATTCCTCACCTGAAATCTCCACTCCAACACACAATAAATCATCAGCTATAGATTTCATTTTATTCACATAACCAGTAACATTTGGTGAAATTTTCGTTGTATTACTCAACTGCATTCAAAGTTGCAAAGCTTTAGCTTGAGATCTCATGCCAAACTACTTATCCAATGTACTCCATACAGATAAGCAATTATTGCACTTCAAGATCATTCGAAGAACTCCTTTACTCATCGATGAAAGCAACCAGCTCATCAGTGTCAGGTCCTGGCTTGCCAATTGATAAATGATTTGACCCATAATAATTATCATGATCAATGTCTTATTAAATATTACAATTGTGATTATTGTTGAGATTTCTTATTGACTTATTCATTTATTTAATATTATATATGGATGACATGTTTATTACTATTAAGAAGATGTCTAAAGTTAACATATTCAAATCCTTATTGAGTAGTGAGTTTGAAATGAAAATTTTAAAAATCACAAAGAAAATTTTTAATATAAAGATCATTTCGTACAAAGAGAAAGGGAGATTATAACTAAACCTAACTAAGTTTTATTCATAAAGTTTGTAAGGGATTTAGTATGATAAATTCTAAACCAATCAATACTCTGCTTGTAACTCATTTTAAGATTTAAGGTGTTTTTTCACCATAAATAGGTTGTCATATTGATTATATTTTTTTATGTTCCCTTCTTTAGTAAAGATAGAATCATTATGTTTAATATGATACCATAGTCATCCCAATATTTCATATACTGTTACTATTATTAGTAAATATATGTTCATTCCTAAAAAGAAGCATTGATAGACTATGAAGTGGATTTTAAGATACTTACAAAATGCATATTCATAGTTTAAAAGGAAATAATAATTATTACTTAGTTGAGTTGCCTTAGATTATGCAGGTGATCTTGATAAGAAATGTTCCTTTATTAATTATGTTTTTCTGTTGGTAGTTTTACAATCAATTAGAAAGCAATTTGATCGGTTGGAAATATTTTTAAGGAAGTTATTTGGTTGAAAGACTTGTTTACTAAACTCAATTCAAATTCTTAGTTTTAGTTGGTTCTTACTAAAGTTCCTTATAAATATCATAAGAGTTTTTCTTTTAATTATATCAATTTCTGAAGTTATAAAGAAAATTGTACCTAGAGAAAGAAACAAACGCTAATTAAATTAATTAATTATCATGAGATTTTTTTATATGTTTGGGTTCTTGATTTCAAAGTGTTAAACTACCATCTACATATTGTGTACTCTACTAAAATTGTTATATTGAAAGTTTTTATTTAACTTTTTTGTGCATGTAAACTAGGGTTGACATTAAGCTGGTATCGAGTCAGCCAAAGGTGTAATTTGTACCTTAACGTTTTATGAAAAGTCTAGCTAAAGGTGTGATTTGCACCTTAACATTTTATAAAAAGTCTAAGTAACTCCCTACCATTATCTCTGGGACCACTTTACACCTTGATGTTACTAAAATAGTACTCATTACACCATAAAAATGGTAACAAAGATAAGAGTAGGGGTTTATTTAAACGTTAAGGTGAAAATTACACCTTTAAAAAGTATTTAAGGAAATCATTTTTAAATTACTCCAGTGCCTGATTGGTTCTAATTACTTATTTGTGACTTAATTAGCATTGGCTAAATTTATGACTCATATACTAAAAAATGCCAAAAACTCAAGTCAATTAGGATTTAAGGAGCTACTAATACCATTTTGAAATATTAAGGTGTAACATGATACTATAAATAACGATAGGAACTAACTTTAACTTTTTAAGAAATGTTATGAAGTAATTCGTACCTTTTGCATCTCTCGTTTTACAAGGGTTAGAACTTAATTAGACCTAAATACTTGAGTTCGACCTTAACCAATCTTAACTTAAACTATTGACTACAAATCGACCCAATTTAAAAAAAAAATACTGAGTCATCAACTCTAAAAACTTTATTCAAGTATGAACTTGAATTGCTTCGCATCAAACAAATTTGTCAACCCTAGTATGAATAAGTTAAAACACCTTTTTATTTTTTATATTATCATTTTAATTTTTTAAAATCAATTATTTGATCTAAGATACTTTTTTATTAAATATGTTATTTTACTGACATAATATACTTAAAGAACCGACTTTAAAATATTATCTTAGATGGTATTTGGCCTTCTCTTTTTACTTATAACACTTGGAGGCAATGAAGAGACAATAAAACAGGTGCAACTTATGGCTTAAAATGGAAAGATATGTATGCATGTATCGTGTTTGATTAACATTAACAAATAATATAGTAGAGAATAAAAGTCACTATAATATTATCACGTCATTTTTCCCTTGAGTGACTTTTTTTGGGCAAGTAGTAGAAATGTTTGTTAGAATAGTAAGTACATAATATGTATATATCATTTATATTACAGATAAGCTAGGAAAAAAATTAAAGTTTTTAAAGGAATTTCTCAAAGCATGTTGAATTTCGTAAATAAGACTTTTTGAGCCTGCATGCCCTATTTTCTTTATTCACAAAGTAGCTTAGAGGTTATGGCATATAGACTTATTCTTTCAAATTATCATGTAAAAAGGCATTATTGACATCCATATGATATAACTCCAAAGTAACTGCAACAACCAAAATGTATCTCACATTACTCACTTTGCCACCGCCATAAACATCTTATGAAAACTCAATCCCACTACTTATATATATGTGTGATTTCTTTCACAGTGGCAGATCTTCTATCATCAACATCAAAGTATTGTTTGCCTCTGATGCTTCGATCTACTTTGACATAGCCTTACACCACTGAGGACTCTTTTATGACATTATGAAAAATATTTGGAATTTACCTATAAAATTATTGCAAACAGAAAAGCGTCATGTCCAGTAGAAAATTTGTCATAGGATATGTGCCTATAGACCTTTCAGGTTGCGGGTTATAAAAGAAGAGTTTGTACTCAAACCGAGTGATCTTAAGCTAGCCTTATAGCTAAAATTTGTTACACTGTTGTGCATTAGAGATGGACGCTCGTCAGCAAACATACAGGCCCATCAGTGCTTTCTAGAAATCAAAGTTTGCTCGCTACTTTCTGCAGCCCATTTGCAACCATCTGACGTCCATTTAACAAACCATACGACCATTTGCCATATTAAGTATATATACAAAGGACGAAAGGGATGGACGACCACGGAATTCATCTCCTTCGTCCGTTTAATCTGACGGTCATTACTCCCCCTCCTCCCGTCTATATGTCGTATATATTTAGCTTTTTCTTGTGTTTCTCTCTGTCTCATTTCTCATATCTCATTTCTCTCTTTTT
>JANZXR010000001.1:11580419-11620598 GCA_027575705.1 Erythroxylum echinodendron
TACCAAAATCACCAAAACACAAATATGAACTTCTCCACATTTCTCATTTATTAGTTCTAGTCTTCTAAGAAAAGTTTGAGGTCCAACATATTCTTTCTATGAAGAGCATTCCTAATTGCCTTCTCCCACATGTCATAGTTTTTATCATTTAACAAACATAAGGATAGTCCCCAGACTATTTGACATATATAAGAAAAAGGGAGAAAATTGGTTGATTAGTTTAGTTTGCTCGAAGTATCACCCTTTGCCATCTTTTACTATGATGTGATCTTAAGGTATCATTAATCACTCTAATATCTTGAAGAAATTGAATAATCGTAGGAAAAGAAAAGGGGGACATTATTTGGAGAAAAGAATTTTCTCTTCACATTGTTACAGCCATGTAAGTTTTATAATGTAAGGAGTTAAACACCTGCCAAAAATAGAAGATAAATTCCATCATATCAATCATGTTCAAATTATTAACTGAAATCTTATCAAATTATTCGTCGTCTCTTCTAATTTTTGATTTCATTCAATCACGTATAAATTACTCATTGTTTACCTATCAGAAAGGAAGAATCTTTATAAGCTTGCTAGTGTATCTAAATGATTTGATTTTAGTAGGGAACAATTCAAAGGCATGCACAAAGTTCCCATATCTTCTGATAACAAGTTAAGAGTATTCATAACTTTTATGTGTCAACTTAAGGATAAGTGTTAAACTAGTAAATAGAAAATTTGTATATATATATATATATCATGTATTTTATTGATAATTAAGGAGAAAATTTATTGATGTATTAAATTTTGATTTAATGATTTGATAGGATAGAATTTATCATAGGTGTTTGATTCCTTTCATTATAAAATTTGTATGACTTTATGAACGTGTGCAAGAGAAAATTCCAAACCAAGGGCTCCCTTTTCTTTTCTTAGGATTCTTCAATTTCTTCAGCGTTGAGTGAATGAAATATGAGTTAGTCTCCCAGCAAATCCTGCAGTTAAATTTATGATCTTTACTATCCAACTGCATCAATATTTCTTTTTCTTCTCATACGAAAGCGAGCGACTTTTCATCTGTTTATTTAGTATAAAAATATCTTGACCTTACATATTGCGGATTTTTCCAATAGTTTTCGGTACCAATTTTGGTGAGATTATTCCTTCGATTGATGAATACAAGGTATTTAATCTACTTCTTTCTGATGCTTGCCTGGTATTAGAACCAAGATGAGAAAGAAACATAATTTGATTTTCTTCATGTTGTAGCTAATCATTTCATCGCTCTATTCCTTCTCACTTGACTTTGTTGGTGATCGAACTTATCTTTTTAATGTTTGTACCGCATGCATAGAATCGTCTAGTTATGCTTATACCTACTGAAATTAAGCAAACAATTGAATCTTTCGTTATAGATGCCGCAAACCATTTGAATTCCTTCTCTCTTTTTCTTTTTCTTAGCTTGTTTTAGAGCATGGATTGTGTTCGTGTCAGAACTCAGAATAGAACTGTACTGCTTCATATTCAAGACAAGACCTTTCTCCTCTGGAGTCTCATTTTCCCAAGTATTATTAAGTGATGATACCTAGGAAAAAGTCTATCTTTTGTTATCAGAAAACAACTAAGAAGTGTGAAACTCCCCAAGTTTTAACTTATTTTTATATTCATTTAGCCTAATCTCCTCCTTCATGACAAGTTCTCGTTTTCGTCAGGTTGCATCAGAATTCATTGAGCCTAGTTGTAAAAATATGTTCTTTTCTTCGTTTTGAGCTGTAAGATCAGTTCCTGAAATCGTTTGTCTTATTAAACAAGATTCAAAGTTCAAACAAAAGCCCTTCTCTTTTCAACCGCTGATGCAGAAAAAGACATGAAAACCAGTCGACTACTTGAAACAAGATTAAAGGGTAATTTGGGTAAAGCAGATTAGATAGTCCACTCAGAATTAAACAAATCTTAGTAGATTCTTCTCTCTATACTAATAACTAAAGAAAAGATTAGAACAACACACGAAATTTTTGATGGGAGACCCAAAGGTGGAGAGGTCTAATAATTGGCTTCGGAGTTTATCAACAAGCAGTCATGAACTAGAAGCCTTAACCACACAAGGGCTACAAGTGGTGGAGTCCCAAAAGGGTTTTATACGCTGCAATTTCATCGTTTCAGATAATATATCAGTTAAGTAAATCGCCATCTCATTGTTCCCTCGACTTGCTCTTCAGTTTATTGATGAGTTAATAAGACAACATAAACTAACATCATGATGTAGATGTTATAGCTAGTGGGATTAACATTATGTTTGTACATGTACACAGGATGCAGATGGAAATTGGTATGTAGGAGCCATGGCCACTTTGATCGACGACGTGGGGGCGGCAGCAGTTTATTCCTTGGCCGGCGAGGTTAGAGTTTCCGTTGACTTCAACATTTCAATCTTCTCCGCTGCTAAGCTTCAGGTTTGTTTTCTTAATTGTCTTATCCTATCCTTAATCCGTTTTTGTTGATATGATATGCAATGAGTCCTCAGAGAAACTTTTGATTGTAACAAACAGTGTCCACTTGATCAGGTTCCAACTGATGTTCAAAAATCTGCTATTTTCATGGGCTTTGTTTCAGAAATTTGATTCAGGATAATAAATTGGTTGTTAAAGAATAGCAATTTTTTAGAAGATAGAATATAGCCAAGAGCATTTGAGGAAATTTGGTTCAATTTGTATTGTGGTGGGAGACGTAAAGTTTGTGAGGAAATGCTTCTCATCCATGATCTCCAACCAAAAGAATTAATTAAGGAATGGCACAGAAAAGAAAAAACCTAAGCATTTATAATGTTGAGATGTATCAGATTTCATGCTTTGCACCATATTCCTAAAATGACTCCATTCATATCCTACATAAGGATATACCCTTTCTAACTCTGCATTTTCTTAACATCTGTTCAAGTTATTGTCAATATAGAAGAGACCAACAATTTACCATTCCCTTTTATAAGCTTTCATAATTTTTTTTACTAATTTGTGCTGAATTTTGATATATATATTGTCAGGAAGAAGTAGAAATAGTGGCAAAGGTTGTGGGGGAGAAGGAAACAATAACATCAGTACTGATAGAGGTTAGGAAGAAAGATGGTGGACAAGTTATTGCTCTTGGTAAGCAATGGATGGTCTCTCACAATAAAAGCAGACTTTGATCTTATTTTTACCAATAGAGACTGAAACAGACGGATGAAAAAGAGCTGTTAAAAAAATATGTGCCTGTAATTGTCCGCCATATCTTACATAGAGTTGATTTAGTGGAAGGGCTTATTCTGTTTTCAGGCTCTTATGCTTACTCTCCCTGTTCATACTTGAAAAGCATAAATAAATTCAGAAATCATCAGCTCATGCAACTGCCACTTAACAGAATTTGGATAGGATAACATCTTAAATGCTTATACACGTAATACAATCTTTCAACAGATCAAGACTTTTCAACTTCTGATTTTACAAGCACAGACAACATTTTACTCGTTTAAAAATAGCATTAAATAAAGATGTGAAAGGAAATAATGTTTGCTCCATTCGTAAAACAGTCCTTGCAACTTTAACGCAAGGCGTAATAGCTATTGGTCATGCTTTTACATGCACAAGCCAAGAGTTTCTGGAGACACAGAGCCAGAAGTTTTAAGATAATCAAAGAGCCTTGAGAATTTCTTCAGCAGTAGAGATACTAATCTCCCCTGTGGATTCAATATTAGCAATCTTCACCTTGAGATCATCGATCATAAGGGCAAATCTTCGGGCACGAAACCCGAGTCCTTTGTCAGAAAGATCAAATTCAAGTCCCAGAGCAAGTGTGTAGGCTGCAGCCATGTCGGACAAGAACTTGATATGCTTGTTTTCAGGGTATGTCTTTTCCCAACCTTTCATCACATAAGGGTCATTTACTGCAACAGAGATCTCACGAAAACGGTGAGAAAAAACGAATAAGGGAACAAAATTCCATATTATAATCAACAAGGAGGAACAGTGTATCAAAAGTTTTAATCTTTTACCACTTAGCAGCAAAATTTCTTCAATCCCTTTTGACTTAAGCTCATCTGCCTTCTCAATGAATCCAGGTACATGCTTCAAGCTGCCAAAAGCATTTGTCTTAGAAGCGAGTAGTTTTTAAAAGCTTCAACTATTCCTATAGACACTTCAAACTACTTTTTTGATTCAGGAATTTAAAAGTGAAAACTGCATGCCCTAACATCCAGTCACAACTGTATAATATACGTATTGAAAATTGGAGTCGACATGTATGCATTAACTGCAATTAGGGAAATGTTTTCACCAAGAAAGTACCACGAATGATACTGTTCTGATGAGGGCGTATAATCATGACTTGAAAAGAACATCATTAGAAGGGGTCCTAATGAATAGAGCTTCTGATGTTGAAAGAATCATGCTAGAAAATTTTTCAATAAAGAGTCCATGGATGGGCAGCTTTCTCTGTTTGTCTGCTTACCCTTTATTCATAAAAAATCTAAAACCAGAACTGGATGTAGAACAGCAAATCAAAAGTTCGTTGAATTTAGAAACGCAAGCTAAAGAGTCCTGATTATATGTTTATGCCTTAAAATTACATGAATCTGATGAGGAAAAGAAGAAGAATCTGGAAATTTGTTGGTTTTTCTCATTTTGCTAGGATGGCTTGGTCCACATATCAATATAGAGGAAGCAAAAAATAAGAAAATTAGTTTGAACCTGCAACCAGGGGTAAAAGCACCAGGAACTGCAACTAGGATAACCTTTTTACCGGCTGCAAGAGAGTGCACTGATACGGTTTGGACACCGTTGCTGTCATCAACATATGCAAGACTGCCATCAGGAATTGTGTCACCTACAGCTATTGGAGCCATTGATTTACACGTTCATAAATTTTTCTTCTTTGTTCCAAGTTGATTTTCAGGTTTGAAGGTCAAGGTATGTGGTACAAATACACAGAGGCAAGGGAACAGAAAGCAAAGATAATATCATTGATGATTCATGATATACCACCACTGGTTCAGTTTTAGAAAATGTATAACAAGGACAGCACGTATTAATTAGAAGGGACTTTCTTAAAAAAAAAAATTTAACATATATAGCAAACATGAAAGAGAAGAAATACTAAGCTTAAGAATATTCCAGCCTGCACATTTTGTGCTTAGCTAGATGACAATTCCATTCTGCTGGTAGTCTTCATTAGTTTGTCCCAAGGAAAATAAAAATGCATTGATTGTATGATTCAATAAATCCCTCTAGTAAATTGCCTGTTTGTATATTCGTTTTAATACTTTTCAGACACTTTGTATGATAGCAGGTCGCATTCACTAGTTTTCTTTATGATAGTTATTTAATCTATAATCGTATACCAAGGACATTGTTGATAAAGAGTTAAATGTTCTTTTGGTCCTTGTTTTGTCGTTCCCGTAGGTCTTATTCGAAGTTGTCTTACTGTCAAAATTATGCCATTCCTATCTAACATTGACTCTAAACATCTAGAAATATGAATCTAACTCGTTAAGTTCCATTTTCTTTCTAACATCAAAAAATAGAAAAAAAAAAAGTTTTGAAGTTTTCCTTCTGCAGAAGAGTAAACATTACTATTTCCCCATTGAGTGCGGTCTTAAGCAAGACCTCTTTCCTCCCCAGGGAAGTGGGAGCTTTCGTTAAGATTTGACCTTAAGCACATGAACGTGGGAGCGACTTTCAGTGATAAAGGAAGGTTTCTCCCACTTCCTTCTTCCTTAATCATTAATCATTATGTTGGCAAGTTGCAAGAGTAAGAACTCTGCATTGGAATACGCTTACGAAGAAAGTTTCTTTCAAGTTTTTCCTGGCTCTTCTGGATGAACAGAGGCTGCAAAAAGAAAGGCCAGACTAGAACAGTGGCCAAGTTTTGCATCAAACGACCATGTTTACATCTATTATCTGTCATCTTTTTCCTGTAGTTATATATTTCATTAACAACGGACCACAAACCAATTTTTCTGGCTAGACTTATATATTTCACCGTCTTAAAACATAAGCATATTGGTAATGTACTGGTGGCAACTGCAAGTTTATTCAACTACGCCCAGGTAGTTTTATTCATCAGCATATGTAAACACTAAACAGGATAATAAACTCAAGTTCGGATTGCCATCTTATTAAGCGGTAGCGTAAGGATTATTAAACAGCAATCATTTTATGTATCTTGATTAGAACGCAATAAACTGGTAAGCACGTAAAGCTACTGCTATAAAAGCAGTAGTTGGGACTTTGTCACGATAGACATACAGGTGCATCCATAGCATGTAGATGCTGCATCATAAGAATATGCATCAGAATGAAGAAGCTTCACCAAGAGCGAAGCCTATTTCAACCTCCAGATTATGCTTCATCTTCACACCATTCCTGTAATTTTGGAGCTGCAACCCCGATATTTTTCATGTCGAAAATATTTGCTGGTTCACACACAAAATTGGATCCAAGTTAGTAATTGATTCCACCTTAAAATTACGAAACATGGGAGGAAAAAGAGGATAGATAACAAAAAGAACTTAATAACTGTTTCAAGTTCGTGTCTACCTCTCAATTGTAGCAGAAGAAGCATTTTACGTATCAAAGAGATGAGAGTACTTAATGATTTACTAAACCTTCCCAGCCCAAGTAAGATTGTAAAGAGTGAAACCCAGTTCACAAAGTTCCATTTTGTTTAATGATATGAGAGATCAGAAATCTGTTAATAAAATCAAGTGTAGCCTTTAATTCCTACATAAAATTTATTGGCACTCAGATCCAGTGATTTCAAGCTTAATCTCAGTTGGAGACGCTCAGTCACATAACGGGAAACTTGTCCGTAGTGCTTAATCTATTCAATCTTCTTGACTTTATGCCAATGCTGGTATAAAGGTGCCTGTATACAACTAAAGCTTGACAACCCCTTGTTCCCATCTCATTACCTCTAGCTACTTACAACTCAAACTTTGCCCCACACGACTACTTATCGATTAAAACTGCAAGAATCACAGTAGCTGTCACAATTATGCAGCATTCCAGGATTGTTTATTATATCACTGAGTTATATGTCCTAATATAACCTACGAAAAGAGTCATGAAAATGCATGCAAAAAACTCTCCTTGTAAAGCCAAGGTCAGCTTCTTATGAAAAGAGCAACTGCATGATCCAATAGTGCAAGTTAAAATCTCAAATCAAGGAACAAAACCACAAATATAAAGGAAAAAAACGCAATTTGATTGTCTAAAGCAAAGAAACTATTTATACCTAAATGTATTTCAGGTGTAGCAGCAGCTGTGGCATCAACAACAACAGTAACAGATGGATAATCCAGTGCTACTGCATCAAAGACAGTCTGTCTTATGCAATTTGGGGTTTGAACACCTAAATAGAAAAGGATCAAAAGCTGTTATCGATTACTGAACATCAACTATGCCTCATAATTACTCTACAAAAGAAGGTTCACAAGTCATAAAAGCATTTACCAACGATTACCAAGCTCTTAATTCCCTCCGTCTGAAGAAAAGAGTGAAGATGAGTAGCGAAAAATGCACTGAAGCGTGTCTTCACCACCTTATAATCTCCTTCCTTGATAACAAGGCCATCAACCAGTTGTGCCCCAACGCTTCCCTTTGAGACAGGACCCGCTTCTCCTGCAGAATAGAAACTCCTACGAAAAAGTTCAACATCTCTCCCATGTGGATCATGTTCACGAACAACCTGAAAACATGTGAATTCCTGATTTTATGAATTATAGCTCCAGCTCGTTTCAACAGATTAAAGTTTTGCATAACGATCTGTTGAGAAAAGTTACACGACAAAGTAGAAAACCTTCTTAGCTAAACTTTGTAGAAATATTGAGTGTAATCTTTGTTTTCTTAAAAGCAAAGACCTTTCTCTTTGCCTGTAGTTTTGGCTACCAGTCCAATTCAAAAGCGCCTCCTCAAGATCTCCCTATACCCTCATCTCACGAATTCAACTTCTTTGTTATAAACCAATCCTTTAATCTTTCCACTGGAAATTCCTAAAGTAATAACTTTCCAGCAAAATAAATAGAAATTTCAAGAAACAACAAAATAATTGAAGCAGGAATGCCAAAATTTAGAACAGAAAACATAAAACATAAACTAAAAACGGATAACCAGTAGATAATACCCAGACAACAAGAACCCCACGCTTCCTGGCAGTCTCAACAGCCTTGATCACATTTGGGACAATGGCTTTGCCTCCATCGACCCTTATTCCCTCTTTAAGTATAAAATCATTCTACAATTCACATAAGCAGAAAGCATGAAAATCCCAGATATGCAAAACCATAAGCATGCACATAATAGAAAGCGACCTGCATGTCAATGACTAAGAGAGCTGTATGCTTCCATTTATCACCCTCTGTCATGGTCTTTTGGCAGTTCTGGGGAAGATAGAAGAAAGTAGATAAATGTTCCAAATCTTTGCAGCTGTTCTGTTCTTTGTAAAAACGTAGTCTTAACGGACAAAACTAGTGTTTGTCGTTTTGTCCCACTGGAGCTGATCTACTTGTCATTACACTGATTTTTAGTATGTTTTCATTTAATAAAGACAACAATGAAGTGACCTTGAACTCTTGAAGGCGGAAGAGGTCTTCTTTTTTCCTTTTAACTTTCTGCTTCGCTTATTGGGAAGGACAGGGAACAGAGTCTGCGGGAAGTTCCATCATTTATATCTGTAATTAGACTTGAGCTTCGTATTTTGTACTGTTTTTTCTTCTAATCTAAAGCTGATTTAAATATTTTATATAATACTATATAATATGTCAGTATTATTTTTTTACAAAAAGTATATAAATATTTTTATTTAGTAGACGAGTCTTTATTGATAATAGTTTATTATCAATTATTTTAAATATTTTTTAAATTTTAAAAGGAAAGAAACTCAAATGAGTTAATTTTTTTATAGGACTGTAACAGGAGGAGTTTTTATGGATTAAGTGAATTACTATTAATATATTGCTTTTTAATAAATAAGAAAATTAATTAATTATATTCTGTATAAAAAATTGAAATACTTGAATATAATTAGGTTTAAAATAATCAAAATCTTGAATATATTTATGAGGTCAAATGATTTTGAATAATAGTGGTCTAATTGTATTATAAGAATTTTAATCGAATATTAAGTAAATTAGTATTAAATCTATTTTTAGTTTTAAATTAAAAACTCTCACCTTTTTAATAAATTTAATATTATATATATAATTTATAAGTTGTAAGTAGTAATTATTTCACCCTCCTAAAAAATTATGAAAATTTGAATTAATATCGATTAAAAGATATAAATGCATGTAGAAAAATCTTTTATGTTTTAAACATCCCTAAAAATATCCATAGTATTATAATCTTTCTGTTAAAATCACTATCTTTAATCCACAAGCCTAATATATTTCAAATAAATTCACTTATTGATTATATTAATTTATTATTTTATCATATCTACATTTTATTACATATATTTAAAAGTATAATAATATTTAGTATAATTACAACAATTAGTAATATACTAGTTTAGCATATATATTAGTTATTTACTAGTTTAATATTATAATAAATTTAGAATTTCATTAATTTTTTATATACTATCATATTTATATATCATTGCTTATATTGCAAATAATTTTATTATTAATAATTATTTTGTTATCGAATAGATTTAGTGCCAAAAGTTTTATCAATCTTTTGAATTTTGATTGAATTTTCATGTTATATTAATTTTTTGGACTTAATAGAACTGTTGTTTTTCTTTTCATATCATATTAACATGTTAAATTTAATATCGTGGTTAGTAATTGTTACTTTTGATAAATTATTTAGAGCTCATACTTTCAATTTTAAATTGATAAACTTTAAAATTAATCAAATGAATATTTATAAAATTATATATATATATATATATAATTGATATTGTGTAAGAATTAATTTATAAATTAGTTATTAATTATGTAATAGTTAATATAAATTTTACAACTTAAAAAACTAAAAATTAATTATTAATTTTATAAAAAATATATGAATTATAAATAAAATTGAGAATCAAGAAATAAAAATTTGGTGAAAGATTTGGATTTGCCAACATAGTAAAGTAATAATTATTGATAAAAATGGTAATTAGTATATTATAATATAGTATAAATATAATATAATTAATTTGACACATATTATCTATATAATTTTCTAATTCCCAATTATCCTCCTATATCATAATTTTCCATATGGATAGAATGTGCTATGTGTTATTCATTAAAGGTTTAATAATGGAAAAAACTTAATATAATGAAGTATTTGTCTCCTTCTATTAATCGGAGGATTATTTTCAGAAACCATATAGATATTTGGGTTTCAATTTGGTACAAGATAATTATAATATATGATGGAATGTTGCAAATTTTGGACGCTCCGATGACGTCAGCGTTACCTGTCAATGTGTCTAATTCGAGCGCAAATGCTAAAAGAACCCGATAATGGGGTCCATTGCATTTAAGCATATTCACCCACCACCCCGCACATGATCGTCTGGCACTGGCATGGCTTTCTTTGAATTCCTTTGGTCCACTGTCTTAAGCTTTTCTCTTTATTTTTGCTCTTTTGTCTTTTCATTGACCGTTCTTGAGGTCATGGCCAAGAAACAAAAATGGATTGCAATTATGAGCGTTTCTAAAAAGGAAAAAGGCACACTTTGGCCGTAAGGAAAAGACGTGTAGATTATATTATTCTTCCGTAGCTTTTTCATCTCTCTATTAGTTATTCAGTATGTATCGTAGTCTAATTACCAACTTCTATTTATTTCATGCCGCTGAGCGCTCTCATTGCTCTAATAATAATTGAGGATATGTCCTGATAAAGACTCGGTGCAAAAGGAGATGCTTTGTAATTTCTACTAGACTACTTCTACATGTAAACTCAGGTGGCTTCAAGTTTCAGTCTCATTATTGCGTATTCTGCAATTCTCAAATGAAACTATGGAACATATACGGTGGAATTTTGGAGGAAAATACAAACAATTCTTGATCTAAACCTGACTGCACATAACTGGAAAGACTTGATAGAGAGGGCAATAATTTTAAGAGTGGCAAGTGAAGTAAACTACAAAGAATTGAAGATTAGCATAGCTGCCACTATAATAAAATATGGAATTTTTAGACATAAAAAGTGAAATTTTTAGACGCTTTTTTGAGTCTTAAAAATAATTTTAGACGCTTTATAAAGCGTCAAAAAAATAGGTGTTATAAAAAATATTTTCGACAGTTTTCGTAGACACATAGATGCGTCGAAAAAACATACATTTTTTACGCATTTAAGTGTCAAAAATCTAAGCGTCGAAAATCTATTAACAAATAGATGCGTCGAAAAAATATACATTTTTTACGCATCTAAGTGTCAAAAATCTAATCGTCGAAAATTTATTTACACATAGATGCGTCAAAAAAATATATTTTCGACAATTTTCTTAGACACATATATGCTATTTTAGACGCTTTGTGTAAACTTTTAGATACTTTTATCTATCAATTTTTCTCACTTTTAGACAATTTTTTATGTCAAAAAACTCTACCATTTTTGAGTTTTAAAAAAGCTTAATTACAATTTGCTTTGTGCATCTTTTTAAGATCACTCACATACATATTATTATAATAAATTTTACAAATTAATCTAAAATATTTATCTGCATATTATTATAATAAATTAACATTTTTGTTAATAAGTATTATATTACACATATTTGTATGTATATAATAGCACAAATTAGTTAAAATAGATTTATTCTAGAGTCCATTTCCATCAAAGAAAGCACACTATTCACATACTTCACCTTGTGAGTGGCAAAAATATACAATATTTCAAAGCTTAGAATCCTATTAATGAATGGTTCATATTTGAAACAATAAGAAGATTCAATCAAAATACACTACAATGCATTTCAACAGCAAAATGAGCAGCAAAATTCTTGTCAATATCCTCCTTAAAATGGATTGATTATATTGAACCAGGTCGCCCACATTCACATATCTTGACACTTAAACCTGCAATAATGGAACAAAGAGACAATTATTAATTAGACTACATAGGTTAACTAGTGGCAAAGTTGTCAAACCTCTGAAGTAGTAACAATTTGTTCACAAGGCTTTTATCGTCTGGAGGGTTGTTTTTTGAGCGTCTTTGATGTCTCCAATACCAAACGTTGTTTTCAATTCAAGATGTGTGTAGCGTGTGCAAGTATTAAGATTGAACCAGAGGCTTTGACGATGAAAAGGATAAGAGTTGTATTTGTACAAAGATCATGTCATTCGCATTTGCCACCGTTCAACATGTGTGGTGATCAAACTTGCCTGCATGTACCACAGAAATTCAAAAATTGCAACTTCAGGACATGCAAAAAGTATTTCACAGATAAAAGAAAGAAAACACTCAACAACTCACTATACAAGCCAATGCAAATGTGACAAAGATGGCAATGACTACTATCTTAACCCCCCAAAGACTAAATATCGGAGCGTGAACGTCCTAAGAAACAAAAATAAATCTCAACATGATTAGAAATACAATGATATTGGAAAAGAAGACTACAATCAAGAAAAGTAGAGAGATTCATATATGAGTGCATTATCAATCTAGAGAGAAAATTTTTACGTTTTTGCCACGGGATTATCTTTACTACACATCAAACTACATTTTGCATCACAGGGGTTCAGTTAAGGTTAGGATTTGAGACCTTTATATAAGGAGCCAGTAATCCAGGTCTTTTCTCAGAAGTGCCTAGTTTCACATTAAATATTTCCAATCAGAATTAATAAATGGTTTAGTTAACAAAATAGATTATCAAGCATTTAAAGAATCGAGACAATAAAACTAGGAAAGTATAGGCTATAACTTTATTAGAATCTGTGCTTGTTGAAGTAACCTTTAGAAATGTAAAGCAATCAACCCTCTTATCCTCTGCACTCAAGAAGTCAAAAACTATTAATGCAACAAAAGCTGTAACTTGTAGGAGGAAGTCTAACAGAACAGTCAGTGCTGTAACAAACTAAGGCATAGAATGGAGTGACAATTTGGAAATAGGGAAATAAAGAATACTCATTTTCATTTTACGAAAATGTATAAATTTTTGATCAACAAACATTGAGAACACAAGGCATGCTGTACATTGAAAATTATTTAAACAGATGCTATTACATTGAACAATATCCGTAACTTCACATTGAAACAACAAGCAATCATTTCTCTTTCCAATTTTATTCAATACTCTAAAAACCTCTCTACTCACCAATTACTCTCTGCTTCTACATTTCTCAACGCAAACTAGATTTATCTTATTCCATTCTTGAATTTCTAGTGAAAACCAAAACCACCCTATAGAGATTTCTATATTTAGCTTTCTCTTTATGCAAATCAAAAACAAACTAAGAAAAAAGAGTTCAGTAAGTCCATTCCTGAGGTAGTCTCAGTACAACTTCTGCTCATAATCCTCTTCTCTGCTGTGCCAGAAGACCCTCAGTTCTTGCATTCAAAACAGCATCTGCATTGAGTTCTTTATAAATTAAGTTAATTATGATTATACGACCACAATTATAAACGGAACTGCTTAATAATGCAGGCTTAAGATCAAAGAGGACTTGCTCACCATATTCAGAGGCAAACCCATTGGTGTGGCGAGGATGGAAATGAGCATAATTGAAATTTAGAGCCTAAGCAACCTTATCTGTTAACAGAACCATTGAACAACCTGGTAGGACCAGCAACCAACAACGATAATTTTCATCTCGCGTGCAACTCCTAAGCAATGATCTAACGTGCTATTCAAACGACGGAAACTCTATTCTTTACCTTGTTTCTTCTTGCCATTTGGTGGATTGCCATATCTATGAGATTAAAACAGCCTGGTACTGGTGCTCTTTTCGTACTCTCACCTACTCTCATACCCAGAACTGTGGTCTTGGTAGTTGGATCTTTTTTTAGACAAATAATTGTCAGGGCTAATCCTAATAAAAATTATCAAACCATCTGTTTCTATTATATAGGTCAAAGAGAGCAAGAAAAATTCCGAAACAGAAAATAAAAAAATATACAAACGCAATTATACACATTGACTTTACTGATATCTGCAGTCTTCTAACATGTATATACAAGTTTTAATCAATTTTTTTAATATTCAAATTGAAACAAAAGAGAATATGTCTGTATAGTTTTATCAGGCCAAATGAGATGAATGTGAATCCATTATTGTTTGAATTTTCATATCTAAAACGAATCAAATAACAAGAAAGCCAAAGAAAAGGAATCAAATAATATTTTCCTTGAGAAGTGCAAAGCCGGCCAGACAAAACAAAGGCCAGCAAATAATAGCCTTAGAATTAGATGACGATGAAGAGCACTATTTACAGGAAGAGGTTATATATTTGATAAAAGTTCACTCTCTAAAATAGCTTTCTACGCAAAAAACAGCAAGGGCTGTGCAAAAAAAAAAGAGCATGAAGACGAACATCATTCCCAACCTAAAAGCAAAGTATAACAGACAGATAAAATGAGGACGTGAAATAGACTATTCATTAAATCTCGAATAGCTTCCGCATTTAGTAAATAAATATGTGTTCCATACATAAAAGAACTAAAATGAAAAAGAAAGAGATGCGAAAACCGTTGAACAATCAAATGGAAAATCTTTCTACCTGAAGGATAGCACAAAATCGAAAAATAGTAGGATCCCGCAATGTAGACATGTATTTTAAGCTGTCTTCTACATGAATAAGAGAATTAGTAACCATATCATTCAAGCATTGCACTGTTTTGACCGAGTTCTCTTCATGTTTTAATTCCTGCAGAGTACAACATGCAAAAGGAAAGAAAAGCCTTGTTATATAATGTGTAGACAAATATGAGAAACACAGGGAGAAAAAACCACAGCCAAGGATGCCATCGTACTAGAAAAAGAAGAAATATAGGAGAAACAAACCTTAAGTTTGTTAAACTATTTACCCCAAATTTCACGAGGCCAAAACATACGACATTTAGGTATCTCATTTATATCCTCCAGATAATCACGAATAATGTTCGTTTTCTGTTCATTTATCCATAAGACATAGAGTTAGAACATATTCATCGAAAAAACAAATTCACAAGTACTTCAAGGATCACAGCAATACCCGAAGAAACAAGCCCATAGAATTGGAAAGATAATCCGGTTCCAAATCTTCCAACTGGGAGGCATGGAAAGCACAGAATCACAATTTTGTTCCAAATCCAAATTGATTGTTACATGTACCTGTCACATACATTAAAGAATAAGCCATCTAGCAATCAAATACGACAGATAGAGACAGAGAGATACCTGTAGATAATGGAAGAGGAATCTAGGGTTTTAAATGAGTCCAAGCCAAGGAATTCTCTATACCAATCCTAGGAGAAGATTGGTAGAGAGTTTGTTGTTTGTGATTAGTGTGAGAGAGAGAGAGAGAGAGAGAGAGAGAGAGTTTGGCGAGAAGAGAGTGAGACAGAGGATCGAAGCTGAGCAGAGCAGAGAAGAGAGTGATATGGAGGAGCGGAGCAGAGCAGAGGAGAGTAACACGTTTGGTTGACTAACGTAGTGTACTAACTTTTGAGTAAAAGACTTTCATTTTATAATTTTTGTCAACATATAGGCCCATCACAAATCTCTTCCCCGGCTCTTGAGTTTTGGTATAATGTATTGTCGTAGGAATTATAATTTTTTGAATTTTCAATCAATTTCTCCAATATATTTTAAAATTTATATTTTTATTTATATCTTTATATTTTAATTTAAAATATTATTATTAAAAATATATTACTATTTTTATCTTTATAAAATACAAAATTTATTTAGCCTCACTAATAATTATATATTTCAAAATTTAGTTTCTTTATTTATCTCATATTAACTAAACGTTTGTTTATAATTACTTGCTTTTAACATTAATTAATCTTTATTTTTGGACGTATAGAAATCATAAAAGGTGCCAATTCTTATCATGCTAATTAGAAATTTTAAAATTTTTAAACACTTTTCTAGTATATTTTTCTCACAAATTTTGCTGTTTTAAATAAATGTATAAAAATTCTACCAATTCTTAGATTATTTAAGACAATTATTAAATGCGTCTAGACAGAAGCGTCTAAAATCTCCTTATTTTGGTGTTGTGTGCAATGGTGTACTACATATGACAAAAGGTATTTGAAAGATTAACCAGAGAATTGGATCAGTTATTTCATCAGAAGATTTTTTTACATTATAGGCTTAGTCTAATAGCAAAAGGGATTGGTCTGAAGCTCTCTCCAAACATGAGAAGAAGATGGCAATTTGAATAAATAGAGAAATCACTTAGTAGATATATAGCATGACAAATGTTTAGATATTATAAGTTTAGCACGTAAAGTATTGAATGCTACTCTTTTTGCTAGAGTACTAATGAAACCTGTTATAGTTGTTTTTTACCTGAAGGCAATAAAATACAATAAATTTTAGAAAAAAGATTCAGTTGTCTAGTTTAGGATACTTGCATGCATACCACACTTCCAGTCGATTAAGAAATCTATGCAGAAACTAATAAATAAACAATCGATTGATCTTAGTGATAGATATAGCTTATCCAAGTATTGAAATGTTGTTTTTTTTCTGAAAAGTTAAAAAAATGTATTAAAAAATGACGAATACAAGTAAGAGTTCAGAGAGTTAACAAATAGCACACAAGGAGAGTGAGCTTGACCCTGTTGGTATAATTGATTCTGGCTTTTCTTAATACAAAATGTAAACCCATCTTATATAGTTATATATCCAAATTGTAATATTTTCTCTATTTTTTAGCTGGGAAAATTAATGAAGTAAAGATAAGCATTTTTTTAAAAGAAATTAAAGGATTACACTAATAAGATGTAAAAGAGAGTAAAGTTAGATTAATACAAGAGCCACCAGCAGAGCATCGTAAGAGTAACTGTGATCAACTTAAGGAAATAGGCTGAGATGGCCTTTACAACTCAGATACTTTAACTCTACAGGGATGATTCCCATTTTCAACATTCCATAATCCATGCTTGGGGAGCTATGAGGAGAGGGACTATATGTCATATATGTATAATTATTCCTTGAATCTTTCCTTGCTTATAAGAATCTATCTTTTTCGTTTATCAGTCTACGGGAAAGAATTAATACACTTAAATTATGAAAAACATGAAAATTTTAATAATTATTTCTGTTAAGATATATGTTATATATCTTATTATTTAATTTTTGGCATTTTTGATAATTAGATATCTAAGATAATGAAAGATTTCAAATTCAAATCAAGATAAGGTAGAAGATATAATAGGTTTGACTTCGATGAAGACCTAATCTTGTAAAAGATGTGGATATGCATCATGTGACCAAAACGTGTGATGAATGAAGAATTCTATTATGTGAAGTCTTCTTGCATGATATGAGTACCTTGTTCTTGGATGTGCCTATAGTGGTGGACTGTCAAGGTTCTTTTTTATTATTGATGTGAATACATCATTGCCATATATATAGGAGATGATTGCTGTATAGGTTGTGTTAGTGACTATCTTCAACTTGATTTTCTTCATGCAATCTAAGTCTTTGTTCTTGTATATAGGGATGTTCTATTCGTGTTCTCTTTGATGATTGTAAAAAACGTGAAGGGGTTTTTTGTGGATATATGTGTTTCTTTAGTAGCTGCATATTCTTTTGTTTTTGAAGAACCAACAGGGGGCTATGTGATTGTTGATTTTGGGTGATTTTGGGAGTTACATTTTCCTCTGATTTGAATGTCCATTGATAACAATTGGGCAACTGGTTTTTTTGGGTATTGCTGAATTTTTCTGTTAAGGGATTACGTAATTTTGTGGCTGTCGTTTTGGTGTTGGTAAGCAAAAACTCCAGAATTTTTCTTGATTTTGTAGCTACTGTCTTTTTTGTTGGTTTGGTGTGAAAAACTTCAACAATTATTGTGGTTATTGTAGCTCTATTGGGTTAACATTCGGTGATGAAACGTTTGTTGATTTGAGACGTTTTGTAGCTGCTATGCGTGGGATTTTTCAATGACTATATTGAAGATTCATAGCAGATTTCTTGGTTAATAACTTCCTGCTCTTTCATTGATGAAGCGACATATTTAATGGAGTTGCTTTTTATCTGAAGTGCTTATATTTACGTTGAATTTTGTTTAATCACTTGAGTTATTTATTTAATGTTCTTTCGTTATAAGATTGTTAAGAAAAATCTTCTATTGAGGTTAGTACGAGGCGGTCATACTATTGGGTGTGAAATTCTTTCACAGGTTGTGAGGACGAGGGATAAAGTCAAGGGCTGACTGGTGTCAGCTCAATAAAGCGTTGTATAAAACTATCATCCTTAATGAATGTATTAAGCTAGGTGAGGGCCCCGTAGAGGGCAAAGTATGCCAAACTACGTGATCAAATATCAGTGTTGATTTATATTTGTGTGTTTAATTTTTCTAGTTTTTGATTGTGTTAGAAACGACTAAGGCAAAATCTAAAAGTTTACGAAACCTCTACTACACCCCTACGGTTCTTTCAATTAGCATCAGAGAGGGTCACCAAATCAGAACTTGGTACATCAAGTCGGTGCAGATCCTTGTTTCGTAATTATGGATATAAAAGAAAGGAGCTCATCAAATAGTAATTTCAAACAAGGGAAAACTCAAAAGGGTGAAAGAAAAGTTAAGAAAATTCAATGTCCTAAGTGTCAAGGCTTCAGACATGTGTAAGAGAAATGTGCTAACATCTTGAAGAAGAGAAAAGGGAAGTTATATACAAGCACTTAGAGTGAGTATAAATTCGAAAGTGAGTATGGTAGTGAAGAAGAAGCTGTGAATATTGTTATGTTAGTTGCTTTATGTAGCAAAAGTCCAGTTACTTGCTTTACAGCAACCAAGAAGGAAGTAACTGATGAAAAAAACGTGAGAAAATAAGAAAATTCTAGAAAAAAGCATAGACAAATCAGCTCAAAGCTTAATATCAGATTATGACAATAATGACAGTACTTCAGATGAGAAAAAGGAAGGCATTTATGAAGCCTATGAGTTAATGTATACTAAAAGGGTCCAAACAAAAAATGAGAAGTTGAAGGAGGAAAACTCTATCATGAAGAACACTATTCAAGACTTTAAGAAGAAGTTATCTACAATAGATAAGCTTAATGAAACAAAGTTAAAGTTGGTTAATATGAAAAGGGGAATAAGAATGTTAAATGGAGGTATTGAAAAGCTAAAAAAGTTGTTGAAAATTGGCAAGACTAAAGGAGATCTTCAAGACATTCGCTATAAAGGTGAATGTTCCAAGTCGAGTGATGAGAAAATTAGTGTGACTAGATTTGTCTAAGGAGAAATCTCAACGGAAAATCGAAGGTTCATACCTATATGTCACTTTTTTGGAGTAATGGGGCACATAAGACTGAAATGTTAAAAGTTGTTATAAATGATGTTTCAAAGGGGGCAAAACTGAAAATCTAGACATCTCCATTAAATTTCCAACAGCAACTTATGTTATCGAAGCACTCTTAGATTAAAAAGGGTCAAGTATAAGCACTAAGACATAGTAAAGGAAAAATAAGAAATTGTCCACAGTTAGTTACTACTTTTGAAGAAACTGTTCAGACTAAAGATAAGTTAGTTATTTCAGATGAAGAAATCAACTAGATAGTTGATGACTGAGATAATGTAATGAGGAATAAGCCCAAGTTTGAATTTCTTTAAGGGGCATAAGAACTGTGTACTTTACATTTTTGAAAAATAGTTTGACATTATTTATTAAGAAAAACAAAAAAACAAAAAAAGAGGTTTGAAGGAGTTATCGTTTAGGCTTTCTGAGTTTTTATGGGTTTTCTAAGGTTCATTTGATTGATGTGTACATGAGGCTATTCTTGATGATGAGGTTTATAAATTTGATCAATCTTCTAAAGATGGAATTGAAGTGATTCTTATGTTTCTTTATTCAATAAGATTGATCACATTAAAGGATACTTGTTTTGACATTGTTTTGTACTAGGAGGAGACATCGGATTGGTTTTGGTCACTGTCTAATTCAAGGGGAGATTTTAAGATATCTTTGTGACTGTTAGTCTTGCTTTTCGACATCTTCAAGGGGACAAATTTGGATGATTAAATAATTGTTCATTATTGTTTCTTTGGATGTTTCTTAAACTTGAAGAATTTAATGGATGTTGGATTAAGGGGAGTTCTTTTCTCATGTGGATTATATGTCCAATTATTTCATTTAGGAGGAGTTTCCTATTTGTGACAAAAATGCCAAAAAGGGGGAGAATATTAAGATATATGGTATATATCTTATTATTTTATTTTCGCATTTTTGATAATTAGATCTCCAAGATAATGAAAGGCTTCAAATTTAAATCAAGATAAGGCAGAAAATACAATAGGTTTGACTTGAATAAAGGCCTAATCATGTAAAAGACGTGGGTGTGTATCACGTGACCAAAAGGTGTGATGAATGAAGAATTCTACTATGTGAAGACTTCTTGCATGATGTGAGTACCTTATTCTTGGATGTGCCTATGGTGATGGACTGTCAAGGTTCAACTTCTTGCATGATGTGAGTACCTTCTTCTTGGATGTGCCTACGGTGGTGGACTGTCAAGGTTCTTTCTTATTATTGTTGTAAATACATCATTGCCATGTAGGAGATGATTGTTGTATAGGTTAGGTTAATGGCTATCTTCCATTTAATTTTCTTTATGCAATCTAAGTCTTTATTCTTGTATATGGGGATGTTCTATTGTTGTTTCTTTGATGATTGCTGAAAACGTGAAGGGAGTTTTCGTGGATATTATGTTTTTATTCAGCAGCTGCATATTCTTTTATTTTTGAAGAACTAACAAATGGTTATATAGTTGTTGATTTTGGGTGATTTTGAGAGCTACACTTTCCTCTATTTTGAATGTCTATTGAGACTAATTGGGTAGTTTGTTTTTCTAAGTATTATTGATTTTTTTAATTAAGGGATTACATAATTTTGTGGTTGTTGTTTTGGTGTTGGTGTGTGAAAATTCTAGAAATTTTCTTGACTTTGTAGCTGCTGTCTTTATTGTTGGTCTGGTGTGAAAAACTTCAAAAATTGTGGTGGTTGTTTCAGCTCTATTGGGTTAACGTTTTAGTGATGAAATGTTTATTGATTTGAAACATTTTGTGGCTGTTATATGTGATATTTTTCAATGACTATATCGAAGATTTATAGAGATTTCTTAGTTGATAATTCCCATTCTTTCATTGATAAAGCTGCATATTTAAGGGAGTTACTTTTTATCTCAAGTGTTTTCATTTATGTTGAATTTTGTTTAATCATTTGAGTTATTTATTTAGTGTTGTTTCATTATAAGATTATTGGGAAAAATCCTCTACTGAGGTTAGTACGAGACTGTCGTATTATTAGGTGTGAAATTATTTGACGGATAGTGAGAACGAGGGATAGTGTCAAGGGTTGAGTAGTGTCAGCTCAATAAAGCTTTATATAAAACTATCATCCTTAGTAAAAGTATTAAGCTGGGTGAGGGCCCTGCAGACTTAGATAAGGTGTACCGAACTGTATTAACAAATATTGATGTTGATTTATATTTGTGCAGTTAATTTTTCTAGTTTTTAATTGTGCTAGAATCAATTGCGAAAAAATCTGAAAGTTTGCGAAACCTTTACTACACCCCTATTGTTCTTTTAATTGGTATCAGAGATAGTCACTGAATCAAAACTTAGTACATCAAGTTGGTACAGATCCTTGTTTCACAATTATGGCTATAAGAAGGGAGCTCATCAAATAGTAATTTCAAACAACAAGGGAAAACTCAAAAAGGTGAAAGAAAAGTGAAGAAAATTCAATGTCATAAGTGTCAAGGCTTTGGACATGTGCAAGAGGAATATGATAACATCTTGAAGAAGAGAAAAGGGAATCCTTATACAAGTACTTGGAGTGAGAATGAATTTGAAAGTTAGTATGGTAGTGAAGAAGAAGCTGTAAATAGTGTTGCATTAGTTTCTTTATATAGCAAAAGTACAGTTACTTGCTTTACAGCAAGAAGGAAGTAATCGATGAAAAAAAAGTGAGTAAATTAATAAATTCTGAAAAAAACGCAGACAAATCAGCTCAAAGTTCAATCTCAGATTATGACAGTGATGACAGTACTTTGGATGATAAAAAGGAAGGCATTTATGAAGCTTATGAGTTAATGTATGCTAAATGGGTCCAAATATGTAAGAAAATGAGAAGCTGAAGGAGGAAAACTCTACCATGAAGAACATCATTCAAGACTTTGAGAAGAAGTTGTTATCTATAATAGATGAGCTTAATGAAACAAATTTGAAGCTGGTCAGTACAAAAAATGGAATAAGAATATTAAATGGAGGTACTGAAAAGCTAGAAAAGTTGTTAAAAATTGGTAAGACTAAAGGAGATCTTCAAGGCATTGGCTATAGAGGTGAATGTTCCAAGTCAAATGATGAGAAAATTGGTGCTACCAGATCTGTCCAAGGAGAATCTCAAAGGAAAATTGGAGGTTCATACCTATATGTCACTTTTATGGAGTAATCGGGCACATAAGATCGAAATGTTAAAAGTTGTTACAAATGACGTTTCAAAGGGTCAAAACTGAAAATCTAAACACTTTACATTAAATTTCCAGTAGTAACCCATGTTAACGAAGCACTCTTGAGTTAGAAAGGGTCAAGTATAAGCACAAAGACGTAGTGAAGGAAAAATAAGAAATTGTCCAGATTCACAATTAGTTACTATTTTGGAAAAAACTGTTTAGACTGAGAATAAGTCAATTACTTCAAATTAATAAATCAACCAGACAGTTGATGACTGAGATAATGTGACAAGGAATAAGCCTAGGCTTGAATTTCTTTGAGGGGCATAAGAATTATGTGCTTTACATTTTTGAAGTATAGTTTAATGTTATTTATTAAGAAAAACAAAAAAACAAAAAAACAAAAAAATAGGTTCGAAGGAGTTATCGTTTAGGCTTTCTGAGTTTTTATTTATGGGTTTTCTAAGGTTCAGTTGATTGATGTGTACATGAGGCTATGCTTGATGATGGAGTATATGAATTTGATCAGTCTTATGAAGATGGAATTGAAGTGATTCTTATGTTTAGTTATTCACTAAGACAAATCACATTAAAGGATTCTTGTTTTGACATTGTTTTGTCCCAAGGGGGAGAATCAAATTGTTTTTGGTTACTGTTCAATTCAGGGGGAAGTTTTAAGGTATCTTCGAGACTATTTGTGTTGTTTTGACATCTTTTTATCTCAAGGGGGGAAATTTGGATTATTAGATAATTGTCCATTATTGTTTCTTTGGATGTTTTTTGAACTTGAAGAATTTAATGGATGTTGAATTAAAGGGAGTTCTTTTCTCATGTGGATTATATGTCCAATTATTTCATTTAGGGGGAGTTTTCTACTTATGACAAAAATGCCAAAAAGAGGGAGATTCTTAAGATATATGGTATATATCTTATTATTTAATTTTGGCATTTTTGATAATTAGATCTCCAAGATAGTGAAAGACTTCAAATTCCAATCAAGGTAAGGTAGAAGATATAATGAGTTTGACTTAGATAAGACCTAATCTTAAAGATATGGATGTGCATCATGTGACCAAAAGGTGTGATGAATGAAGAATTATACTATGTGAAGACTTCTTGCATGATGTGAGTACCTTGTTCTTGGATGTGCCTACGGTGGTAAACTGTCAAGGTTCTTTTTTATTATTGTCGTAAATACATCATTGCCATATAGGAGATGATTGCCGTATAGGTTAGGTTAGTGGCTATCTTCCACTTGATTTTCTTCATGCAATCTAAGTTTTTGTTCTCGTATATGGAGATGTTTTATTGATGTTCTCTTTGATGATTATCGAAAACGTGAAGGGAATTTTTGTGGATATTATGTGTTTGTTCAACTGTTGCATATTCTTTTGTTTTTAAAGAACCAACAGAAGGTTATGTGGTTTTCTTTGGTTTGGGCGCTGCATTTCCTCTGTTTTGAATGTCCATTGAGAGCAATTGGGCAACTGGTTTTTCTGAGTATTGCTTAATTTTTCTGTTAAGGGATAACGTAATTTTGTGGCTAACATTTTAGTGTTAGTGTGCGAAAATTCTAAAAGTTTTCGTGACTTTGTAGCTGCTATCTTTGTTGTTGGTTTGGTGTGAAAACTTCAACAATTGTCATGGTTGTTGCAACTTAATTGGGTTAATGTTTTGGTGATGAAACTTTTGTTGATTTAAGAGGTTTTGAGGCTGTTGTGGGTAAGATTTTTCAAAGACTATATCGAAGATTCATAGCAGGTTTCTTGGTTGATAACTTCCAGTTCTTTCATTGATGAAGCTGTATATTTAAGGAAGTTACTTTTTTATCTCAAGTATTTTTCATTTATGTTGAATTTTGTTTAATCACTTGAGTTATTTATTAGTGTTCTTTCATTATAAGATTGCTGAGAAAAATCCTTTGTTAAGGTTAATACGAGGCGGTCGTACTATTGGGTGTAAAATTCTTTCACAAAAAGTGAGGACGAGCGATAGTGTTAGAATAACTAAGCAAGAAAATAATCTTATAGATAATGTTATAAACAGGATCTTTACATATGCATAAATAACAAATAATCACATACTTGGACTATTGTTGTATTCCCACCGGTTAAAGAATTTTTTTTTTGCAGATCTTACAATCTTCTTGTTTTTCCGTATAAAACAAAATAATGCAAAGACCAAAAACACAGGCAGCGCCTTCTCTTTATTTCATTCTTTAATTATTACATTCAAAACCACTTAACTACCTTTGGTAGTTATTTAAAGAACAATTACGATTAGACCCCTCATAGGTGTATATGATCCATTATTTCCAACTCACACATGATGGATTTTAATCTAATTAAAAAGACTTTGCAGTGCTCATACTTATTCAATAACCGGTGTGACCAACATACGATGAGAGCACATTGCCATATATCTATTAGGAGTATATGACATCTCGATTAACAAATTGATCCTAGGACTTATATGTCCTTTAGTAGACATTGTATACTATACCCTAGGTAATATGTCGCATTTGCACTTTTCTTTGATCTCATTTAGTTTCTTGTGTCATGACTGTATTCAAATTCTTTACTAGAGAGACAATGGCCATTTATGAATACCTTTCATGCGAGTCAATAATCTAAATAAATGACCTTCCTCTGTTCCCAATTCTCTTTTGAATTAAATTTAATTTGCTTTCTTAGAATTATTCCATAGGATCACATCTTGCTTGATCTTTTGGCAATAACCTAAAGTAGCAAACCTTAAATTCAATTCTCAAAAACGAGATAAGAGTCATAAGGGTATATGACGAGGTTCTTCTCAACCTCAAGGGTCTCACACAATGTGAGACGAGATCTAGAGACTTACATTAATCCTTTTTGTGGTCAGTTTTACATACATGATACGAGTCATGTGCTACGGTATTTACCCACTTCATTTAACTTGAACATCTTACATTCAAGAAATATTGTACAGATGATAGTTCAAACATACTTAATGTTTAACTTGAGTTCTCTTATCTACCAAAAACCTGTTCAGAATTCACATCTGGCAACGTAAGACAGATATAGTGATCATTAAATCACTTTGAACCAATTTCCTTGTGACATTTATGGTTTAAGTTTCTCACTCTCAATTATCACCTAAATAATAAACTTCAAACATGTCTCATCTCTAAAGAGCATAAACACCAGAGATGATTTCCTATGTGAGAGGGTCAATCTCTAATCTGTCTCATATACTTGTGATTCATTCCAAAATATATTTATGCAAAACATATATATTCATGAATCAAATGATACACAATGTATAATCATCATCATATATTATATCCAAAATATGACATTATAATGAGTAAACATACACAAAGAAATGTTTATCAGTACATGTCAACATCTACGTAGTCCTAGTGACTTTACATGCCCAATGAATACATCTCTAGAAATTAGCTTTGTCATTAGGTCTGTGATCATATCTCATGTAGATATATATTTTATGTTCACTTCTCTTCGTGCAACTATATCGTTCACAAAATTATACTTGGTATCTATGTGCTTTGTCTTACAATGAAATTTGAGATCTTTAGTATAAGTGATTACAGCTTGACTATCATAATTAATGGTCATTAGATCAATTTCGCTTTTAGTGACTCCCAAATGCATTAAGAATCGATGAAGCCACACAGCCTCTTGTATGGTAGTTTAGAATGATATATATTCAACTTCCATTGTGGATAATGCTACACAAGATTGTTTCTTACTTTTCCATGATATTGCTCCATGGTTTAGTAAGAATACCTATCTTGAGGTAGATTTTCTTTCATATAAATCTCCTCCCCAATTTGCATCGGTATACCCTTGTATACGTAACATAATGTATAGTCCACAGTTCCCTTTAGATACCTCAATATTTTGTTTACTGCTTTCCAATGTGCTTGGTCTGGATTTAATTTATATCTACTCACTATTCCAACAACGTAACAAATATCTGATCTTGTACACATCTTGCGTACATTAGACTTCTAACTGCACTGTTATAGGGAACATTATTCATTTGTTCCCATTCTTGTGCCGTTGACGGGCAATTTCTCTTACTAAGGCCTTCACCTTTAGTAATATGATTATCAATTGGTTTGGAATCTTGCAAATGAAATCGTTCAAGAATTCTTTGAATATACATCGCTTGTGAAAGTGATAACAATCTCTTCAAATGATCTCTTAAAATCTTGACTCCAAGAATGTTTCCCACTTCACCCATTTCAAATTTAGATGATAATCAATCTTTGATTTGCTTAAGGAACATACAGTCATTACAAGCAATCAAATATCATACACGTATAAAGATAAAATCATGAATTTATCTTTGGATCTCTTAACATACACACAATGGTCTTCATCGATCATTTGAAAATCATATCAAAAGATTACGTTATGAAAATGAATGTACCGTTGTCTTGAAGACTGCTTCAGGCCATAAATCGCTTTTAATAATCAACATACCTTATTTTCTTGACCTGCCTTGATGAAACCTTCAGGTTGTTCCATATAGATTTCTTCTTCTAATTCTTCATTGAGAAAAGTAGTTTTCACATCCATTTGATATAATTCAAGATCCATACTGGCTATGATAGCTAGAATAAGATGAGTTGAAGCAAACTTCACAACAGGTGAAAAAATTTCCTCATAATTAGTTCCCTCCTGTTATGTATATCCTTTTGCTACAAGGTGTTCCTTGTATCTTTCGATACTGTCATAAGTTTTTCACTTTATATTGAGAACCCACTTGTTCCCAATTGCTTTACTCCCTTCAGGGAGGTCAACCAAGTCCCATACTTGATTGAAGCTTAAAGAAGTCATTTCTTCCTTCATTGCTTTCATCCATTCTTCTTTAGCAGGGCTAGGAAGAGCCTCATTTATATTCCTTGGCTCTTCTTCCTCTTGCGGAACAATCTTATTAATTTTTCCTTTAATCTCAAAATGACGTCGGGGAATTACTCCTCGATTATTTCATCTTAAACGAGGTTCATCATAAACTAATTCATGATGGATATGATTACTCCCACTTGAATCAATCATGATAGAGAACCTTTCTGTGAAATTGCTCCCACTTGGTTGAAGTTCCTTATCTTGATTCTTCATAATAGAATCATTCTGATCAAGTGTCTCATATAATAATAGGTCTTTACCTATTTCACCTTACTTAGGAAAATCATTCTCCAAGAATGTTACATCTCGTGATTCAAATTCAGATACACCTTTATTACCTTATTCACCAATGAACACGTATCCTTTTGAGTGTTCAGAGTATCTAATAAAAATACTTTTTCTCTCTTTTGGGCATAATTTTCTATATTTGTAAGAGAGATCATAAACATAGGTTGCACACCTCCAAGGTTTAAGACTTGACATATCAGGTTTCCTACCAGTCCACAACTCATATGGTGTGCTAATAACCACACGATTAAGTACATAAGTGGCAGTTAGTAACGCATCACCCCAAAAAGTGATTGGTAAATTTTCTTGGGCTATTATGGACCTAATCATTTCTAATAGTGTCCTATTTCATCTTTCAGCAGTTCTAGGAATTATTAGTTGCCTGTCTATTCCTTTCTCATCACACAAAGTCTTGAACTTGTTAGACAAGTATTTTTGTCCACGATCAGTTCGTAATGCTTTTATTTTCTTATCTAATTGATTCTCAACCAAGTTCATATATTTTATGAAACAATTGAATGCTTCCGATTTATGAGAAATCAAATAGACATGACCATACTGAGTATAGTCATCTATGAAAGTAATGAAATAAATGGCCCCATGTCTGGCTCTTATGTTTATTGGACCACAGATGTCAGAATTAATTAATTGCAATGGATATAAAGCTCGAGTTTCCTTTCCAGATGGCTTTCTCGCCATTTTACCAGCTAAACAATGCTCACATTTAGGTAGATCTACTTAATTTAGATTACCTAAAAGTCATTCTATAGCTAATCGACTAATTCGATTTTGACCAATATGACATAGTTTAGTATGCCACAAAGTTGCATCATTGTTAAAATTACTAGATGTAAATAAAGAATAATTAATATTATTATTTTCCTTAAACACATCCAATACTATAAAACCATCACATAAAAAACCATGACCATAATAAATAGATCCAAGATACAAATCCATTCCATCGCCGTAGAAATTTATATTGAAACCAAGTCTAATAAATATCAATATAGATAAAAGATTCCTACGAATCTATTGAGCATATAATACTTCATGTATGATAAGGGGTCGCCCTCCACACAGATCCAATTTACAAGTACCAATTCCTTGTACAACAACTATGGAATTGTTACCTACATAAAGCCATTGACTACCATATGGGAGTTTACGAAACTCAACGAAGGCATCATGATCCTGCGCTACATGGTTGGTTGCTCTTGAGTCTGCAATTCACGAAGGATGTGATTCAGTTAGAAAAATAGAACAAGAAACATTCACAAAACAAATGTGTGTATTATAAAGTTGTACCTTCTTGGGCGCAATACAATCTCGAGCAAAGTGGCCCTTATTACCACAATTATAGCACCTCAAATGTTTCATGTTCTTCTTCTTGAAGGGACGCTTTCCCTTTCCATGTTGGTTTTATTTTTCCCTCTTAGATGGTTCTATTTTTTCTTCTTAGATTCCTGAGGAGAGTAGTTGAATTTCTTATTCTTCTTCCATTTGTGTCCACCATGATGCTTGCATTTCTTATTCATAGCTCCATGTGAGCTAGAACTAACTGCATATGCCTCAGAATACATCTTTGAGACTTCAAGATGCTTCCCCTCCAACATGAGATGGCTCGCAGCATCTTCCATTGTCTTGATGGTCTCATTATGAGATAGGTGCATCTTCATATGCTCCCAACTCTGAGGTAGTGAATGAATCATAACTTGTACTTGTTGCTCATTAGAAAGCTCACGACCAACATCACGTAACTCATTTACCATGTTGGACATTTGCGTCAGATGCTTTTGCATTATATCTTCTGGGCGCTTCTTATAAGTATCAAACTTAATTGTAAGTGACCTCACTTTGGTCATTGAAGCACCTCCAAAATGAGCAGTCAATGCAGACCACATGTCCTTTGCAGTTTCAAATTTACAAAACTCTCGCATGATATCATTATCTATGCTAGTCAGCAACGTGATGCGAGCTAAAGAGTTCTTCTTTTTTCACAATTCATATGCATCACGGTCTCTCCTATCTTGGACTTCCATAGTTAGGTTTAATGGTTCAAGAGTCTCTTGCTCCTCTAACACATATTGGATTTTCATACTCCAGATTTCATAATTGTCACCAATGAGTTTTTCACCCCTATTGAGTTCAGCAACAATATTTTTTGAACCAGTAGCCATTTTAAAACACTAAGTTTCTATAATAAGAAAGAAATATATATATATATATATGTTAATGTCATATTAATCGTTCATAGAGTAAATAATTCGATCACCATTACTTATGAAATCAAAAGTCCACTAATGTGTTCAATCATCATTCATACAATAATCGAATCCTAAATACCTTACTTTAGACGAATTTCTATATAAAATATATGTAAACATATTACATAAATATCAAGACATTGTTCTTATAAAACTACATATTGTATGTAAATACACTACAACTTACAAACCATCTATAAGTAACGAACCCTACGCGAAAATGAGTTCACGAGTTCACGTGACACAGTTTGTAAAGCTCGATGTACAATAGCTCTCACTATTTCCATTGGAAGACTTATAGAATACAAAGTCCTAATCAAATTCTTTCTACTCATCTCTTTAATAAATGTCATCGCTAACAAATTATTAGTCTTCTTGTGAGGCATATTATTCTAGAGCATTCGTAAAAGTTTGTCTTGAGGTTGAGGTAATGTCGCAAGTAAAGTCATATACTTTACTTCAACATCTGCATAAGCTAGACAATATCTAAAGTATAAATTTTGCATCATGTTATTAACTGAATAACATGTTGTGTTAGATCATCTCCAGGCATTAAATGCATGTTAACTAATTGTACATACATGAGGCTAATATGTCTCTTTTGTGCCTCACTTCGAATAAGCTTAGGCGTCTGCTTAATAATAGGCATCTTCTTGAAAAACAAAATTTTCAGGAATCAGAAGAGTGCACAAAACAAACAAATTATTTTGTTTAACATACAGCGAACTCATGCTCACTGAATGGAAATAATTTAATTCTATTAGTAATTTATTACACTAATCAAATTATGCTATTAATATCTAATCAATTAGAAACTTATATCTAATCAATTAGAAATTCAAATTAAGTTAGAAACTTATTTCTAATTTAAAATTATAATTGAACTAATCAATTTATCTTGGTTTAATTAGAAACTAATTTCTATTTAAACTTCTATCAAATTTCAACTAAACAAATTAGTATTGATTTAATTAGAAAACATATGTCTAATTTTAATTCAACAAAAAATAAACTCATTTCTAAGTTTATTTTAACTAAACAAATTAGTTTAATTTTTTAATTATAAAAAATAATTTATTTTAATCAGAACTAATTTAACTAAATCAATTAGTTTGTATAAATTAGAAAACTTATTTCTAATTTAATTTTAAACAAATTACATTATCTTAGACAAAACTAGGAGTTAATGGGTTAATCTTTAACCCAGGAAATGTTAGCCCAAAATAAAACAAAAATATGTGTAACTTGTTGATTGAGAGGCCACGTGCCTCTTGCTGAAAAATGGGTAATTGGTTAATTGAGAGGACAAAAACGTGTCCTCATGTCTACGACCCCTTCCTTAAAAAAACACTATACATCGTCCCTTCAGCTTTTAGATATTTCTCACAAAGAGACCTTATGGGAGGGTCTACAAGAAGTGTCCGAAGTCCAAATTGCTACAGATCCCTGGTTTTTTTCACTTCTTCTTTCTAATTAACCTCCTACTCCTAAAAAAAAAAAAGAAATTATGATCTCTATAGAACCTAGGATCTTCCAGCGAAACCCAATCAGTTTCACGATTATTACACCAAGACAACGCATTGTTTGCATGTCATACTTCTTCTACATATTATTACTACACATATGTCATTGACAAAACAACGTGTGTCAGTGTATACAACGATGCAGTCTACCGTAGTGTTTTTTCTTCTTTTTTCTTTTGGTTAATCTATTTTCATGAACAACGCAACATCAATGTTTTACCAGAATCCAAAAGAAACAATCATTAGTCCAGAAACAGTATATCTTAAAATAATATACGTAATCTAAGAGAAGACAATGATACAATTTTTATAACAGATAGAAATCCTTGGTAAACTAATTTGGATAACATTTTATGCACAAATGTTGACCGTTTCATAAAAAACGAAAAAACTTACTTTCGTTCTGATTGGTTTCATAGCCAAGTACACCCAGAAGAAAGAAAAAAAAACATCTTCAGGCTTGATTGGAGTTTAAAGGATGGGCATTTAACATGCTTGGAAACAAAATGAGTAAAAAAGAAGCGCATAACAGGTCAAAACTTAATGTGTTAATACAAATAACTCATGCGCCTACACAATCGCACGTACACAAACCAGAAACAGCATACACCCATTTCATAAATATACAGGTGGTTACAAAACAAATATTCCAAATCTAATGTCAACCAAAGTGGAGCATGCTATGGATTTTTCTAAAATAGTAAGTATGCATATATAAAAACAAACCAATGCTTTGATACCAATATTAGAATAACTAAGCAAGAACATAATCACATAAATAATGTTATAAACAGGATCTTTGCATATGCATAAATAACAAATAATCACATACTTTGACTATTGTTATATTTCCACCAGTTAAAGAATTTTTTCCTGTAGATCTTACACTCTTCTTGTTCTTCCGTATGAACCAAAACAATGCAGAGACCGAAAACATAAACATACGCATCGTCTTCTCTTTATTTCATTCTTTAGTTTTTACATTCAAAACAACTTAACTACCTTTGGTAGTTATTTAAAGAACAATTACTATTAGACCCCTTATGGGTGTATATAATTTATTAGATAGTGTCAAAGGTTGAGTGGTGTCAGCTCAATAAAGCTTTGCATAAAACTATCGTCCTTAGTGAAAGTGTTAAGCTAGGTGAGGGCTTTGCAAACTTAGGCAAGATGTGCTGAACTTCAGTAACAAATATTGATGTTGAATTATATTTGTGCACTTAATTTTTCTAGTTTTTGATTGTGTTATAAACGACTGCGGCAAAATCTGAAAGTTTCCGAAACCTCTATTACACCTTTACAGTTTTTTCAATTTCTTTTATCATAAATTATTATAATTATGACATATTTTGTAATTATACTTAAATCATGCTCAATTGTTGGAACTGTAATATAACTCATAATTTATACTTCAAAAATTTCACTAGATTGATAACGGAGAAAAATAATTAGGAGAGAGAATTTGAATTTAAGAACAAATTGAAAAAGGAAAAATAATAAATCGGGGTACCATTCTGGAACAATAGAAGAAGATAGAATGCTCACTTCTGGCTAAGCAATCATTTTAGACATGATGAATAAGACACTATCCAAAGTAACGTACACATGAAGCTCTACAACACGGATTTAAGGAAACATTATGGGAGCATTGCCACAGGATTATGATGATAGGTTAATGGGGTACAAGGATTCGATGTATGGGCATGTGAGGTACATCTTACAATCCTTGAATTCCTAGCATCATGAGCAGTCAGCCTTAAATCTTGCAACAGACTGACTGCTAATGATGTTATATCATTCCAAGACATTTCCTATCATCAACGCCCCCTTCCTATGGTCGGAGCCCAGTAGTAAGCACCATTGTCACTTCCAAAATGCTGAGTGCAAGACACAGGAACCAAGCACAGCCCTTTACTTTTCAAATCCTTGGGATTATCTTGGCTATCCTGTATATTAATATTGATATTTCAGTTTCATAACCAAACCAAGAAAATAAAGGCTATTTTGTTTTTCTTCAAGGTGATGCGATTCCGGTCACCCATATGCTTTTCTTTACTCTGCAACTAGCCGTCATGGTCTGGTAGTTCTAAATTCCTCAACTTAGTGATGAGGATAATGATGATTGGAAAGAAATAAATATATATAAGAACGCCAGATATATTAATGAAGTCAAATGAAGGAGAAAGTACTTTATAAGCTAATAAAGGTTATTGCTTGCTATACAACAAAAAGAGTACAACTTGATTAGGAACTGCTTTTCTTTTGAGACTGATATAATTGAAGAAAGCTAAATAAAAAAGAAAAGAAAGGGGTATAATTATTTGTCTTTTGATTCCCAAATGGCATGAATTAGACTTAAATTATAGCTTCAATTGAGTATCTTTCAGATAAAGGTGCATAAAGCTTGGAACCTTGTTCTTTTGCTGCTTCTCTTTGTGGATTATTAATATAATAGCTAATTGATGCTCTTTGTATACAAAGCCATTCGTGTAGATTGGTCTTCTGGACGGTGATGGATCCAATAAAGTGGCTGACAAGGTTCTTAAGGAAAGGAAAATACACATTTCCTTTCCCTATAACCTTATACAGGAATTCTCTTGCTTTTAATGTCAAACACACCTGGCTTACTCTTAGTCTCTCACATCACATGTGCCTACTGAAGAGAAAGAGAGAGGATCTTGGTTTTGCATTCGGAAGTGATGTACTTACAGACTGATGGTTCCTCCTGTTTGCTGATGCACTGCCCAAGTAAGGGGAACTAAGAGCCTGCATTCAAGGAACCAAGCAAAATCAAAGGAAAGATAATATATATATATATAACAGGTATATTATTTTTATAACTTCCATAATTAAAAAAAATGAATAATTGAGCACTTTAACTGCATGCTTCTCATCACTGATTCTGAGTAACTTGCAGCAGCTAGAAGGAAGTATAAAACGTGGAAGAAACATCACCTCAATTTGACCCTGCAGGAATCTGATATACCCAATAGCTTCTGACAAGACAGAAGCTGTGTCAGTCTGCAAAAGAGAAAAAAATCATCACACCCAAGTTATCATCCTTACAAAAAAGAGCCAAAAAGCCATGGTTAAAGGGAAAGAGGATGCTGATGTACTGATTGACTTCTGCAGAAACCACCCAGATAAACAAAATCTGCTCTATGGGTTTTGTGTACAAATTAAAGTTGCTAATCTGTGAGTTTCAATGTATTACCTTTCCAAATGGGGACACTAGCTGGTGAAGGGCTGTGATTCTATCTCCTAGCTTCTCCTTCGTCAGCTGGTTCAATATAATAACATGTAGAATTTACTGGATCGCACTAGCGTTTTGTTGCAAATTATATCTTCTTTTTTTTTGGTACATATGAAACATAGCAGAAGAATCACACATGCTCTAAGTAGTAGACAATCAAAAGCGACGTTAACCGCCCACAGACACAGACAGGAAGTCAGTCAACACATACTTGAGAGGGAGGGAGGGAGAGAGAGAAAGGATATGTATTACTTTCAGAGTTGGTTGGCTTGAAGACGCCTGAGCCCTAGGTTTCTTACATGCTCCACCAGTGGCTGTGTTATTACACTAGACCCAAAAAAAAAAACACAAACAAGAAAACAAAACAAAGAAAAAGATGAGAAAAACAGATTAAGATATGCTTTTGATATACGAAAATTCCTGCTTCAAACAAATTCTCATATTTAATCAGGAAAGATGGATTTTTTAATTGTGTCTTAGTCATAAAAACTGAATTAGTTTTTACATGTATGTTTGCAGTTACATCTTTCAAGAATAAAAGGAAAACTATGATTTTTTGTTTCTCGTTATTATATGTTCTTACCTCGGATGACTGATCTGGATGTTGACGTCTCCCATCGGCCTTGTTGCTGTAAGAAAAGTCAAGAATATTACTGCTTAAACTTGTTATGCAAGACCTAGGGGAAGAGACTAGCATGGCTGCCGGTGACCATGCGGGCCTGCTATTGGGTGCTTGAAAATCTTCGTCTACCTGACCACCATAAAAGTTGCTACACTGGGAGATCTCTTGCTTTACATCAGCAACTACAGGATTCCTTGTAGTTTGTTTCAAGATTTGGTCTTCCCAATTCTCCAACTTTTGAGAATGAATATGACTCGGGGCCAACCTAACTTCATCACCTGAAAAACCAACCCTAAAAACAAAATATTGGCAATGCCTAGATGATCAAAACTGCGTTCCATAGAGGGATATCCTTGAAAGTAAAGTGGTTATAAAATTTGAGAGAGAAGATTGCACAAAATCATGCTAGTAGATCCAGAAGGAAGCTTCAGTTATAAAATTTGTATGCATCAAACAACCTTGTCGCAGAAGTACGGCATGCTAAAGTAATACTGAGATGTTGTTAATTAGAGGGAGGGAGGGAGGAGCGAGAGAGAGTTAGGCAGAGAAAGACAGAGAGAGAGAGAGAGGGAGTGGGAGAGTTACATGAGCAGTTGACTCCACGTCTGATGAGGAAGTTCTTGGCTTTCACCAAGCGAAGAGCTTAATGGAAGTGAACAAGATCCAAGTAAATATTGAGGAGGCAAGAGAGATGGAGATGAAGATAATAAAGCAGAAGGCTGCTGGGATGGCGGATGCATGCTCCACCAGCTAGGGTTTCCTGCCATCATTAGTTTAGCTTTAGAACAATTAGTGACGAGATGATCACAAATAGCAAGCTCTCTGCGAAAACAACACACTTCAGTTCATGCCTTCAAAAAGAAACCGCAAAAGAAAAACAAGAGGAAATAAAATGTTTTTCCTCCTTTTCCTTTCACTTTCTTTCTTCACTTTGTCATATTTCCTCGTTTATGCACCCAAACAAGGCTAAAGCATTAAGAGTCCTACCTTGCTTTCTCAGATGAGGTTGAAGAAACTTTGAGACTGTGCTCTAAAAAAAGGAAGAAAAAAAAAAGACTTTGTTAGAGATGTGGGGTTCGCGAGCTTTGCATATGTTTCCTTCTCTTTTCCTTTTCTTTCACTTATTTAGTATTCTTTCTTATTCTCTGCTTTTGCTTTATTATAAAGTGGGGCTAGCAAAAGCTGGTGGAGGGGTATAATATAGAGGACCTTATCAAACAATTGGCTGTACATGTATACGGTCTTATAAAACTATAGCTTCCTTGATTTAGGGTAGGACACTGGTATCATTTTGGAGCTTAGTTTAGGATAGGATTAGGGTGTGTAGGCTGCTTTTTATTGTCATTACCTCTCTCACTTTTTGAGGTTAACAATTCCAATTGATGAACAAACAAAATTTCTGAACCTAAATCACCTCACTTTGGCGTATTCTAATAAACCCGTTGTGCCTACAGTGATCATCAACCAAAAATTATATAGTTACCGTACTATTGCATGTACTATCTTCCTTTAACCTATTCTTTGCTGATGTTATGGTTACGCTGCCAATTTACACTTGTTGCACATGCTTACAGAGTAGAAAAGTGTGGTACATATAATTAAGCAGGGATTACTGACAGGTGGATCCCTAAGAAGAAGACATATAATTGGTCACTCCCTTTGATTGCGAGTGACTACAGTTCTTAGTGGAATGTACAGCAGAGAATTTATGATAAGAACAAAGGAAGGCAGAAAGGATCAATGGAGTTTGTCATGAATAATCTTGAACGTATAGGCATTACTTTTCCTCGTTTCATTAGCTGGAAATAGGTCTGAAAATCAATCGTTTGATTGAACGACATCTTACGGTACGTCCAACATTTATTCGATGAAAATGATGGCTATGCGGAATCCAAACATAGGAGTAGAAATGTAGCACAGCAACTTCAAGGAAAAGAAAATTCAGTAAAGCACCATCTTTTTATTATACCTATAGTTTCAAAGGCATTAGCTCTTGTCTGGTTTTCCAAGAAAAATCAATGCCTGTCTATTGGAATCAACATTATGATGTTACTTATGGTTTTGGTTAATGAAAAATCGTTAAGCGTGTATACCGTAACACAGTAGCAAGTAGAGGGGAGTTAAAAGCCATCAGTCTCTGTGGTTGTAACCCACTTAAAAGAGTAGCTAAATAACCAGCTGCACTTAATTGCCGATTCCATGACAGTTATAGGATCAGAATATTAAATACTGAAAGTTTCTTAACTTTTCTTGTTCAGTTTTGTCTTCCAGTCTGGGGATGAAAAGGAGGGTTAGAGAGTAGCTATATGAAAGATTAAACATTATGCGTACAGAATTTGCTCATTAAGAAAATTTGAAGAAAGAATGTTTTTGAAGGATTATTACATAGGACTTCTTAATTTGTACGCGAAACAATCCAACATAGGAGGAAATTAATGGAGAAAATCGAAAAGCACCAACTAAACAAATTGTAGTTGTGTGTGGCTAAGTAGGGGGTGGCCTTTTGCTCTGGAAGGTTTGCTTTCACTGTCACCCTCAATCCTAAAGGGTCACCTCTGAAACAAGAGGTAAATGTTGATTAAGAAGTTGGGAAATAAGCCCTTACGCAATTCATTAGTTTCGGAGCGTTCACGTATAAACTATTTTACTAATCTCAGTGGTTAAGGTTTTGAAATAAAGAGTCAAAGATCCATGATCCTTCTTCTCCATTAAAAAGATGTGCAATAAATAAAAATCGACTGGAAGTGGAAAGCTGATTAGAAATCCCCTTTTAGGTAATGAGTCATCTACAACAAAAGACCTTCCTGGATTCTCTTTCAAGCTTCACCTTGGTTGTCCGAATGGCTTTCCAGGAAAATGTGATACTTTTGAGAAAGTCACCAAACATCTCCTTGTCCTTTTCTATCTTATCAACATAATTTAAACAAGTCTTAATTATATAAAAGAAGCGGGAGCTGGAGAGAAATTATCACTAAATGCATCTTTTATTGGATGGAAAACCACGACTATCACAAACTTTGTTGGACCGTGATGTCTAACATGAATTCATACATTGAGTTCCTCTTTTTCTCTCTTCTTTTACCTTTTGGCCTTTTGAAGGCAAAGACCTTTTTGAATTTTTGATCTTATTTGTTGGAAAAACGGGATAGAATCTAATTCCAACCGCAACGGAATAATTACAAAATTTTTTCACAAAATGATTTTCTGAAAATTAAGATCAATTTAATTACGTAAAATGATTAACACATAAATTATATTAAAGCATGAATCTAAATTTATACCTTATTCTAAAGCATGATCATGTTCTTATAATATCCCTCGAACTGTTTCCGAAATTGATCTGTCTCAACCACTGTAGCCATAAAAATGTGCAGCCTCTAATGACATCTATAGAATAAGTCGAGAGAACTCTGTAATACTTGCAGAGAGGATCTAGCTCCATTAAATTTTAAGTCTATTTATAATAAGTTTTGGACATTTTAATAATTTAATTGAAAATAAATTCTAATTTTAAATAAAATTTAATTAGAATTATCAATTATGCCCAAATAAAATTCAATATCTCATATTGATCTTTTTTTATTAATTATCTTATATTTAATCATAAATTCTCAAACTTTACATGCAAGTCTAACTTAGATAAAATATCTTTCTTTCTTCAACTTATTCTTTATGTGAGATAGATTAAGTTCCCAAATATGTTACAATGATTATAAATTATAATTGTAAATCATAATGATAATTAGATAAATTAAAACTCCTTTTAATTTATTTGTAGTTCTCTAATTAAACAATTTATAATCATAGATCAAGATTGACGTCTAGCAATGCATTATGATCATCCAAATATTTAGGAATTGATTAACCTTTACATGCATGATTTTTTTCGTATAATTCAATCATTTTATCATACTATTTTAAATCCAATCATATTAGTTCTCCGCTATTAGCTACCAATTCAAATAATGACATTTGTAAACTATTTACAAAGTTTCATTCCATCTTAGCCAAATATTTTCTAAATCAATACTATTGGAGAACAACAGAACATTCTCCTTAATTACTTTAGGGTGATGACTCATATTTTAATCACACAATTACCTTCATATGATTCGTGATACATTGAATGACTACTGTTTGATTGACTCATAATTAAATAAGCCATAAGCAGTATCAAAACATATCAATTCCTATACAAGATAATTTTGGAGACATCAAGTTAAATGATCACTTATACAATCATCACAATGAGAATTCTATAAACATACAAGTAATATTCTAAATGGATTTCTCATATCATGTCTGTTTAGTGAACTTTTTCTCTAAGAAGCACCCACACGTTAGTTTAAGTATTTCTATACTTTAGTCTATGGGATCGACCACTTCCTTCATAAGGAAAAACATACCATATGTTAATCTTTTTGCATTCTATTAATGTTCAAGCTTAATAGAACAATGAATATGAATATTTAGGGATAATACATAAATGTAATATGAATCTTATAATTATAATCTCATTATAATTTCATTTGCAATATATAATTATCTTATGGACTTTATCATACACTACAAGAAAATTGAGAATTTGCGTCGGAATATTACCGACGGCAAAAATTCCGTCGCAATTTACCGACGAAAATGAGGCAATCCGTCGGTGAAAACAAAATTTTACCGACCGCTAACCAATCCGTCGGCAATATTGACGGGGAAAATTCGGCCCAGAATCTGCGACAGA